>JANPWX010000016.1:1606469-2042824 GCA_024734555.1 Trochalopteron elliotii
TGTGTGTGTGTGTGTGTGTATGTGGCAAGTTTATTTTAGAACAGTTTGGTTGCAATGGCAACAATATATGTAGCCACTGTTGTTATAATCTATGGAAATATAAAAAGCATCATTTAAGAAAATATATAAGGAAAAGAAAAAAGAGAGAGAAAGGATCTAAGTAGATAGTATCACTGCACAAAGATTCAGCTATGAGACTATTGCAACTTAGATGTCCATTGCTCAAAGTGATGGTTATGGTCTTGATCCACTGTGGCTGGGGAAAGCCCCACAGTGGAGCATGAAGTTCAGTGGGTCTTTGATAGTTTACGACATTTATGACATTTTCTAATGTTTCTCAGCCAGTCATGCCTTATCAGAAGGGATGACTACCTTCAGGTCTATGTCCTGAATGTCCTGATAACTTCCCTGGGAACGAAGTTTTTCATCTGAGCCAGTTGTGTTTTCCCTTATCTGGCTCAAAGGCCAGCTTGTTGCTAAACAAAATTCGATTTGTAGTGGTCATCCTCTGGTGGTGGGTGCACACCCCCTCTGCACCAGGGCTGCTCTTATGGAAATCAGGGGTTTCACTACCACACATCCAAAATGCCTCCTCCTCCCCTTCATTTTGGGGGGTGCAAACCTGGTCTCAGCAAAGCACCCTGCTGCTTTTGCAAGTAAATGATTGTTTGAGTTATTAACCCTTAACATTCCAGTTTCTCATAAGAAGGAAGAAACATTTGAATTTGTTCTTCAACTCTCCTTTATGTAATTGTCTCAACAATTATATTATTTTATTGAGAAGCAAGCTGCTTTCTGTCTGCTTGTCTGCACTTTCCCTGCTCACTATCTCGTAAAGAAACTGAAATTTTATCTGTGTGTAACGTATAGTGAAAATATTATTTGTGCACTACGCAGTGCACACTATATTCAGCTCAAACTAGCCTTTCATGGTAAGAATTGAACAGAGTTCAAACACAGCATATCAAAAAATAAACTTTGTTTTGAGTGCTGGATCTTTTTTTGTTTGGTTTGAGTTTTAACCTGTGTTATTTCCTGTCCCCCGTGAGTCATTTTAACTGTATGGAATTCCTAAATCAAGCTGTAAAATCTTAAATGGTAAAGCTGAAAAGAAGGTGCTCCTATATATTTTCATTTCATATTTAAGTGATGTTGCTCCTTTCTTAAATTTTATATGGCACTTGACTTTTTATAGTGCACTAATACAGTGTTTGAGTAAAATCTTCACTGAGATATTGCTCACTGGTATTCGCATTAATATCACATTAATTTATCATATTCAGTTGTTATATTAAATACTATTTGAATAATTGGTAGGGTGCTACAATAAAATGCTGATTCCATTTAATAAGCTCTTTTTTTTTAACAGTTTACTTAGTATTCATTGCAAAGTCATCAATTGTAATTAATGTATTCTGTCACGTTGTAGCATTGAGTTAATTTCCAGTGAGATTGAAACAAGTGGGGACCATGTTAGCATGAATAACATTGGAGATTTCTTGAGACCCTTGAGATCTGACATTCATTGTTTTCTTTAAAGTCTCTGTAGCATAAAATCTGTATTTGAGTTCACCGTTAAGAAGTCAAACTAAGTCTGAAAATTGCTGTTCATTTTTAGCTAGAGTTTATGCAGAGAGAGCTCTCATTTAAGAGCTACTCCTGAACCAGAAATCTTATATAACATCAGGAGATGAGTCTTTGAATCTTCAGATAGAAATAAGGATGTTCATGCATTCAGGACCCGCCGTGTTTCAGAATTCTTTTATCAAACACTATCACATTTAAATTGTTACGTCTATAGCTGATTTCCATTTTATGCAATGTATTTAATAGTTATTTGATGGTTTTGTTAAATTCTGTTTCTTTATCTTAAAATACTGCATTTTCTAAGTAAATCAAAAGGTTGTGTTATTTATTCCTTTCTTTTACTTTCAGTTTTTTTGACAGAATATTGAAGATTTGCTTGAGTTAGTCTTGGAGTCTTGCTGTGCCTAAATCTTTAAAATATGGTGCCATATCATAATTACAGGTTTGAATTGTCTCTATCTGAAAACTGAAATTTTAATATTCAGGAATCACTACAGATTTCAGCTGGTACTCCATGGGCACTCTGATTTTATTTTCAGAATGAGAAGGAGTGACTTGTATGAGACCTCAATTATCTTTGTCTGAGCCCTGGTATGAAATATTAGTCACATATGGTTAGAAGGAATAAAGATTGACTCAAGTAATCCTTTTGCTTCTTTCTATGGTTTAAGGTTATGTCTGCTATGTGTTGTTTCCTGCTAAGACAAATAATGTAGGGGTGTTATGTCCAAATCTTATTAACAAATGATACTAGAACAAATAGACAAAAATGTCAAAATAAATGAAATATGAAAAAATGCCCATACCTTGGTTTGTGAAAATAATCCCCTGAGACCAATTAACATCATAGGATTTGTTTTGACAATGTGAGTAGTGCCTTTTTTGAGTGGCATATGGATTGAGAACTAATTAAGCAAACCACAGAAAAGGATTTGCCTGCTGTTTAAGCCTTCCTTTCCTGCTTCATTATTCTGTGCATTCAAATGGTACAAAAAATACAGAGTAAGAGGTTTGTTTTCAGCAAAGCATTTCAGTAGTGTTTTCACTGGGGCCTTCTAACCTCACCACCATCATATGGGTGTTTCTCAAAGAATATTAAGAGAGGATGATATGAACATGCTTTAGTAGTGCAGTCCACAGTCAGTGACTAAACTTTACTTGAAATCCATCTTAGAGAAGCAAACAAAGAGAAAAAAAAGAGAAAAAACAGGGAATGCCACTCCTCAGGCACCAACTGGTAAGAGGAAGGAAGGAATACTCAGACAAAAAATTCTCTCCAGTAAAGGTGGTGGTGACAGTAATAACGATAATAGTAATGAGAAAAAAGCCAATATTTTCTTGCTTTCTCCCTGGTACAGTTTTATTTTTCATGCAGACCTTCTCAAGATCCTCATTGGTAGATTATGATATTGTTTACACCAAATGGACCACGTGTGGGTGCTACAGACTAATAGTATTCAACATGATATATTTGTGCATGTATATTCCTGTGTAATATGTATTGTCCATTACAACAACTATCTACAAGGTTCTATTCAAGTATGAAGTTACAGGCTGCATACTACCAGATCTGGAGTGATGTGATCTTTGTGTAGAGTTACAGGCAAAAATTGCAAGGCAAAGGAATGAGAAGTGGGATAAGAACAGCATGATTTAAAAATCAATGGCAATCACTTTTTAGGAGAAACGCAGTATAACATTGTTTCTGAATTCAGTAGTGCCAGGTGAGAACAACAGCCCTTGTGAAACCAGAGTGAAGGTAAGCTGCAGTCACCTGGCAGTGTGTAGATGAAAAGTTACAGATGCACTCTCAAGTGAGGGCAGGCTGCAGAATTGGAGATGAAGGACAATACAGACTCAGACACTGTGTAGTGAGTTGCTGTCGGAGCTCCACGTGCACCTCAGTTTGATGCAACATTCCAGTTAACAGGAAACTTCAGCTCCTAACACTGTATTAGAGTTTGTGCATGAATCCATGCTTCAGTCCAGTCATGTAACATGTCTGCCCTGCAGAACTCACACAGTCAGCTTTAGAGACCCCTCACTAACTGTGGTCAAACCCTGAGTTTTTGCTATTATTTGAAGGCAGAGCATACAATGCTTTATCCATGATCCCCTTTGCTTGTTTTTTAACATTGCATAACCATGCTGATGAATGACAATATTGTCCAACAGAAACATAAAGAATGTCTGAGCTCAGCTTCTTCTCATACTTCATGAACTGCTGCACAATTTTGTAAATACAGCAAAGGAATTCTGCACTCAGTAGAGTGCTTTGTGTCAGAGAAGCCTTTAAACTGACAACATACTACTTTTTATTTGATCTCTGCTTTGGAAATATGCTTAAAATGCTGTCAAACCTTTTAGCAAGCTGTATGGAAGAAAAAATAATGAAGTGAACTTTTCCATTAAACAAAGTTATTGTTACATTTTACATGAACTACATTTCAAAGCAATTCAAAAATCTCTGAATTTTGTTTGTTTTATAGTTTGTGCTCATATTCAGGAAGTGTTTGATGATCTTCAAAAGATCTACCCTCTGCAGTTTCCTTTTATCCAATTTCAAGTGAGACAATGAAAGAAAGAAAAAAATTACTTATTTAAATCGAATTTAAGTGACTTTATTAAGCAAAAGACCAAAGAATGGGGTCAAGTATCTGTTCCAGACAGATTACTCTCTCTGAAAGGGAATAAAAGAACAGTTTGATGAAGCAGCATTTTTCAGTCTGCTGTAGTTCTTACCAAGGTTATAACAGACAACTTGGAAACTAGTGAAATTAAAGCATGTAGTTCCTCCTCTAAAATCTTTTACGTGTGGACACAGGTGACATACAGTCAATATGAGTATACTTTTGAATTCTAAGGTGGATACTTCTGATTTTGTAATAAATAAATAAAACTAACTTTAAAAAGCACACAAGATTTGAATGTTATAATAGAGCGTTAAATTAATCTGCTTTTGTCTGCTTTCTGACTTTTGAAACATACCATATAGCAGTACCATATAGATTTTTTTCTTTATAAAGAAGATGTGTTCAAGGACCTTGTCTTTTGAATGCTGTGTTTTGGCAGACTTCCATAGTTTGGCAGACTTGGGAATTGAAGAATCTAAATTGGATCCATGTAAGCAGCTGATATTTACAGAGCAAATCTTGTTTACTGCATGCTAGTTTAAGCTATGTAACAAGTAATTTAGATGTGTTTTAATATGAAAACAACCTCTTAATTTTATATATCTTGTAGCAGGTGCTACAAGTATATATCTTGTAGCACACAGTAGGTGCTATTTGAATTATTTCTCCAAGAATATGCCTTCCTTCCTTCCTTCCTTCCTTCCTTCCTTCCTTCCTTCCTTCCTTCCTTCCTTTTTCTCTCTCTCTCTGTCTATCCCTCAGACTCAAAACATTTTAATCTACACAGTGGGTTTAGGTGTCACTGACCATATTGATAGTAAAAACCTAGAACTTTGAATCAATATATTTTTTATCTTGAAAAATGAACTAGATTGATGCAGAAGCAAAGGAAAGGGAGACAGGCAATATAGAGAAGGGATCTCTGGTACATTGTAATATGTATTTCAGTGCTACATCTTTTTATAGCAATTTTTAGATATTATATGCAGATTTTAAGTTCCTAAGTTGTACCTATATTATACCAAGCTAAGCATATCACGTTACTCCCAGAGAGCATTGTGAAATATATTCATTTTTTTAATCACTACAGCCTGAGGAGCTATTCCTGAAATATTATTTACATAGAGCATGTTCAATGGGTATGTTATAGATCACCTCTTCACCTAAATTCACCCTGATATTTCCAACACAAGGTTGTGGATCAAAATATGGAGACTGAATATCAACAGTAATTACTTTAAGATCAGTAAAGATTGTTTCTCCTGGCAAATTCCATACCTGTCAATATTTGCATAATTTAAGACTTGTAGATACTAATACAGATAATAGTTGATTTTTATTGAAGAAAGGGTGCATGTGGGTAATAGTCAATGAATTGCAGTTTATGAATGAAATTACAATCACATAAAAGATAGGGGTTTTTTTCATGGGGGATTGAGAAATCTTCTTCATCTTTCTGGGCTGGGGAGGTACTTCATGTTGCCAAGAGGAAAGCAGGTTTCTGGAACTGAGCAGGTATCTGGGAGGCATTGAAGTAAGGAAGTGGCCTCTGCAGTCAAGAACTAAGAGCTCTCTCAAGATAATACGACAGTATTTTTCTGCTTGAGATACTAAATCAGTAGTTACTCACAGAACACCTATGCTAGATAGGTAATGTTACATGACATCTTTCAAGACTGGCAGTGCTTTCTTTTTCAGTTACCATAGGTTGACAAGCCATATCCCTTCTTTACACAAAACTGCCATGGCTTGATCTCTCATCAAGAATATAAGAGGGGTGGATTCATTTGCTTTGCTTCTGTAAAAGAATTTTAAAGTGTATCTGATGCTTGCTAGAAGAATCGTGTCAATGTGGCCAAAGGCTTTTGTTTAATTTTGCATAAGGAATTAAAGATTAATTGGAGGTGAAGAAATGGAAGTGAACATGAATATATTTTTCCTGTCTAGTTGTTTGGTACTCGCAAGGTAACAGAGAATGTTGATTCATGAGTTACTTCAGAATTTCATTTTCCAACTGTTTAATGTATGAATTTCTTAGAAGGATTCCTTCTCCCTTATTTAGTGCCCTACCCATTGTGCTGAAGAGGTTAGTCAACATTTGTTCACTTTGTGACTGGTTTTCAAATCTCTCTGTGTGAGGCAGAAATCATGTTCAAGAGATGCATGTTCAAATCCGCAGAGGCAAAGTGAATTGAATTTAGGTGTCACACATCCTGGCTGCATGTGTTAATTATGATATAAAAAAGTAGCAGCAATATCAGCTAGTGTAAATACATTTAAAGGAAAAACATGACTTTTCCCATACCACTCAGTAAAATATTATGCCCTTGAAGTAGAGACATGCCTTTGACCGCTTAAGCTTTTCCTGCTGCCAAGGCCAGACTCGGTATTGCATTTCATGGCTGTTCTTTTGAGTTTCTAGTTCATAATTATGGGAAGCGTGGTCATGCAGTTTTGGACTGTGATGTGCAGAAACAGTTAGAAAAATATTCAATTGAAGTCCTTAGGGCATAAGGTCCTCTTTATATCTGGGCATTGCTCACAAATGGCAGAGATTGCAGTCATTAGCACACTTAGAAGTTTCAACAGTCTGTAGAAAAAAGAAATTTTTCCATGGATGAGGACAACATTTCTTTGAAAAAAGTCAGGCCAAGACATCGGGGGAGCCAATTAAACATGGCCTTGACTTGGTATCATAAGATTAGCAAAATCTGGCTAGAAAACTTTAACCTGAGCTGTGACAGGTTTTGTATAAATTGAGGAAGCAAAGTTACAAAGCAGGGCTTAATTTCCTTTGGAAGCCTCTTTCTGGGGTCTGTGTTAGTGATTTGCAGACTGACACAAAGCATGTAAGAAACTTGACTGGCCAGATGACAGGAGCAAGCCTTTGTCATGATAACGAAGGGAATGATGGGATCTGATGAAACTGCATAGCTGTCAGATATTTGTAAGGGATTTGAAAATGGGTAACATGCACTGAAAATAGAATGTGATTTTAGAGCATGGGTTGGAGGTATATGAGTGCCAACTTGAGTTTGGAGAACTTTGCCATGTAATTGAAGATTAGTAAATAATTGTTCATGATAGAATATGTCTGCTTCTTGCATAAAGTAATATACTTTAGAAGGGTAATAGTATTTTAACTTTAGTTTGTAACTCTCATTATCCCTGATCTTATATGTCAGTACTTTTATTCACAGATTCAAAATTACCATGGCTTTGAACCTTGCAACATAGACTCATTGGAGCAAGAAGTGTGTCCAGTTCTAGATTTTGGAAAGCTCATTGTACACTTTCTCTATAACTGCATATATCTTAGTGGTTTACATTCACTTACTGAAAAAAACCCGTAGAATAGTGCATGAACATTAAGTAAGAAAAAATCCTTTGCATCCATTATTTTTTCTCTTCAACATTATACTTGTGTATTTCTAGTTCTTTAAAGGAGGTAGATAATAAGATACTAATGCAACCTAAGGGACCATTGGTTTTTTGCGTATATCTTTACCTAGGCAAACACTAGTTTGCAGAAGGCTTGTGTGGAGTACTGGTGTTGTAAATGTTCCTCATTAATATGGCATTAATGTTGGCATTGCTTTGAATTAAATTTTATAAATCTAATCAGTTCCACCTTTTTCCTAAAATCCAAGACAAAAATAGCTACGTATGGATATGTACACACCACTAGGTACAGAGACATGTATATGTAGCCATATGTAATAGGTATCACATATTTGACATGCTTTACCAAAGAAGTATCAAAATAAAAATCTAGTTTCTCAGTGTACTACAGTTCTTTGAAATATTTGGACAATATAAGGTGACTTTAAACATGTTAGAAATACCTTATGCATCCTACATTTCCTAACAAAGAAAGAGTTCATCTGTCTGAAGTTTGGTAGCAGGGGTTCTTATTCCCCAACACCCTTCTGCCTGCTAAATATAATGTAGCTCAAAACTGAAGCTAAGGAAGGGGAGAATATAAAGCTCTACTTTAAAACAGTGAATGAACTCTAACTAAAAATTCTAGATAAAGATCCTGCGCCAGTTTATTGGTGATTTACTTTTTCATTTTGCCTAAGGAGATGCCAAATGCAGAGTAGAACTAAGGCTCCAAGTAAGATTGTCACTGTCTCATTCCCCCTTCCTTTCTTCCGCTTTTCATCCTTACTTCCCTTCTTCCCCCTTCCCTGCATCCATCCCTGCTTCCCTCTCCTTCTCCTTCTTACTCCCCTTCTTTCTTCAGATTTATTGCAGGGAGGAAGTAAAAAATACAGTTGTTTTATGCTTTTCAAAAGCAAGAAGCACATAAATATGATATCTGTGAAGACCTTGTAAATTTAAAACAAAACATTTAAGCTGCCTTTTTGCAAATATAAATCATACATTTCTTCTTGAATGTGTTTAAATCAATTATTTTCTGATATATTTTCTGGTCTATCTTTACAGTGTATTTTCAAAATTATACTTTACACATATGCTTTTTAAACTATATTGAGATTTACCTAAAACTGAATTCCCCCCCTCCCACACACATTCTTCCTCATATAAATGTTATAGCATCCTAAGAACCCTAAAAATCTAGTAAATATTTTTAGAAAAAATACAGATGCTTTTGTTTCTAAACCTATCACTTCTTTGATAGGGTGTATTTGTTGTTTCATAATTATACATTGATTTATTATTATTATATCTGTTATGTTTTTACAAAACTCTGAATGAGGTCTAATGATGTTTAGGTCAAAAAAATATAGTATATTTTATCCCTAGACTGGAAAATGAGATATCAGTATCAAGCTTGTGCATCTAAAAAGAAGTTGAAGATTAATAGTTGGTATGTTAATGTTACTATGGAATTTTATAAAGTATTTTTAGGTCATTTTTAAGTGGTTTTAGTATCTGTTTGTACAGTACACCAATATAATTTGCTGTCTGTTTGGATGTTTTAATCTATGTGATGGAATTTATGTTGCATATTTGGAATCATTTTATTAGCCTTTATTCAGAATTCAAACTGAGTTCATAGTCTGGAACATACCACTCCTCCTACTCTTTATTGTTTTCTTTACTGGAAGCTACAACAAAAAATGTCTAATGAAAATATGAATAGGTGCTTAGTACAGATGGCTGTGAAAAAGAGTCACCTACTCTTTACCCAGAAAGGAAAGGACCTGTCTTCTTGGCACTGACTGATATCAATAAGTGTTAGGTTTTTTGTTTTTTGGATTTTTTGTTTGTTTGTTTGTTTTTTGTTTGTTTGCTTGTATGTTTTTGGTTTGGTTTGATTTGGTTTGGGGTTTTTTTTGCAGCTTATTGTCTGGTTTTTTAAATACTTATATGTAAAGCTGAATACAGAGCTAAAATCAATATAACATTTATTTGAAATGTTACCACAATATTTCAATAAAGCATTCAATTTTTATGATATCCAGGCTAACCTTCATTATTGCTTAATATGATGAGAGGACCAGGGGATAAATTGGAGGCAAAAGCACATAAGTGCACATAATAAACAGACCCAGTGAAAAGCAAGAGATGGCAACTTTGATAGGGTTTCTAGGAGTTTGTCCTACAGATGAGACCTGTTAGACATACACTTTTCCTAAACAGCTTGCTAGAGATTTCATAGAGTCTAAGTATTATTGCTAATAACTCATATTTTCTTGAATTGGATAATTCACTTCTTTTGTTTTAATGTGTCTATTTTCTTTAGCTGAATGTGGAGCAACTGTCTCTGGAAATGAAGGAACATTGTTGTCTCCAAATTTTCCATCTAATTATGACAACAACCATGAATGTATCTATAAAATTGAAACTGAGGCTGGAAAAGGGATCCATCTTAGAGCCAGGAGCTTTCAGCTGCATGAGGGAGATATTGTTAAGGTAATAAGAAAAAAAAATATTTCACTTTCTATGCTAAATATTCACATTGCATGAATAAATCTGTTTCCAATGCCAATTATTTTTATTTTCATTGCACTTTTTGACACAAAATTAATGAATTCTAGGTGGATAGCATCAACATCTTTACACTATTTTTATACTATATTTACACTAGATTCAATGATTTATACTAGATTCAAAGAAACTATAGGGGACATTGTGTGTTCAATTACGTTTCTAGAAGTAATAAAACTTAATTACTTAGACTGTTTAAAGTGGTTTAAATCTTAAAAGGACACCTAAAATTTGAAATTGGATTTTGAATACCTAATAATCAATAATTATAAGTGTAGCACAGGGATTTTTTGGTTTTTTCCCTAAACAGAAACTAACATTGCAATATTGACTAAAACTGTTGTTCCAGAAGATATCTTTCATTATTTACATTGCAGGTTACCTTTGAAACACGGCCTAAATATATATAGATTTTGAGCATATTGGCGGCTATATTTTTATCCATTTCATCATCTCAAGAGCTTTCTTAAGTAATTAAGTGTGACAAGTCAATTCCTGCAAAAACAAGGCATTTACAGGTGGGATGAAGGTGGGGAGGAAAAAGTCTTCATTTTAATATAGAAAATAATATTCTTGTTATTATATCTGTTCTTTTCAATAATTACAGTCTGCATTTGACCATGAAATAAGCAAAACTTACAGTTTATAGATTAGAAAGCTATAATCAAAATAAAAACATTTTCTTCATCTTTACCCACAAAAACATTGATAATAAATGCTACCATGTATAAAACAAAGCAAGACCTTGGTTTTCTTTTTAGATCAAAAGGGAATTGAGTAGGTGGACAAATTACATGATCTATATTGTCCTTTGCTCCCATTATCCGTGGTCTGACAGTGCAGATCCCCAAAAGTATTTTTGCTCTGAAGAGATGCAGCAGAGGAGAAAAAAGTTAATTGCCCACTGAGTTGTTTGAATGTGGTACATAAGTCTCCCAGAAGCTTTGTAGATATCTGGTTTATAAATAATTTAATAAACTACTTTAAAATCTGCAAAAAAAAATCCCTTAGAAACCCCCAAAGAAACATTCAAGAAACTCAGTTATCATGCAGAACATCTCATGAGTAATGTCCAGTGTACTTAGCAATATTCCCCGGAGATACAGGAAAGATTTGCCTGAGACAAAGCTGTTCTGAGCAATCTCTTAGATATTTTCTTCTTTTATAGATCTTTTAGCACAATACTTCAGAGGATCCAAAAGAAGCAAAGGCAAAATTGTGGTGCTGTCTGAACTGCAAGGACTGTTCTCTGATTTTGAGTCAGTTGGCACAGCACAACTTCCATTTATACAATTAAGGTCTCTTCCACCAATTAAGGTCTCTCTATTACCTGTATTTATGAAAATAAAGTCTATTTCCTCTCTCTTCCCATGCCAGGATGTCCTTTTACACATTTCCATTGGATCAGCACTTTGGCAGGGCTATGGACTTCAAAGCTTGCTTTCTTTCCTATCTGCACCCAAAGTATGACCCAAATGTGTTACAAACCCCAGCCTTCTATCTTGTGCTGCACAGAAGAAAGCTGCAAGACTGCCTTGCTGGCAGCTTGCAAGGGATACACGAAGCTTAAGATTATTTATAAACCTTGTGCTGGAACACAGGGCATTATCCTATCTCAGTATCTTACTCTGTTTTACAAGAAAAATCTGTATGTACGTAATGTTCCAACTGGCAGCAGTGGGAACTGCGGGGGCTCTGTCAGGCGTGGCCGGGGCTGCCCCAGCTGGACACAGCCAGTTCCAGCCAGACACAGCCAGTTCCAGCCAGACACAGCCGGTTCCAGCCAGACACAGCCGGTTCCAGCCAGACACAGCCAGTTCCAGCCAGACACAGCCAGTTCCAACTAGACACAGCCGGTTCCAGCCGGACACAGCCAGTTCCAGCCAGACACAGCCGGTTCCAGCCAGATCTCACTGCCCACCACAGGGCGCTGCTGAGCCACAGCTGGGGCAGGGGCACTGCGGGGAAATGCAGGTAAAGAAGGGAAAAAATGCTGCACAATAGTCCGTGATAAAGAGGGCCAATAAAAGCCTGTAATAATAATGTAATAATCCCAAGATCAACTCACCAGGAGTGTCAGACAAAGCATATCATGTTACTGTTTGAGGTATGATCACTACAAACTCCATGAGGATGTAGATTTCAGAATGTTAGCAGTGTCAGCAAACTATATAGGCTTTGCCTGCCCAGCTTCCAAAGGAATATTTTAAAAGCGTGTCCCTTTGGGAGGATTTTATGCTCTAAAATCTCTGCAGTTAAGGAAATTTGGTAAGTTGAGTTGTAAGTAATTTCTTTTTACTGTCAGAATGAGAAACTTCAAGAATCATTAAGAAACTCTAGCCAACATTTCCTTCTCCTTCAGGTGAATGTTGCATATTCTCCCATAGCAGGTGCAGATACATTAGCAATATTACTGGAGCATTTCTCGTCATGAATAACTGTAGCGCTGTCCTCTCCTTTTGTCTGCATATTTTAACACCAGCAAGAAAAACAAACTTTCATTTCCTCAAAAATAGGGGAAAAGATGCATCCCTGAATGCTTTGGGTAAATTAATGTTCAACAGAGCTCCAGACAATGCTGTGATCATTCCCCCCTGCCCCCAAAGCTAGCTTCTGCAGTTTGACTACACCTCTAATGTTAAATTCTCACAATCTTGCATGATAAGGTGGCTCACTGGAACTGTGCCTCAGAAAGAGTCCCTGGCCTCTGGTCCCAGCTCCTGCACTAATGCTTTCTCAGGGAAGATTTGTGAAGGTGTTAGTAAGTCTGCATTAAATGTGTTCCAGGGATGTACTGACAATAAAGACTGTGTAGACAATCAAGTTGTGATGGCTTGACTCCTGCTCTGTCACTATTTACTTGCTTTGAAAATATAAACTAATCTGCAGCTCTATATATCAGCTCAGTATTCAAGTGGGAATATTGAGGCTGGATATTGAGGCTGTAGAGTGTATGGAATGGCATATAATTTGCAAGAGTATTTCTGGCATCAATAAGACTAGTGCATGAGGAAGGGTCAAAACTATTACTTTCAAAAAGAATGCATGCAAGTTAATGTCTGTAATCTGTGGGCAAAGCATTCTATAGCTGTGACAAAATTTGAACTTGAATTAGTGGGATAGAAATTTAAATTCAAGTAAAGTAATAGAAACAGTTTCACCATTTTGAAAGACATGTGATGGAAGGGAACACTTGGATTATCTCTTTATTTTAGAGCTTATCCTCTCTCACTCACTAACACTTCATCTTCCTGGTCTCCATGGTGGTTTTAAATGCCACTTGAAGATTCATAATTCTTTAAAGTGGCTACCCATGCCAGAATCTTTATAATGCAACTGCAGTGAATTTGTCAGAGGTAGGAGGAAAAACAGAATGTAATATTCTGCTTTTCATCTTTTCATCTTTTCATCTTTTCTTATTTGGCCTTTTCAGAAGGCCAAATAGACCTTCTTTTTTTCTTCATGATGGAGGAAATTGTAATTGCAACTTGCAAATTATATTTCAAATGGGTTCTCCTAAATAAGTTAAATGCATGTACTAAATATGAATCAATAGTGATAAATAGTCTAGACTACTTTATTAAATGTATACTGTACCTCTGGAATCAGTGGCATATGACATGACACAATGGTTGTACACAAGCTGTCTACTGGGAACAATCCTTGGCCCCCATTAATTAACATCACAAGCTCTGGTAGAAACGTTTTTTCTTTCCTAGGATAGTTCAACCAACTTTTCAGTGTAGTCAAGGGAGATTCAGTGCTTGTATTTGTTCACCAACAATGTTCCACTCATTGGAGTAGATGTGTACTTGCTTATGTCTGTAATGTGAACAACAGATGGACAAGTGTCACCACAAGTTGTACTAGCCTTTTTATTTTAATTTTTTTTTTTTTTTTTTTTGCTTTTTGGGTTTTTTTACAGCTGTTTTCACAGGATCTCTCATATCTAATTTTAATTTCATGAAACAGTGTTTTCATTTGGGTCTAGATTAATTTTGAGGGATTCTACTATTTAACTTGTTAGTCCTCAGGTAGGAAGAGTATTCCTAACAGTCAGTGAGGTTGTTTCACTGTTGAAACAAGATGTCTGTAATCTTTAGCTGTGGGGTTTTTTTGTTTGTTTTGGTTTTTTTTATGGATGAATAAAAATCTCTTTTTAACATAAGCAACATTTTTAATTAATGACAATTAGTGGAAATTCCATTTCAAGTATTATCTCCCATATTAAGTGCAATATATCTATGGAAATAAATCTTATGGGGAACAAATGATTCTTTATTTTGTACAATAGATTTCCAGCTCTAATAAATAAAGCATAATCTGTCCATGAAATTGGTCAGTAGTTCTGTCCCAAGGCAATGGTTAGAAGCTTGAAAGTAATTTTTCAGATACACTTAGCATAGCTTAAAGTCATATTTCTTCCAAGAGGTGGACCTTAAGTATGTGTAACTGCTTGTATGGACCTTAAATCCAATGGATTGTATCTTCTGAGACATCTTATCTGTGTGGCTTGGTATAAGACAATGTTCGTATTAATAATAAAGACTGAATGTATTCTTCTATCAATTAATTTTCAAATGTTTCTTTTAGAGTAGGTAATTATTTATATCTGTGTAGGTATATAAAAGTAAAAATATGCTTTTGTCTTAAAAAGTCTTTATGCATGTTGTTTTTATTATTTCATTTTGTAAATGGCATTTGAGATGAACATGATACTTTCAAGACATTTACCTATGAATGGCATGCTGGTATTTTCTCCACAGAAAAAAACAGAACTGCTTTTAATTTTTGGTCCTCGCCTACAAATGTTGCAATGGTCTGTCTTCTCAAAAGAAGCATTTCTAAATTTCGTTAATAGATCTAACTGTATATTCAAATAGGAAGAACTGCCTGTGACTCAGATGTAGCAATTTAGATTGTTAAATGGGTCACTCCTGCTTCTCCCTGCAATCAGTATTTCCACGCTGTACCACAAGGTCTTCAAGTGGAGGGATGAAAATCCAGTGCTTAAAATACTTACTGTAATTGTAGCTTTTGTGCTGATTGTTTCTAGTCACTCTAGAGCACATGAGATAAGGGCAAATTGTTTTTCACTTCATATCAGAAACCAGCTGTTCAAATTAATTTCTTGCTTTTGTATAAGCATTGACATGACATTTCATGTATGGTATATATTGTATAAATATATACACTTCATATTGCTTATTTTTCTATAAGAAAGTAGAGGAGTTTTATTTAATTTAAAGAAGAAATTAGCTTTTTTAATTTATCTTGAGAAAACAAACAAAACAAAGCAGCAGAAAGCTATTTTTGCACTTTTTGACTTTCAAGGTTTTGAAATAAGAAAAAAAAAAATTTACCCCCTTGGCAAGTGTTTGTACTTCTGTATTTGTGAACAGTCAAAAGGCATTTTAAAAAAAATCTAGGATTTGAAAAAGAACATAGGTTGACATTGTTGAAAGTTTTCAGTAAAGTAACATGATAAATAAGAACATCTCTACAATTGATTTGGAAATAGACTCATGTATCTTTTTGAAAAATTATCAGTCTTTGTTAAATACTATAATAAACTAAATTGCTGAAGGCTTAGAGCCTGAGATACAAGATGACAGATTGATTTCAAGATCTCATTTTTGCTGTTGATATATCCAGACAGGTGAGAACAGAGTAGGCTGTAAGGGTTTACCTTCAGTGGTGATTTCAGAACTTATACTTCTATTGGTCTTTGTGAATAATCAAGAAAACAATCTGAGTTTATGAAATCTCAAAAGATAGAATTGCATATAAATATTAATTACTTTCAAGATGAGCTCACAAAACTGAAAAGGCAAAAAGACTATTAACCATCTTGAGGGGGGCAGAATATTTAAGATTTCAATGAACTGTATAATCCAGGGGTATATACCTCTCAAAACAGGTACATTGAGGTTTTGGAGAAACTATTGACAATACATTGCTAAATTTGGAATTATTGTATAAATGAAAATCTTTCAAATATTTAGATTTCATGTCCAATTTCATGCTCTTATCTCTGCAAGGTATATGATGGAAAAGACAGTTCTTCAAGGTCTCTTGGAGTCTTCACCAAAAATGGCATGATGGGAGTTATTCTTAATAGCACCTCTAACCATATGTGGATAGAGTTTAATACCAATGGATCTGATACTGACCAAGGATTTCAGCTGACTTATACAAGTAAGTAGCTCATAAATATGATCTGATTGATTGCTTTGCAGGGAAATGTGTATTTCTCAGCAGCAGTGGTTTGTTTTTGAATGTTGAGGGTAAATTCCTAGACTGTACTGTGGGTAAGAGACCCAACTTTACTTGTCTATATGACTGGATAGGTGTTAGTAATTTAAAAGCACTGTTGAAAGTGAATTTTAAAGTTTTTGAACTTAGAAAGCATGATTATTTTTAAGACTTAGTAGCGGTGTTCTGACATATGTGGGTTGAATATATTAGTTGTTAAACTAATACAAATGGCAAATGTACAGAAAGCCAGTGTTTTAAAATGGAAAGTTCAATCTCTGCAGTCAACAAGAGAAAAGAGAAGAGAAGAGAAGAGAAGAGAAGAGAAGAGAAGAGAAGAGAAGAGAAGAGAAGAGAAGAGAAGAGAAGAGAAGAGAAGAGAAGAGAAAAGAGGAAAAAGAAAAGAAAACAGAAATAAAAAGAAAAATAGTACAAACGAGAATTTAAAAAAAATAATGCCTGGGTGTACACTCTTAATCTGGCCTAACTGTGAGGATCAGAGTGGAATATACTGGAAGCAGAGCAGAGTCAACAAGTTTTGATGAACACTGAACTTGACCGTATGCAATTAATTGAATTAATTTTGCTGGCAAAACAATGAGATTTTTGTGGGGAATAACTTTAGAGATAACTAGTTTGTTTCCAATACACACAAAGAGATATTTTTCCAGGTTTCAAGGAATGTCCAAGTTCCATTTACTTTGAATTTATTATTTTATACATTCCTTTCCATGAGTTGCTGTTGAATCTTGCAGAGCAGAGCTCCACAACACAGTGTGGCGCAGAAATGGAATCATTGCTCAGTTTAGTATATCTGATGTTTTTCCTTTGGTTTGGAGCAAGCTGTGGAATAACCTTTAAGATTTTTTTTTTCCTTACAGATCCACTGAAGAATGACTAGGGAAATCGACTCCAGTTTGCCTAGAGAAAATGTAGAAATTTTGCTTTGAAAGAAAAGGAACCAAACATCTGTTTTAAAAACAATCTTATTTAAAGGGCTCTGATTTCAAGGGTCTCAAATCAGTTCCTTTCAAATCCTGCTTCAGTGAACAGTTTCACCTACTGTTTACAAATGTAATTTTACTTAAAAAGAGAATTTTGTCTAATTTCTACATACAATTGCTTGATTTTGTTGCACTTTAAGATTTGCTCTCCTGCACCATATTTTTCTGTGTAAGATAAGATAAAATAAATCATGTGTTCAAGCTTTTTTTCCTGACTGCTTGATTAGGACAGTTTTGAAACTCTGTTTTCTATTCTCACATATTTTCGCATTTTCTGAAGTGTGTAGACAGAATTTGACACAGTCTTCTAACTGTAATTTTAGTACCAGATAGAGAGGCAAAACTTATTTTCCTGTGCCTGCATAACATTTTTTTTTTCTTTTGTTTTGGTTGCCAAGGATCTAATTTATTTTATCATATGTAATCAGTTTGCAGCCATTCATGTTGAAAAGCTTATCTGTAATGACTTTTCTCCCTAGTTTCTCTGACATGAGACAATGCCCTGTTGTAAATGCAAACTAATACTTCTCACATTTATTTTCAGGAAGCCAAATCAAATATCATAAATTTTGAGACAGTGACCATCTAACCAGGTGATTTCGTTCAACTGTAACTGTTGTTTCCCCTTCAGTGTGGGACTTTTCACCATTCATAAATTGATACAAGCAGAAAATACAAGTAGAATTCTTTTGCAGTGCTTTGAAAACTGGCTACAGTGCTGACTCACATTATTTTTCTGAAAGTCCTATCCTAGTAATATCTCAGAGATTAGATATATCAAAAATTTTATACTCATTATTTGATGGATTTGGAACTTTTTGGTGCAGTTACAATTCAGTTACTAAACAAATATGTCAACTTTTCATTTGGTAAATACATGGAAGACAAAATGAGAATTATCTTTTTTTTGGATTAATAAAGTTATATTTTACAGCAGAATTAACTGAAATATTACTCTGAAGTTATTAACTTTTCAGATTGAACTATAATGCCAGATACTTTAAAATTACTAAAACAAATCAAAAAGGTGCTAAAATATGGTTTCACTGAAGGAAATGAGAAATATATGCTGGAGTGAATGAATCTAAATAATTAATATCATAAGACAGAGATAGGAGAAGTGATGGTCTGCATCAGGTTAATTAATTCAGGTTTCTTCCTATCTGATTGCTGAGGTTTTGGTACCCACAAGGCATCAATTGCCCTTAATTGTTGGTCTTTGTACTACTTCCTATTAAGGCTATTGAAATTAAGAAGTAACATTGCAAGGTGTTATTAAAAAGACTAATGTAAAAGTCTGCTATTTCATTTGTGTGCAACTACCTTTCCACCCTTTTTGATAGAGTGAATTCCGAAGATTATGTTAAATTTAAAAGTACAACAGAAGAAAAAGCTAATGCTCCACGAGGAGAGAAATGTGGATAAAGAAACTTGTATTTCTGCTTTCAGAATCTCATTACTAACTTAGTAAAACCAAATTTTATAAACTCAGAATCCCTGATGTTTGTATAAACTGAAGAAATCAGAATATAAGCAGAATATAAGTGATATATATCCTATAAAGGATTCAAGTTCTAAATGAAATCTGATGAAATTTCTCATGAAATCTTCTATAGAGGAAACTGTATCAGGTAATACTGAATGGAAGCTGGAAATTGGAGTTATCTTATTATTTGATCTATAACTATAAGGTACTTTCAAGAAAATAGATTTATCCTGATAGGTAGCGGTAATTTTTACTAGAAAAGACCATTAAAACATCTGTACTCTTTCTCAAGTTAACTGTTTTGAGAAACTAAGAAATATTTTGAGTGAAAATTAAATTACAATAATTTTATTTAAGGAAACAACTCCAGAAAATGGAGAATATTTTAGCCTGAAATTGGTGGGGTAAGTAAATACGAGTCAATAAAATAGTAATGGGAGCAATAGCTGAACATGACTCTACCAGAGGAGAAGAAAAATGAGGAACAAAGAAGGCAGCTTGTCGACTTTGTGTAAAACAAGTTTATATAGAGCCATTTTCTTATAGTGTGTTAGGAAGAATAAGATAAAGCGTCCAGTTCCAGTATCTCTACGCTGAAGTCAGAGGGAATGACTATGAACATTTATATCTCAGTGTGAGGAAATGACAATATAAGCTGGATGACTTCAATTCCCTATGAGCAGAGGATATCAGTAGCAATCTGCATGTAAAAAATTAGGTGTATGCTTGTTGTAGCCACAACTGACATGACAGCTTTTTTTTTTTAAAAAAAATATTTTATTTTATTTTATTTTATTTTATTTTATTTTATTTTATTTTATTTTGTTTTGTTTTGTTTTGTTTTGTTTTATACAATGTCTGATATTCTTTCATAATTGCATTTTTCTAATTCAGGGGATTTTTTCCTCTCTGTCTGATTAAAACTTTTCTCCCTGAAACACCTCTAATTTTTATGGGGAAGTGATTGGATGCAGGGATTCCCACAGCTATTCCTGTTCACAGCTCAGTTATAAGATTTGGCCTTTCTGGTATAAAGATGCCAGTGCTTTGTGCTGTCATTTAATGTTAAATTGATATTCAGATAAAATCAAAATCTTATTGATGCCACACAGTGACAGGAGAAAAAAGCAAAACACAGCTGTCTGGTAAAAGCAACAGACTACAACTTTAAATAAGGAGCAATTCAGTTCAGCTTCTGAATAACAAACAGGCAGTCTCCCTGCCATGCCCAGCTATTCCTCTATCACAGTCCTGACACAAGAGGAAATTTAACAGTGTTCGTTATCACTCATCATGCACTGAACTTACTCTGACTTGTGTCACGAGTGCTTCCTTGCTCCTGTCTAATCCTCCTTTCTCGAATATAGTCTCAAATAATACCCATGCACATTATCATACATGTCATATACAAATGTTTTGTGACCCTCTGAGTACTGCTTATTGCTGCCACTGTGTGATCCATATGGCTTTGTACAGATCATAGGTCACTCAGGGCTGTACTGTACTTGCAGAATTTTCTCAGTAAAGTTCTCAAGCATTTGAGAAGAAAACACTCTTTTCCTTCACAGTACCATCTAGAAATCTCAAAACTCATTTTTTTTTCGTGGTGCCTGATGATGGATGTCTATATTCATGATGTGTAAGGAACTTCACCACTGTATAGAGTTTCTCCTTGGACTCCTCTGAGATCTGAGGTTTTTTTCCATGTGCTTTGCACTGACAGTTGTTTGAAGTAGCATGAAGTTGTTGGACCTTATCTTGATATCTTCTTTTTAGGAGCAGCTTATGTAGCTCTCTACGGCAATTTCATGGTGCCCCAGTCCTGTGCAGTAAATTTTTCTTTTTGAAAATGAATGTTGTGTAGGCACAAACCATAATTCAATGGTAGCATCCTCAAATTTTGAATCCATAATCACCATTTCTTTCTCTGAAAGCAGGATTCTCCATTGCTATCATTTCTTTCAGAAGAGTTCAGGCCTCTGAACTGTGCTCCACTCCACAGAATTTACTACAGATTAAGGATTGTGCATGGACAGAATTTTTTTAATGAGGTTTAATATTTTCATTTGCCTTCATTATCCTTTATATTACCATAGTTAGTAGTTTTACAATATTGTCTTCATTGGTCTGAAGATATAATTTTCAGTTTAAGGAAAGAAATTTTTAAATACATTTATGAGACATGATACACTGGTTTAGCATTCATGGTATTTTGTTACTGCTAAAGATTTAGTTTTAATTTTCAGTTTAAGTTCTGTGTTATAATCATTCTTTAACCCTACTGCTTTCAAGGGATAGTAGTTGCATGAAAGGGGAATCTGAATTACCATGGTCTAAATTTATATAAATTGTTAAAATCACTTATAATAGGTAATTTAAGAGAATCATGAACTTTAATTTAGTGCATTTCCTATTCTACAGTAATTGAAAAGGTTGGAATGTCAGTGAAAACAATGTTCTGAAACTGCAGACTCAGACTTATTCTAGCACACACTCAGTCTCAAATTCAGGAATATAGAGGCATTGCCTCAGGGCACTGTCAGTTTAACACAACAATCCAGTAATGAAAAGAAGCTTTTCCAGTTTCCTTTTCATAATGAGTCTGTATATAAGATCTGTTCCAATTAGAATCTTCACACACTCCAGTGTGAAGTAAGACACCAAAGACAAATATTATTAAATGAGTACATCTTAACTGATACATGTATGACATAGTCACAGATCATATTAAGAGCAGTACCATCATGTGACTAACCTCAAATGAATGTAACCCCAAATGAATATTGCATGCATAGAAAAAAAATCTTCTAAAAGAAAGGCAAAGTTGCAAACTTGTGAAAAAAAATTAATATTAAAAGAAAACTTTGTTAGAAATATTAATTTCACTGTGTAAAAGAATTATGATAACCTGATTAATGATGAGAGATCATTATCTCTTCTCTCCTTCCTCCCCCAAAAAATTAAATTGCCTTCTGCTTCCAAAATACTCAACATTTACATAGGCTCCCCTATCCCCCAAATCCTCAAAGCTTTGTATGAACAAAAAATAATTGGTCTTATAACAGTTTTTATAATTGAGGTTGGTTTTCACTTTTAATTTTTAGACATCTATGAAGCTGCTACCCTGGTAAACAGAGTAGGTGCCAAATAAGTTTTCATCTCTAAGACGGAAACCATGAAAACCATTTTTTTAGGTGAATATAAGCATTGTATTAACCTTCTGTTTGAAAAAATATGTTAACCCATGCTTTGTAGATGGAAATGCTGGCATGGTGATGTTTTGCATTTTTACCATCTGAGGGAAAATCTTACCATATTTTCTGATATACATATCTTAAGCCATATAGACTTATGTGAGCAAATCCTACCGTATGAATGAGTACTCCAAAATACTTTTTCTCAGCAGGCCTGGATTAGGATGGAGAAGAACCGTTTGTCCATCTGTATTGTGTTTGACTGGGATGGAGTTAATTTTCTTCAGTTAAGAATACATAAAGTTAATTCTTATTTCAGAAAGAATTTCTTCACTGGAAGAGTTGTCAAGAATTGGAAGGGGCTGTGCAGGAAGGTGATGGAGTCGCCATCCCTTGAAGTGTTCAAGGAACAGCTGGACTTGGCATTAATGCTATAGTTTAGTTCACAGGGTGATGTTTGGTCTAAGGTTGGACTTATGATCTTGGAGATCTTCTTTTCCAACATTAATGATTCCATGATTCTATGATTCTTCCGCTACTGCTGAGCAGTACTTCACAGTGTTAGGGCCTTCTCTATTACTTGCTCTGACAGGCCAGCAGGCAGGCTCAGGGCAAGAAGGTGGGAGGTTACACGGATGACTTGAATTGAATGGTGGCACATTTCATACCACGTCCCGTCACATCACGTCACATTTAGCACTTAAAATCTGGGCTCCTGAGGTAGCTATTGCTAAGGGTCTGACTAGGTATCAGCCTGCATCAGGTTGATTTGCATCAACCCAATCACTTGTTGGATTTGGAGTGTTTGGGAAATTTTTGTTTTGTTTTCATTTATTAAATTGTCTTTGTCTTGACTGATTCATTTTTTTGCTTTTGTCTTTCTGATTCTTTTCTGATCCCACTATGGGGAAGTGTGAGAGCAACTGGGTGGGGGCTTACCTGCCAGCTGGGGTATATCCATCAATATCCTGTGTGTTGTGGGTAGCCTGAGAAAGTGAGGATGAAGCTGTTTGGTTACAATACCAGGGACATAAAAGCCAGACCTAGAGAGGAGGGAAAAAGAGAGAAAGAAGCGAATAGATAGGTCCGTCTCATGTTACTGTGCTGGGAGCTTGGAATAAATGAAGCTGCAATATCAACCCAGAGAGTCCTGAAGAAAAAGTACAGAAGGCAAGAAATGCACCACAGGATACGGGGAAAGGTGAATTTTTTTTGACCAATAGGCTGGGATACAGATGTAAGAGAGGAATATTGCCAGACAGGCTGTCTGAGAAATAGAGCAAGTATATGGAGTGGAGAACTGAGACTGCATTGGTAAAAAGGAGCGTGCAAAAAATGAAACTGAGAAGGGGAAGAAACACAAGAAATAAAACAGTAGTAGCACACAGTGTTAGGAGTACAGACTGAATAGTCCATGATTATTAAATTTATTCTTTAAAAAATACTTGGAGTGAAAACCATTATTTTATTTGAATTAAAATATGTGTATTGCAAATATACATCAACAAAATTAATAGCTTTTTTAAAAAATGCTCTAAAATTTTTAAAAGAAAAAATAATTTTCAAATTTACATACATTAACATCCTTAAGTCACTGAATTATCCCTCTGTGCCTAGTGTTAGAAAGAAGGAAGATGTTAACCATTTCTAATTTTCAATTAGGAAAAAAAAAAAGGTTGATATGTAGGTGGTATCAAGCATGTGGAAAAGGTTATTTGTTAAAAGTTATTGTGATTTGGATCTGAAAATTGTTGAGTTGAAGGTTTCCTGACTTCTCTGTGTATGGTTCAGAGATTCTCATCTTCTTCTTCTCACTGGTTTTCCCAGAGTTATAATTCACATTTATTATAAAGAAAAGGGCTGCTTTTTAAAATCTTTGTTATAAAGTTTTAAAAGCAGTTATGCTTTGCAGGTGAGAGAGAACGGCTAGCAGAGATCACTGTGGGTGTTCATATGCATATGGTGTTTTACATTTATATTAAAATTCTATCCTTAGAGTATGAAAGTAAGATTTTTCAGTGATGTCAATTCAGGTAGGCTTCTTAAGCATTTTTTTTCTCATCTGCTGATGTATTCATCATAGCGAAAAAATGGGATTGAAATTTGCAAGTTAATTCCAGCTAAATTTATAATCTTGGGAGTGATGGCCTAAAGATTATATTGCGTTAATATTAAAGAAATGATCATATTTGTAGCGATATTACTGAGACCTTAGTGGCAAGAGTGTCCATGAATTTGTCAATGCAGTGGTTTGAATGACAGAACTTCTTAACCTTCTTTGCCACCTCAACTTATTTTTTTTTCTGTCATATTTTAAAAGGAATCTATTTCTATGAAGCCATTATAGATGTTGTCATTATATGTATGTGCAGCTGGATTTAATGAGTTTTAGCTGGGATTTGTTCCAAAAGTTTGCTCATTTCCTCTGTTTTTCACAAAAAGACTCCTGTTTATTTGCAGTGAATCATTTCCTCTTTTCCAAGTTTTAGATGAGTAGACACTAGAGTTACTGTTAATTTATTCCCACTGCTATAATTACTAGAATTTTCCCATGAGCATGAATTCCTGTCTGAAAACTTAGAACACTTGAACAGAACTGCCAGTATCCTATTGTTCTTTATCCTGGCCTTCTTGCCTATGTTGGCCTCATGTTGAATGAAAAATTATTACTTCCATTTAGAATTATTGGCTCAGCCCTATCTGTTTGGAAAGGGAGGTTGATAAGCAGTTTCTTAAGTCAGGTGGACAATCAGCTCCTAGAAAGCTAGGATGATGGAGTAACCCTTCTTGCAAGCTCCTTCTTGCTGCAATTCAAATGTAAGGCCTTTTAGGTGTGTCATTGTTGATTTGCTGTTTAATTTCTGAACGTATTAACTATAACAGTCTAATTATAAAATTTAAGCTACACAAACACAAATATATTATTCTGGTCCATATTTCCAATACTCATGCAAAAGTACAATCTTATATAACATATAATAGATATATACTCTATAAGGTACAGTATCTAATAATATATTATATAGCATGCAATAATACATAATATAGTATATAATGTTGGACATTTCAAATAACTTGTGGAAGCCCAACATGAGATAAAAGTTTGATCTTAAATTTCTTCTGACTGATTTTTTCTCTTTCTAAAAAAATGAATTTTCAAGAAAAATCTAGAATTACTTCTAAAGATTTTAAATGAAGAATGTGAGTTTTTCACCATTCCTTTTATTATATTAAGGAACTGTTTACATTTCAACAAATTAAGATTGGTGCCCTCAAACCCAGTTATATTTTATAACTGAAGATTAGCAATAAATAGGAAAGAGATTTTTTTCAGTCACTAAACTATGTTTCAAATGTTTCAAATTATTTAAAACATTACTAAAGTTATTTCAGAATAAAATTAAGATTATTCCTTCAAAATTTTAAACATATTAAAAATCACCCTGCCAAAACTATGTAGACATGATATATGGGCAGAATTACAGATGCATGTAGAGAGAAGACTGTTTGGAACAAAGATAGTTAAAGATGAATGCTATAAACATATTTATTTCTATTCCTTCTGCTTCCATAAAATTTCTAGGTGGGAAGAGTTGCTTAAAACAGGATGATGAAAGGTAGACAAGATTTATGTGTTTCTTATTATTCAGTTCTTCACCACAGTATACTGAGAAATTAATTTTCAGAATCTCTGGGCACAATACCACTAGGTAGAGTAACAGATGATACATGCATGTGGTTCACCTGTCACTGTGTGAAGGAATGAACACAATTGGAGATGAAGGAATTCTTTTAACTTTCAGTCCTGTCTTTTCCATGCTGCTTTTTATAAGCTGGGACAAGGGGTTTTCCATTTTTAATCCATCCTTTATATTCATCGTGACTTAATTCCTCTAAGGATGAGTATTTTAGAAAAGACTCCGAGAAAATTAATGAATTTGCAAACACTTAAGTGTTAGGTATGTGTTAAGTCAAAGTATCTTGCACTACATAACACGGGGGAATAAAGGGTGTGTTCATGTTATTTCTTCTGCTTTTTGTTCTCCTCTTCCAGAAAAAGGATAAGACCTCTAACAAGCCACCTACAAAATATTTTTAAGTAGTAGCTGTGTCTGTCATGTCCCCACTGATTATAAAAGAGGGTGTAGACATGGAGATCCTGAAGATATCTCTCCAAAGATACTTGAAGTTAGAGTTCTTAAATTCACATGGAATTTCACCTTTAATCCTTGCTTCTTATATGGAGCAAAAATTGTGATTAAATATTCACCTGCTTGCAGATTGGAAAGTTTATTTGTATGTTTTCTAGATATTCACAGCTGCCATCTTGCTGCAGGCACGTATATTTGCATATCCATCTCTTTTAAGTGTTGTTATTTATATATTGTATTTCAATAAGATAATAAAAACCTGTCTTCTGCTACCTATCTACCCATATTTAACTTGCTTCTTAAATTTGCAATTTCTTATCTGTATATGGAGACATTGTAGCTGAGAAAGGGAGAACAAAATTTTTGAAAAGGATACATGGACACAAATAACCTGGTTTGAAATGGGTCAGGAAAGGCCTTAGAACTTTTTGTAACATATTTATAACAGGAGAAAATTACAGAAAAGAATTCTTGATATTTTATGTTCAAAAGACCTGTTATTGACAACATGTCCTCACATCTCTATTTTGAATATTTTGCAGGTTTACACAATTTTTTTAAACATTGGTCATGTTAAGAATTGCTGAAATTCATATTAGAAAGTATTATCCATTGAATGACTGTCTCATCTATATAGTCAAAATTAACTGCCAATTGATTGCAACGGTTTTGAGAAGTTACAAGTGTATATCTCAGTTTCCAAAGATTACAAAGCAGGGGTTTCTGACACCTCACTATAACCACATTGTTCAAACACACTTCTTTCTACAGATTTTTCTATAATTCTAATGAGGTAGAGATTTTGTATTTGGGCATTTTTCCAGTACATGTTTTTTTCTTTTTCCTACAGCTGTAGGTTTCAGAACAGACTTGCACATAAATGGTTCCAAGATAGAATGAAAATGCCAAGAACTCTTATTTTGAATTGCATAGATTTAATGAAATAGATTATTTTATCAATGTTTAGGATGCAGCAACTGCAGAATAGTATTTGTTGACATTTACATGCGTTTAGAAATCCATTATATGCTCTGAACATTACCTCAAGCACCATTTTATACTTTTAATTACTCTTTAATAGTTCAAAAAGACTCTGTGTTAAACATATAGACTACATTTATGAGCTTAAATTACTTCAGATTTAGGCAACTCTGGAAGAGTTACTAGTGTTTCCAATGTTTTCATTGTTGTTCTGTCTCAATGTTTCAGCTGTATGTTCTGTCTTCCATGGCGAGTAGGAAAGAAAAGACAGTGCCTTTTCACAATGGGCATGCACAGAGTCCACCCAGTCTAAGCTTACATTATAGTAAGTAATAGGATTATTAGAGATTATTAAAGAATACTTGGCATATTTTTGGTGTTTAATATATAAGCTGAAAAACCCCTTTTGCATTCAAAATAATAAACTCCTCATGGCTTGTCTGGTAAAATTTTCTTAGCAATTAATGGTAATTTTGTTGTAATAGTATTTCCTCATCTTTAACAAATACTAATATTATCAGGAAATTATATAAGTATAAACTTAATAATCCAATCCAAGATTATTAATACTGTTGATCTACACCTGCATGCTGTAGTGTTTTTTATGTTTTAAGGACCTGTTCATCATTAGATTAGGCATCTAAAGTTTTGAAAACAACCCAGCTGGCATTTCTTTTTAAATGTCTTTACAGTTTTGTCTGGAGGCTTTCTGTTTAGAGTTCTTACTACAAAGTAGCAGAGTTCACAGAAGTTACACCACAGGTTCATACTCTTGAATTTACAAGAAGAAATTGTTATTTGGTGGTTACAGTGTTCTGGGATCATATCTGAAGCCATGATCTTAAAAGTGAATTGATGCAGCATCAGGATGCCCAGCAGTGCAAATCTGATCTGAATCTGGTACAAACACAATTGAATTTCTGTAAAATTAACAAGTGCATACAGAAGAAAACTTGTATGTGTTTTTTGCTTTTGTGGCAGTTTTATATTTGATTTGGCATTAAGTCAGCATGGCATTGGCAAACAATAATGAGTTCAGCATAGCTGGAAATGAAGCTAAAATGCCAAAAGCAGTTGAAAAATTTGCACTATGGGACCACAGTATTAAGGGCTATGATATTACGTTTATTCTATTGTCATTTCAAGTATTTCCTCTTTTTAAAAACTTTTATCTTCCATCTTCATAAGTGCAGTTTTAATTGACATAGTATATTTTTTACAAAGCATGAATAAGATTTACTAAGAAAGACAAAAGAATGAAATAAAGCCCTACATCCTAATTTCTTGGTTTATATTCTGATCCCTAAAAACAGTGTGCTTATATGATCTACTAAATCAGTCATAATGTAACATGCATCAACATACCTTTGTGTAGGAAAGATTTGGATGAATACCATAGCTCACAATTCAGAGTGTCTTTGTTGCTTTTGTCCATTCACAAAAGTCTTAGTGTTGAACTCAAGGTTAGTTTCAAATCAGGGATCAAGTATCTAAAGGTTGCTAATGCACCTTTTAGGTGCTTACTTTTTCATGTGTCTGGCTTTAAGATGGTGATTGTTTCAAAATACCTTAGGACTTCTAGTAGGAAATTACCTGGTTTAGATTACTTATTTTTCATATAGCCACTGTACGTTTATATGCAGTGTAAATGCACACGTACATTACATATAGTACTTACATATAATAAGTAAACAGTATTCTTCCTTTCAAAATGAGTGAAGGGAACATTTTTAGATACTTGAGGATGTTGTCAACTTCTTTTATAAGTACACTCTGCAGAATCCCTGAAATTTTCCCTTGGAGACACAAAATGAACACTCTCTTTGTATTGATGACGGGCTTTGGAGGGTACAGACTTGAAGCTGAACTGAGATTTCTGCTTCATGGATGCACATAGCATATTCCACCCTCTAATGGACAGAAAAGCTAGTCCAGGTAAAAACCACATAGCATGGACATCAAATCCTCAGCTTTATTGCTTTGCTGCCCAGCAAATTATCTTCAGGATCTCTATGTCTACACCCTCTTTTATAATCAGTGGGGACATGACTGACACAGCCATTACTTAAAAATATTTTGTAGGTGGCTTGTTAGAGGAGACTGGTCTTATCCTTTTTTATGTTATACTGTACTGCTTACTAATGAAGCTGGTACCACTGTGCCCATCATAACTAAACTGGGTTGAAAGAAGTTGTAATTAATAGTCTACATATATTTACAGATATGCCAATGATTTTTACCCCGATGACTGGTATTTCCGTATTCCTGATTATTTACATCAATTGTAACAGAGTAAATTACATTGAATAGTGCCAGAAGATTACAGCCAATCATCAAGATGTATTCTGGCTGGTTTGGTTTTAATTTAACATGATTTTATGCATTCATTGTTCTGACAATCCTATAATGAAACTCGAGAATAAGATAATTGGCAGCAATTTGCCAATACAATAATCTTTCTCAGCAATAAGAATCTTGGCAGAATTTCTGATGCTAGCTTGCTGCCATGTCAGGTAAACCCGAGTACTGTGATTGTGTGGAGCTCATGACCATATTCCCCCATTGTAAAAGTTCATAGCATCTACTTTAACACTGAAGATCTGTTGGAGCATTTCTACAATGATATTTCACAAAAATATGATCCTTTATGATAAATTACTCCAGATCTACAAGAGCATCAGGGAAAAAGGGAATTAAAATTCTGGGGTTTGTATATGAGAGGAAAGGGAAGAAACTGGGAAAGAAGAGCACAGGGTAAGATATTGCTGTGTTTGCACATGATGAATAGCACCTACATGCATGTGAAATACCCCAATTTTTAATAGGCCTATTGATAAACAATGATTGTCTTTCTGGTGGAGAAATGCAGTGAACATGGGGATGCACCTTATGTACTGTCATTATCACAGTTTTTTCTAGAGTATTCAAAGTGCTGTTTTAAAAATTTGGCATAAATACCAGCAATTAGTTTGTTGGATGTTTTTGAAAGGATTATTCTCAAAATACAGAAAACAATAATACTCTTTTTTTTTTTCCACATGGAATGTTTGTATCTATTTTTTCCCCTTGGCATAATATTGTGCAAAAAAACCCCTAAAAATTAAAACTGAACACTTCATGAATTATCAATACCTAGACATTAAAATCAAAGTGGTCTTTTTGATAGAAATGTCTGAATAATCTAAATAAACCAGCAAATATTGAAGGGTTTAGTGTCTCATGGATATTTAAAATTAGGTTTTATATTTTTGCTTCCAGTTAGATATTTTTATTTGCATGTTATTTTTTAATTTATTGTTTGTGAAATAGGAAATTAAATACTGGTACTTAACACAGTGACTTTTTATGTTCTCTGCAATCATCTTAATGAACACTTTACCTCAAATAAATATTTAACTTGGGTTTATAATGAACTGGCAGAAAAATCTTAAGTCTCCTGTTGCTTCCACAATCTTATAATCTTAAAACTAAAATTTAAAAAAGATTTTAAAAATCAGTATATTTCTGGAGGGGACTTCATGTTCTTTGACATATGTAGAGGCTGAGAAATTCCTGTATGTGCCACTGTGTACTCAGAGTGTTTTTAACAAAGTTGTGTTTTCCTATTTATAATTTTCAGAGCTACTTTGTTGTTTACAGATACAAAAATGCAGTGCAGTGAGTATCTGGAGAGTGTGAGGCTCTTGAAGAAGTAGGCAATTCACCTTGGTGAAAAACTATGTTCACAAACATAAAAAAATATAACTTGGAGAACATGTAGGAATCTACAAACAAAGAAGGTGAAATACCTTTATGTTTGTGGATACTTTAAGATACAAGTGACTTACAATGATGATATGAACTATTAATAAGGCAAAATAAAAACAAAAGTATCTTTTGTGTTCCTCAGTCCTGTTACAAGCAAGAATAGACAGAGTGCAGGCAGGCTATGGTGGGTGTCCAGTCAGGCTATGGTAGGCTTCTCTCAAACTTCTAAAGCTTGTGATATGATCTCTTTAACTCTTCACATCTATCATGTATATTTGTGCAAAACTGAATGCTAACTGGAATACATGAAATTATAACAAGTCAGAACAATAGTTTTATTGCAGTCTTGATACCTTCTTTAGTGAAGATGGCTGTGTAGCAGACTAGGAAGGCTGATTCATCCAAAAGTTCATTTCATTTAACCGAAAGTTGTCTGTTGGTCTTAAAAAAGATACTACCTCTCCCTGAATACCTTGTCTTCTTTATGTGGTACAAGGTACTGGAGAATGAATCTCTAACTATGTATCAGTGTTTTGGAAAGTTTTTTTTCATGAGACACAAGTAAATTCTTTAATCAAGGGAGTTTCATCTGTCAATCATATACCACTGCATTTGATAACCAAACTTTGCACTTGGTAAAGAATGAGAAAGTGTCTAAAAGCAGTGGCAAAGAAATAGTGTTACACTGGCTCATGCTGTCAAATTAGCATTAAAATATAATGCTATCTATCAAACAACTCACATTTTCAGGATTTTACATAAATGTCTCGCTATGTTTAATAAGGAGATTAAAATGATGAAATATAGCTATGTCTTGTGAAGTTCAGCTCATCTGAATGACCAAATTGTCTTGGGTCTTTATAATGTGTGATGAGAAACAGACCTTTATAGAATTGTTCAGTCCATCCAATCTACTTTTTTCCTCCTTAAGACGAGATTAATCATACTTCCTAAGATATTTTTAACTCCAAAAGACAGAAAATTGTTGTGGTGTGTGATTTAGGTTTTTGAATTTGTATTTGTATTTTGTTATTTGTCTGTACTTGGTTTGTTCCATTCCAAAATACCCTACCCCCTACCCCAGAACACATCTGGTATTCCCCCTGATGTAACCACACCCATTCCCTTTCCCAACTGGCCCAGAGTGTTCCCCGCCCAGGCTGCGAGCTGGGAAAAGGGGACACAGAGGCCCGGCCTGGCTGTCTGGCTTGCAGGTCTGGCACGTGCTCTGGCAAATGCTCTCCTAGCACATGGAGCTGGACTGAAATAAACACCTTTCCAACCCAAGCCAGGCCCACTCCTTTTTCCAGCCTTAACCATGCTTCAACCAGCAGATTTGGAGGAACCCACAGACTGTTTAAGATTGGTCTGGGGGCTGCTTTGGCCGATAAGCACCCCCACACAGACACCAATCTTTAGAAGATTGTTTAGATGTAACTGTTAATATAATCATTGCTGAAAGACAGTTAAAATGTCTGCTGCCTTTTTTTTTTCTTTTTTTTTTCCCACAAAAAGAAAAGCAGGGATGTGCAAATATTCACATGGAAGCAACCTTTTAGCAAGGGAATAATGATAAATCTCTAAATTCCTTTCATACTGTATGTGGTTATAGATAACTCCATCTGAGATAAAGACTACAGCTCTGCTAGTAAACTAAGCATTTTCAGGGCATGAGTATGGGGAAGTGATTCTTTAGACTGAGAAAATGTTAGAGTAAATGCTAACCTGCCTCTATCTTGCCGCCTTCTGTCTAGGACTTCCCCAAACAATCTCAGGTATAATATAGTAGACAGATAGCTGAATTCCCAGGAAGGAAGTTATAAACAGCCATGCTCTTTTAAAGGACAGCTGAATTTAAGAGTGCATGACTGTAGTCAGACTATTCTTACTGTTCCTGAGGTCTGATGTTTCTGCAGATATTAGCACAGAAAGAGATGCAGTATCTATGTGATAGGACAGCATTCAGTTCTGGCTTACTATATAAAGAGCGAGTAGAAAATAAATGTCTGCAGTGGCTGATTGAGCTGACTGATCTGAACACCTGTCGATTTAAAGGGTAGACTGGTTTCCAGAAATATATATTTTTTCTACTGACAATTGAAGTGGCCTAGACTAGTTCAAATTTAGCCTTCTAATTTTCAGCATCCTGAGTTATAAGAATTAAATCCTGACCTTTATTCTCAATTAATGAACAAAGAAAACAAAGGTATTTTGTGTTTTCAGAAGTGTCAGTTGATGGATATCTTTACCATCTCTACAGGAAGAAAAGCTCCGTAGACTCCTTACAGTTTTTTCACTTGTGGTTGATCTCATTGCCAGGAGAAAGGATACAAGAAAAGCATGATACCAACTCTAGCTTGTGTATTTGTAAAATAATTAAAGGTTGTCTGTAGATACGTTATTTACTACTTGGTGAAGAACTTCACAGAATCATAGAATGGTTTAGGTTTGAAGGCACCTTAAAGATCATCTAGTTCCAATGCTCCTGCCATGGTGTGAGAGCCTGGAAGGATTGATGGCTTGCAGCATTTTTGGGTGTGTGTGGGTGTGGGTGTGTAGATGAGTGTGGCAAGGGGCAGCTCAGGTCTTGCTCTGGTGAGGTGATGAACTGCCCCTTACACCCCAGCCTTCCCCAGCCTGTGTCCCAGCCCTGCAGTGGCTGCCAATCCCTGGCACACTGGGGGCAGTGCTCCACACCTGCCTCTGGAGCCCCTAACCCAGCTCCTGTGTGGTAAAATGACAGCAAGCCCCACCTGGGGAAGCACCCAGGAAAAGCTAAAGGCTATTTAAAGCAAAACACACGACAAGCACATTTGACCTTTCCTCCTCTTGGAACTTCTATCAACTAGACACCATTGGAACCAAGAGTGATGGATATGTTTGTTCTTTTCTATGCCTTTTCTGTCTTTCTCTTTCTCTCCTAATTACCTCATCTTGGGATTTTGAGTAATGTTTTGAGAAACTTAAAATTGATCAGGCTTGGAGTTTGCTAAGTTGAATGGGCCAAGTTAATGCTACGAGAAGTGTTTGTTTAACGTCGATTGAATGCTGCTCGGAACCTTTTGCCAAAGATCTCTGCTTTTCTAAACGTGCCAGTAAAAGCTTTTTATGTTATTTTGATCTTTTGGGTATCTTTTTAGTATTTCTCCCATGCATCTAACTCAGAGTACATGAACAACTGTAAGCCCTTTTAGAAGTCTCACAGATCAAATTTCTTGGGGCCTTACACATGGGCAAGGACACCTTCTAATAGAACAGGTTGTTCAATGCCATGTCCAGCATGGCCTTGAATACTTCCAGGGAGGGGGTATCCACAGCTTCCTTGAATAACCTCATGTAGAAATTGCACTGAAAATAGAAAACTGAAGACCAACACCCTGATTCAGAAACACTTAAATAAGCTGTTCATTAAAATAAGGACAGCAAACTGGAAAATATTTGTAGTCAGAATTACCTCTTTGGTTTGGGGGCATGGCAGTAATAAAGAAGAATGCAGAATGAAGAAGAATTTGGAATTAAGAAAGGTGAATTTGGCACCACTCTTTATATTATTCCAAGAGCAGGAACTGAAGGCAAAAGAAGAGATATAGAAAGCATATTTACATTTTAGCAATGCTGTATGAAGACAATGAAGAGGATAATGCATAAAATGTGGAAAGAGTTGTAGGTGCTCAGAGCAGATCTGCTCATTCCATGGATGACAGAGGGAGGCATTTATCCCATTCAGTATGTTAACAGGCCAGAAAGGAGAATGCAATTTGAAAATGAGTGTGGGATTACTTCTTCCTTTCAGCAGAGATGAAACTGAAGCCATGCTGTCTTGAGACTAGCATGAATGAAGTAGCCTTTGCACATGCTTCCTGAGTTACCACTGTGCTCTCTTGATATCATTATGGAGGTTAGGTGAGGAGGTGAAGCTGCTACTTCATGCCAAAATCAGGATCAATATTTCCTTCCCACTGAATAAAAAAGAATGAAACATAAAAATGGTATAAATTAATTTCTCACCAATCTATTTTAGAATAATATAGATAAGATGCTTTCCTCAATAAGCAAATGTCATAATCAAATATCAAGTAAATAATTAGTTCCTAGTCTTTCAGTTTCTGATTTACCCACATTATATACTATTTATCTTTGGTCGCTGTGAATACATCTAATGTCATTGAATCATGAGAATATAATTTGCATCAGAATCAGAGTCATTGCCATTATATTTGGTCTTTATATTTCCATGTCTTTTTTTTTCTTTCCCCATTTCTGTTTGCAGGTTTTGACCTAGTAAAATGTGAAGATCCTGGCATACCAAATTATGGCTACAAGATACGAGATGAAGGACATTTTATAGACACTGTCATTTTATACAGCTGTAATCCTGGCTATACAATGCATGGTAGTAGTATTATGACCTGCTTAAGTGGAGATCGAAGAGTTTGGGACAAACCTTTGCCTACTTGCATAGGTAATATGGATTGTGACAATGTTCTGGTATTTCAAGAAAAAAATCCAAATGTTCTGTCTTTCTATCTTCATGAGATGATTATGGTGCAAACATATTTTAAATTTAAACTAAAGATTGATTGTGGACATGGAAGTAAAACTTCTCTGAAGTAGATGGCTTGATATTAATGGTTCTAAAACTACTGGAAAACATTTTTTCTATAGAGCAACCTTTGAGAGAAGAGTACTGGTTTGGTTCTGATGAAGCCCTAGGTCATTGAGTCTGATACACTATCATAGGCAGTGGTATTGTTTAAACACTTCATAAACTAAGCCCCATCATAAAGCAAATAAGGTTGTGGGCTTTTTTTTCTCATCTATTTTCATCAGCTATTATTTTAGCATCTCATTCCTATGAACTTTATTTCTAATTTACATCCCACGTTGCCAGATTTTTTTTGTCTGTGTGCTCTGGAGTCCTTGTTGCCGTGCTAAGATACCCCATCTGTCAAGGCTTTGACGTAGACCTTTTCTGGAAATATCACGTCTTCAAGTGCCTAAAACTTTGTTTCATTACAACCAATGTAAATGTTAAATAGAGAATTACTAGCCAACATGCAGAATAACTGAAGGCTAGTACAGCTGTTATCCATTGTACCTTTACTAGGCAGTTTGCATCCTCTAGTTTTGCCTTTCAGTCTGGCAATTGCCAGTGACTTCCTGACTTCAATTTTCACATGGAGTTCCCATGAGCCTTTCCTTCTGCATGTCTTCTGATATTTAGTTTTTGCCTCTGCTGCCTGCTGCTGGTAGGTCACCAACTGCTTTCAGCCCTCACCTCACCTAGAGGATCTTTGCTTGTTGCCTTTCTCCCATTTTGGGGGCTGCATTCACTGTTCCAGAACCTACTTCCTGCTGAACACATTCACAAACCTGCAGTCTACAAAAGAGTTTCCCTTCCTGTCAAACATTCAACTTAAGTTTAAGATAAGTGCCAGAAAAAAATCAGTGAACAGCATTTCTGCTGTCTTAGTAGAGGTTATTTTCCCCACTTGAATCTAGAATTTTATCTGTAAGTTTTCTTCTTTATATATGAGAGGTCAAAACAACTATCCACTTTTGATTTAAAGACCCTTCTAGGCTCTTTATGCATTCAAGTCCTCATGCTCATCAGTTAAATTGGTTAGATTCCTTTTCCTCTAAGTTTGCCCTTTTGTAGAGAAGACACTTAATTAGTCCTACCTTTGCCTATTTCCCCATGTAATTTAAATGAAGCAATTTCTCTAAAGTCATTTTCTGGCATGTTTTTTTTGTGTCTGTGTTCACTACCAAGTAAGACTTAGAATCAGCTCTAAAATACTTCTTGGTTTCAAGTTCATTAGGCGAATAAATCCAACCATCTACTTATTTCCTTTTCTTTCCATGATGATTTGTCTTCTAATCTATATGTGGGATGTTAAAATCTCAAACATATAACAAGTAAAAGAGTAGTAATTAAAAAAAAAAATCCTGTATATTCCAATCTGACCTGGAGGAAGCTAGAGAACTCAGGATTAAGAAAAATCTAAAAAAACCTCCCATCTTTGCTCCAGTAGCACATCTTTCATGATCCTTCTTCAAAATACTTTTCACCAATATGTATGTTTTTTCAGGCTGATTTTATTTAGATTATTCTTGTATTCCTACCATGCAATGCCTTTCTATTTACAAATTCTCATCTGTATTTCCAGTTTTCTTTACACCAGTATGCTTTTCAGATTCTGTATTTCACTCAAGATTCCCATTCTGTCTTTTTTCTTCTTTTTTTTTTGTCTTTGTACTTTGATTTTGTACCTTGCATTACTAGATTTGACTTCTGTATTTTATTTCCAATCTTTTGAAATAATTTGTGCCAAAATTTCTTGATAATCTTATTTCATATCTAAGTGAAATTGTGTCTCTCAATCAACAGAATAATCAGGGTTTTTTGTGTCCTGAGAGAGATTTAGTCTTATTTTCTGTCTGTTCAACCAACAGGAATCTTTCTATATGCTTTTATCTCTCTACATATATTTTTAATTACTGTCCTTGTTCCTCGCCTTAAAATAAAATTTTGGGATTGCATCAGTTCTGTATAAATTACCTCTTCTCGTTTCTAGTTTAAATCTCCTCTGGGCCATTAATAAGTTCCTCAAGAAGTCAAATGTTCACTCTTCTCTCTTAAAATCTTCTAAAAGTGCTTCCTTCTAAAGAGTCTTTTACAGTATGTTATCTCCATTAAATTATGGGGAGTTTTACTGTTCTGTGCACAGGAAAGCTTGCCATGAAGATCCCTGAAAATTCAGTTATATATCTGCAGATTATTTCAGTCCTGCTTCCCTGCCCCTTTAGACTTATAAAATCTATTCTTTCATCAGTTTTATGTTATGTCATTACAGTTTTACCTTTTTCTTCTCTGTTTTGAATGACTTACTTTTCTTCCTTTTTCTGAAGTTGTCATGAAGTTCCAAACATCACTTTCTTTCTTAGAAACATTTTCTTAAAATCTTTGTTTGTGGAGATGTATAATTTCTGCTCATAGATTGGATATTTGTTGTTCTCTTCAGTGACATTTATATTCTCCATTGTATTCACTATCATTTCAGTCTCATTCACAAAAAATTCAAGCCTATGCATAGACTATTCCACCAGTAAATCAGTCACCCTATTTCCTCTACGGTAATATTCCCTCAAGGTAACAACATGGTTGTGAGCAGTGACTTGGTGACATGTACAAAGATTAATATTTGTTAGGAGTATTGCTGATAGATTATTTGGTCCAACTGCCATGTTTATTTCCATCATCTCTGTCTTACTATGCTTATTGCACAACTGTGCTTGAACAAATCCCCATGGTCGGTTTTTTTAACAATACCACTTGTATGGCAACACTATAAATGTAATAGAGATTCAAGTACATCACTTAACTGAAGAATCACTGATTATTTTTAGCTCGTGGCACATGATTTTACACAATCCTCTTTCATCGAGTTGTGTCTTTACAGTGGCCAGACAATAGCATGGTGCTCTAAACAAGCAACATAAGAATAATTTGATTATAGATGCTTAGCATTGCTACTGATCTCTTCAAAAAATAACATTGATAGTAAAAATGTTTTAAACCAGATGCCACATACTATCAAATCATAGCTTTTTGATTTACCCTCTTGCTTTGCAAGCATATGGCATTTAAATTTTTAAATACCAAAGGAAATTTCTAGGCAATACCAACTGCTTTTTGGTATAATTAAAACTGAAGTTATATAGAAATAACTTGAAAACATTACACTAAAATCATTTTGACATTACAGTAAATCAGAAAGCTATTTTAATGATAAAATTCAATGCTGCAAAGTTTGAATTCAAACATTCATTGTTGGAAAGCTAAGCATGTTAGATGGGAAATTTCTGAAACGTTTTTGTTGTCTTGCTAATGCTAAAATTGTGCTTTTGTAGTCTCAGTACATATTGAACCAATCTGGTCAGTTAAGTAACATAATCACAGAAGTATGGTTTACTTCTTTATAACAAGGTAGGAATGAGGTAATTGTGTTAATTTTTATTTATGTACATGTCCTGGTTTGCATGTATGTGTACTGCTTCAGAAGTATTAGGTCATTCTATTAACTTTTTAGAAAACACAGAGATGTGGAATGGATGGAAAATGGACGTGCCAATTACTATGGTCTCATTAGAAATTTAATCCTAATTTTTCAGCTGAGTGTGGTGGTCGAATTCATGCTGCTACATCGGGGCGTATTTTGTCCCCTGGTTACCCAGCACCATATGACAACAATCTTCATTGCACTTGGATTATTGAAGCAGATCCAGGAAAAACAATCAGGTACATGCTTAATTTCAATATTTATGGTTGACTTCAGTATTTTATAAATTTTTTGTCATTCTCATATTTTTCTACATGAGCTGCTGGTTTCCTGTGGCATAGTCAAGGTATCTTTCTATAAGGTGTTACATCAGTTTTCTGTGGTTGCATGCCTGTTCATGCATAAAGTCCCTGGATTTGGGAAAAGAAAAGCAACATTCAAGGTGCATTTGAGTATCGCCTCACCCAAAAGTTGTCTTTTGCACCAGGACAACACCAGATTCCACAAACCCCAGAACACGTCACAGTGTTAATTAGCACTATTAAACAGCTTATATAAAGGTGAAAAAGAACCTCAAGAATCTGCATAATAAAAGAATTCCCATGAATCACTGGTAGAAAAAGAACTTTGCATTCCCTCATCCTCTCCACAAGATAGCTCTACCAGCACAGCAAGGCTATCAGTACCAGGGCAGAGCACAGACCCATTATTTGGATTAACATGTTCCCAAATACAGCAAAATGAAGAGTTAGTCAGTAAAACCAACAAACTCCATGACCTGCACAGGAACTGGGCACTTAATTACTACCATAGCTATAGCACCTTCATACCAAACTGATGTTGTGTCAAGACCCACACTGGGCCCTGAAAAAGTCTGTGGTGGAATGATACTGTCCCTCCTCAACAGGATGGGGCATAACATGACAAAAACCCCATGTGAGTCAAAATAAACCCAGTTTAATAAAACAAAAGCAAATCCATGCATGGAAGCAAAGTAAAACAAAAGATTTATTCTCTACTTCCTATCAGTAGGTGATGGCCAGCCACCTCCTTGTGAGCAGGCCTTCAGGATGTGTTGCTCTGGAAGACACACATAATCACAGAATATTCTGGTTTGAAAGGGACTCACAAGCAAAAAAATATAATTAAATGACAAGTTGTTGAGTGGGAGGTTTTTCCCCCTTTTATTATATAATCCTGTTTCACTAAATATTGAATTTACACCATCATGGGCTATTTCAATGCATAATTTTTGTTTAAATAACAATTTTCAAATTAATGATTTCCAGTTAAGGACTAATAAGATGAAGAAATGTCAACGCACAACTATTTGAAACAAAAAAAAGGAGACATTTTGATATTTATCTATTAGAGTTCTTCAGCATTAAAAATGTAATGTAAACATTCAGGACTTGGAGACAATGCACATATTTTGACTTATAATATTCCTGAACACCTTTAATAAATATAATTCTCCACATGAAGATAAATACAGATTATTGTATTTTAATACGGTTTTATATTTTATGAACTTTAGCAAAAAGCCAATCTATGATATTTTTCTAATTTTGTGTTGGAAAGGAAATGCCATGCTGACAGGACTTCTTGTGCTATGTGTTCTGCTGTCCAGTAGCTGCTACATTTTTTCAATTGCATATAATTCAAGCAAAACAGCATTCTTGCTATCCACATTTGAATAAAAAAAGGAAATCTTTGATGAAATCATAGTTCATATACCTTAAAATATTTATCATAAAAATAAGATAATTTATAGACTTATAAATTAAGTCTTGAGGACTTACACCCCATAATGGCATTTTCTGTCATTCAGACATTTATAAAAGAGAACTGCATGACTCTTACAAGATCAGCTTGTTCAATAGGAAAAATGAATAACTCTGCAGGACCACCAGGTCTTCTTCAGTACTAAACAGCATCTTAAAACTACACTTTGGGAATGATTACTTGGAGTTTCATGTAATTGTGTTTAATGAGTAATGCACAGTACTTCTACTTTTTCTTTGCAGTCTGCATTTTATTGTTTTTGATACTGAGGTTGCTCATGACATCTTGAAGGTATGGGATGGGCCTGTTGAGAGCAGCATACTTCTCAAAGAGTGGAGTGGCTCAGCTCTTCCAGAGGATATTCACAGCACTTTCAACTCATTAACATTACAGTTTGACAGTGATTTCTTCATCAGCAAATCAGGCTTCTCCATTCAGTTTTCAAGTATGTAAATATTTTTCTTCTCAAATATAATTATTTCATACCCTATTTATATACATTATTCCTATACTTATTAACTCTTTCCCTACTCTTTTCCAACTTCCTCAGTCTTTAGAAGAGAAGAGATTATTTTAATTATGTTATGTGTTTATGTCAATGGCTACAGCTAGGGAGAATTTTTTGATTGACTTCGAGTGTTTTAGGTTTTTTATTCCTTGTTTTCCAGACCAACCACATACCTAGTGTTATCTAATTCGCATTAGTTAAGTCAAAATGGTCTGTACACACAGAACATTCCTTCTGCACCAATAATTTTAAATATTCCCACCAGTGTTACCTAACAATGTATTATTTCATATTTATAGTTTATGTTGGTTGGATTTTTTTTCTCAAAACATTTCTCTGCATGATGCATGATTTTTGTGACCTAAACATTCCTTGTATGATTAAGCTAGAAGACAAGACATCTTATTGTATTGAAACACACTTAAAATTTTACTATTAAACTAATCAAGTTGATCTTTAGGTATGAAGCGAAAGCTTCTCTGTTTATAGAGAAGTTTTAATCAATATTGTACAAGTGATCAATATTTTAAATCTAGGTATGTGGAGTTTTCTGATGTTATTTTGACCTAAAGACTGGGGGTAAGGCACTAGAGACTGTACTTTGTCTTTGATTCACTCATTGCATTCTTATATCTCTAGATATAGTACACTATATCTAGAGATATAAGGATGCAATGAGTCATAGGAAAACTATGAATTATGAATTAATGTGTGTGAGTAGAAGTATTGTTCTCCATAGGTGATGTCATTCAAAAGTAAAGGATTCTAATCAGCTTTCAGTCATTATTATTTGCATGAAGGTGTAAACTTGGAGTTTTCCTAGTTTCTAAGTCTCTAGAATTCATTTTGCATTTACCTATGTATCTCAGTTTCCTGTAGTTTTCTGAATGCTGCCTCCCCCAAAACACACTTTCATCAGCCTAAAGTGTTGCTCTGATTTTTCAGGTTTCTGACATTTTTACATTTTTACTGGAGCTTTCTCATGCTTGTAACAAAAACAAAGATTGATGCTTGATAAATAATGCATTCCTTCCAGGGCAAAGGACAAATTGATAGATTTCTAAGTTGACCACGGGAGTCAGAAAGGTGTTACTCTTGTCCCCAAATCCCTGATGAGCTCCAAACCCTATTTAAACCCCAAACCACAATAAACTCTCTCTTTCTCTTCTCACTTCTTGACGAGTGAGTGTGGGTCTTTTGTGTCCCCTAACGACACTAAAGAAAGCTAGTTAAAAGTATGTAAAGTGAATTAAAGGCGAAGAGCAGAATAAATGTTTCTGAAGTTTCTCACCAATGTGCTATATAATATGCTGCATTTCATTGTTTTTTGAAAAAACAAGGTAAGTTTTACGTTTGTGGAAATAAAAGAGTGGGTTTTGTTCTTTTTCTTGCCAGGATTAGCAAACACATTTAAGGTTGTATTATAAGAAAATAAGTTTATGCACAGATTTTAAAAGGACAGAAATATTTAAGCAGTTTGATTTAGCAACACATTCCTTAATTTTCAGTGGCATTTAGAGCAAGTAGAGGAAAATTTAAAGGTTTAAGAGAGAATAACTGATTTTCCCATCATAGTATAATATCTGATGGATGCACAGAGTGATCATGTTGACAGTTGCAGTGTGTTTCACTGGAATTAACTGGAATTTGTGATGAAGAACTTGTTAGCATAGGAAGAAACACACAATCACAGAATGATTGTATGTGGTGCTTTATTGGAGAGCTCTGGGAGCCAGGGGTTCGAGGACCCAAATCTTGACTCCACCAGAGATTTGGAATAGACACAGTTTTATACTTTCTTATTACATAAGTATACATGTTAAACATTAAACCCCATTGTTCTATTGATTCTACCCAAGCATGAATTTAGAACAATCGGTTTTTAGAACTCATGTTTAAGATTCTCATGATTCGTATTTAAGATTCTCATGGTTCGTGTGTAAGATAATAATAATATTTAATTACCAGATACTTACAATTAACAATAAAGTAATTTATCAAATGATTATGATACAGGTACAGGTTCACCTTGACTTACTAAAGAACATCTAACTTTATTTTTAGGGCCTAGGTATTATATGCATTCCCCCCTCCCCCCTGATTATTACCTAGTCAAGTTATACTTGGTTTGATTAGAACAATAGCATGAAAATCACACCTGGTTACAGTGAAGCCAGGTCCTACTCTTATGCCTTTAGAAATCATTTTAATTCTATCCTATCAAGCTGAGAGATCAAGTATAGGGAAAATAGTTTCATTCACTCTGCTTGACAAGTGGAATATGTTACTAACTTTTTAATTGCAAGTAGTAAAAAAATTATTTAAGGAATATGTTAAAATAAGTGTTATTTAATCTAAAAAGTCAGTTTATTTAGTCTTCTTGAGGCAATGAGCAGACTGCAGTGGCCTTGACCTGTAAAGGATTTAAAGTAAATAATCTGTGGCTAAGTGGGAATCTTTACATATTTTAGTATTCATCATGTGTCCAAACTGTCCAATAGTTTATAACAAAGCTGCACAGAATATTGACATTTCTGTATTTTAGTAGCTTTTAACTCTATATAAAAGATTTCTGAATTACTGAAATGGGGGGTTTTTGGCAATTGCAGAAGATGTAGACATTTTGTTACAAGCTCTATGAAGGTAATTGGTGAAGTTTTCTGTCTTAGTGTCATGTGAAGGATTTTCAAGTGTTAATTTTCAAGTGTTACTCATCTGTTAATGAGTATTTAATTTAATTCTTAATTATAATTGAAAAAGTAAATTTCAGGTTCAGAATTGCACAGAATTGAAAAACTTTCAGTAATACACCTTCTGTACTGGATTATGAAATTGGGATGAGTGTCTGCATCTATGAACAGCTCCTTATAGGAATTGATAAAGGATATACATTTCAGAATATCAGGTCAAATGAAGAACTTAAAGACAAAACATTAAAGTGCTAATTTTCATCTGGAGAATTTGTTTCACTGTTCTGTGAATGTGTTAATTAGTCTGTACACTTTCCACTCTAGAACGTCATAACTGCATCTGACTAAAAAGGAGTAGCTGTGAAAGGGTAATGGAAGGTAGATCAGAAAATATCACCTATAAATTGCTTACTGTTGATCGTAAATGTAATTGGAGGTATTTTAATGAAAAAAAAGTTGGCTGAATCTTGCAAAATGTTTGAATGTTAGAGTGCCCTGTCTTACCCACTCAGCTCAGCATGTAGAACATGAGGACATGAACTGACAAAAGTGATTATGTTAATTTTAATCAGTCTAATGCTTTTCATTAAAACCTAATTACCATTTAGTTGTGCATAAAAGGACAAAAAATGAAGTTCAGTGTGCAAAACAGGCCTTTACTCTGGGGGTGAAATACATTTAAGCTATGTATTACAAGTCAGGAATGTCCACCAACTCTTTCTGGTGAAAGGATATAGGCAGATTTGGGATTTGGCTTCTTTTTTTACAAAGAAAGTTACTGGCAGCAAAAATTACTTTCATAAGTTAACCATTAAAAAGTACTGTCTAATCTAGATTAATTCTGTCCTACATATCTAAGGTAAACAGGATAAATTTCCATCTGAAGTTGCCTTTTTCTTCTTTTCAGCTACAGGTCTAGATAAACTAATAGCAATTATCAAAGTTTTGAATATTTAAGGGCAGATGAAATGAATCCTATCTTTCTTTTCACAGGTGTCTAGTTTGCTTTAAGATGCCATAAAGTATCCTGGCTAGTCTCCATCTGCCATTGCAGAAGGTCACACAACCATAAGTCCTCTCTCCTATCTTCCAGTCCATACCTTGGGTATGATAAGGCATCTGAAATGAGACTAGTCACCTACGTTGAAGCATATCAATCTTGCCCTGGATGTTTAATCTCCATCTGCTCTAGATTTCTGAAAACACTTGGATCCCATGCTAATGGGCCTATTGTTTTTATTGACCTGAAGTTTATTTTATTGAGAGTTTTTATTTCTAACTGTATAATTTTTTTACTTGATGTTCAGCAAAAACAGCAGAAGTGACAGATGATAGGAGCAGTACTGGCAGTTTCTGGTCATATTGGCATTCTTACAGGCTTGAATGGCTTTAGTGTAAAAATACCAAATATTAGTTCTACCCTTACAGTCTATCTGTTTTTTCTTCAGCTAAATTCTCAGCTGTTGTAACTTAAAAGAACTGTATCCATTTCTTCAACTAAATGATGAATTTATCATTCTTTAGGTGGTTTTACAGATTTTGGTCCTCAAGGCAAACAATACATCAAAGGATTTTATTCACAGTCTTCTCAGAATTAAAAAAAAAAAAATTGGAGATATCTGGCTTTTCTAGAGTCAGACCTATAAGAATTTTCTATGCCTATATCTGGTTCTGCAGTATTGTAAATTTCTCTTAGTTATAGTATTGTGTGAGCAGACACTTTAATTAAAAATGTGCCTATCTCTGCTTTCATACAAGCAAAATGTGATTTTTTTTTCTTAGTATAAAACAACTGTCAAGATGTTAATAAAGCAGCAAAGCACATTTCCTCAATGTATTGTAATGTTTCTGTCTTATTAGAAGAACTTTGGACATTCATATTATTAAAAGCAAAGATACAAAACCAAGGCACTTGTATAGTTGGTTTACTCCACTTTTGATTTTACTTTTGTTTGCTCGCTTTCTCAATATTTTTAAATTTTGCTCATAAAGTATATGCAGAGATAAGCAATAATGACTAAAGATGCCTAAGTCTTTAACTTAACAACACATCACACCAATTATGATAATAGAAGTAAGCAACTTACACTAATTGTAATTACAATTATTTGGAAATTATTCTGTCAGATGTTGACACATCTGTTGACAACTTACTTCCTCTGGCAAAAGCCTAACTGTCAGCTGTTTGGTTGTTCCTAATGGCACTGAGCTTAATATGGCAAGTCTGTTTAAGCAATGATTTCTGCTTTTGTCTAGCTTTGTAATTGCATTTGATCATTTTTTTGTCTGCAGCAACTTTCACAGTAACTGTGTGATATATCTTGAACTGAGTACAGTTGTCTTGAAAATTATTCCTTCGCTGTTGAAATATCTTTTTATCATTTGTCTAATGGCCTAAGTTGCCACATTTAAGTAGTATAAGTATTTCCATGGCAGAATCTTCATTGCTAGAATTCATCATGCAATTGTTCCAGATTGATTCACAATTAAATTTTTTGGGAAAGAGGGCTAGCACAAAAATATATATTTTAAAGAAATTTACAATGCACAATGCACAATCATGTATCTGCCTTACTAACTAAATAAATTTTGAGTTCAATAATAATGAAATCCATTAAGACATCCCTTGTTAAAACAAAAATAAAAGGACACAAGACACAAGAATTCAACCCTTTTCAAGTCTGTAGCCTAATAATTTCACAGTTCAGTGTCTTTTTCTGTCTGATAAATGTTGCATTTCATGCTCACAATAACATGGTGATGAAAACATGGTAATGAAACCGTCATTGTACTCCTATCCATCGTCTAATTCATGGCCTGGGGAAGGCATCCTCAGCCTCATAGAGGGTAGCAGTTCTTCGTTTGGTTCCTGTGGAACTAAGCAACAAATGAATCTTGTAGGTTACTTTGGTGGTTATCACTAAACTTACGAGCTTTTAAACTCCAGACTTTAACAAAGAGGCTGTGTTGGCATTTGGGTTTGTTTTTTCTTCACATTCTTGGACAATACATGACATTTAAATTTGTTGTTGATGGTAATTTGCAAGGTACTTAGTCTGTACATTTACACATGTTATGTGAGTTACTTTTTGGAGAACAAACATTATTCTCTGACATTTCACAATGTTAGTCTGAAATCATTGCAAATCCATGTATGTCTCAGCTTTGATATGCAAAATTCCTTTTCAAGGCTATTATTATGCAAACATAATGCACTAAACAGGGAGAGCTTGTGCAATTTAAAAGCCTGTTAAAGTCTATATTGCTTTTATAACCATGCGGACTAGAAATAGCATGGTTTCTAGGACTAATGGTGTAGCACAACACTACAGCAAATGGCTTACATGATTTTTTACCACAGACATAGTGAATATTATAGGGATGAATGTTATGTTTTTATTTCCTTGAGGTACTAGACAATACGAATTAAAAACTATGAAAAAAAAAGGAGTAAAAGATAAATTAGCCAAAAATGTAACATTTTGCTTGCAAGTCTACAGACATGCAAATACGCAGTGTCATGTTCTCAAGAGCAGTCTCCTATTGATTTTCAGTTCAATTTTAAATCAACTTTGAAATTTAATTTGAGGACCAAATATGAAAAAAAAAAAATCTAAAATGGGATTGTGGAAGCGTTTCTAATTAGAATCAAGGACACTCAACACAGTGGCTGCCTACATATGGAGGTCTGAAAACTTCTTGGCAATCTGTGGTTTTTCCAGCTGTCTGTTCTTCTGGAACCTACCACTGAGTTCCATCTTTAATGCACACAGAAGGCTGTTCTACTCGGAGCAGATGAGACAGTAAGAGATGGGAAATCTGTACAGAGAATTGCTCCATAAGCCACTGAGTATCTTCTAAGCTTAAGGCGTAGAGCACATATGCAAGAGCTGAGAAGCAGCAATTACTTATTTTCCGTCTTAGTGGCATTCATATATCATATGGCCATGCCGTTTCAGAAGTCTAATTTTTCTCAGTCATTTTTTAAAAGTCTAACTATGTGATTTAGTTTGATTTTGCATCCTTGAGCCTAAAAATTACTTTCCTTGCTTTACAATATGTATGTTTTACTTGTTAAATGTTATAAAGCATGAGCAGTGACAGAAAGCTGGTGATTTTAATTTCTGGATTACTTATAAATGTATATGACCTCTATACCCTTCAGATATTTGCAAAATACCAAATGAAGAAATATCAGACTTGTAATTTTCATGCAGTTACAAAATCTCTTGGAAATCTTGAGAAGTAAAACAACTTGGAAAGGAGACAAGTTGAAAAGTTGACAGTCTGTCTAATTGTTCACTTTACTAGATGATACATCCGTGCTTAAAGGTTTGGTGCTCTATTTAACTAGGATCAAGTGTATTTGGCACAATGAAAAGGGTGCTGGTTTCAAATACATAAAATTACTTCTGAGGGTGCAAGACCAAAAGTGTAAAGAACATTTGGGTCTTTAATAAATATCTGTGATAATTTTAAAATTTAGAACTTTGTATATGAGAAATGGAGATTAACAGTGAAATTAATATTAGAAGGCAATTTCTAATTGATGCATACTTGACACAGTTAAAATGGGGAAAGTGTTATTTGCTGAGATATTATATAGCATAACCTTTTAAGAAGAAAATGAATCTATTCAGAGGTACGTTAAGAAAAGAGGTATGTTAAGCAATTAATGACAGAGATAGGTTTGTGCTCATCTATTTGAAAGAATTACAAGTCTTTAACAGATATACACTACAGCAATCCATTGTTCAGAGCTGTTGTTGTCTGACAAATCAGGAAAATCTTCTCTGAGGTCATGACCATGTTTCATTCCCTTGTGGCCAAACAGACTTTTAGTAAACTGCACGACTCTGGGCTGTCACGTAAATTTTCAGAGTGGTGCCTGGGGAATCCTTACACAGTACTCATTAGTAGTGACAGCCATTACTTTAATTCCTAGTGGAAAAAAATCCACCATGGTTAAAAACCTACCATATCTTTTACTTCATTTGCATGTAGGAACAATCCAAAGTATGAGATCTCTTGTTTTGAAATGGAAACAAGAACAAAACACTATGAATAACAAAATGTCAAACAAAGTTTCTGTGTTTCTAAGTGTGTTAATTATAATAATCCATTCATTCTCCCATAAAGATGTTTTACAATTTCTGTGATTTATCTGTGACCACCCATTTTCTAAAGCATGCATAAAAACACTTTAATAGTCTGAAATGGTTGTTTCTTATTTTACTTCTCTTTTTTTTTTCCCAACCTTTCTCTCTCTTCTGAAAATTTACAACACAGGGAAATAAACCAAAATGTTTTTCAGTTGTACTACCTAGTAGTTGTTTCAAATCTGCAAATGTTTAGCTCTTCTTGCTGTTTCTTATAGTGGTGTACTCTTTTGGTGTGGACAGAAGGCATAGATGCAGCTGTTAATTAAGAAAATTAATTATTATAGTCAGGAAGGTTGCATGCTGGTGGTAGACACCAGTACCATTAATGGGAAGTGTGACATAACTGGGTTTATGACTTCTTATTTTGGTTTTTGTTCACAGTTGTTATCAGTTTTTGAAAAAGACGTTTGGGTAAGAACTGGTAGGAAACAAGGTGCAATTAAGTAGGGACATTAGTCTCCAGAGATGGATCTCCTTTCCTTTGGAAGACTGCAATGTTTATTGAAACCCAGGATGTTTGAATACCTGGAGCCAGTAGAAGAGAACCCGAAGCCAGAAGAGACCTGGCATCTTCCAGAAATTCATAGTAGATGTAGATTTGTGTATCCACTTTCTGGGTGATTATTTGCTTTAAGTCATACCATACTGATTGCTCTGCTTAGTTTAACATTGCTTTTTATATAATTTATACTGTTAGAAAGCAAAATCCATATCCAGCTACCAAAGACTGATCATAAGTGAAATACTTTGCTAAGATTCAGTTTAAATGATCTCTAAGAAAGTTGTTTCTTGCCCCTGAAATGAAAATTTCATGGCTATATAAACTTCTGTTTGATTTAGTCAGATGGGTAAAGATCATTTGCATGTCTCAGGATAGTAGGACTATAAAACAATATTATTTACAACATGATACTTACCCTATTGTGCAAAAGACATCAAATCAGTTTTGATAACCAGAATGTCAAGGTGAGAAAAAGAGTTACTAGTTCTTTTGATGTGTTAACTGGACAAAATCAGTCCATATTTTATACAAAAGATACTGGTATAAATCAACGTATTGGTATAAATTGACTGGTATAATCAACATAATCATGATGTGTCTCAGTGGGCAGATTTTTTGTAAAAATAGAGAAACAACTGCCTTTCTGCATTACCTGAAGAGTAAATAATACTATCTCTGGTTGGAATGCTAATGTGAACATGTTGTGCAGTTAATTACTCAGGGTATCTGTACCTTACCTCTTTTATTTCATCATTCCCTTGCAGCTTCCATTGCATCAACTTGTAATGATCCTGGGACACCACAGAATGGCACTAGATACGGAGACAGCAGGGAACCTGGAGACACCACCACCTTCCAGTGTGACCCAGGCTATCAGCTGCAAGGGCAGGCTAAAATTACGTGTGTGCAACTGAATAACCGATTCTTTTGGCAACCTGATCCCCCTACATGCATAGGTATTAAGATGAGATTTTAGTCTTTATTTAGGACTAATAGAGATCATATTTCTTGTTCAGTTACTGGGGATATGGTGCTCATGCTGGAGTGATGATCTCTGCAAAACTCAGTTATTTTGTACTTACACAGACAGTGTCAGTCTTTTTCTCTTGATTAACAATATTTTTGGGTGTGATTTTCTTATTTTGTTCTTAAAACTTCATAGAAGTTTGAAAATTATAAAGCCGAATAGAAATTAGTAAACAGAATTGTGATTCTGGTAATTTGGATAAAAAAATCATGTTAAAATGGTTTCATTAGAATGTTCTTCTATGTAATAGTCTGGTTACATAAACTGTGGTTCATTATTTATTCTGAGAAGATTTATATATATATAAAATGTATTTTTATATATATTTAATATTGAGTTATCTTTCAGATTAAATACCCATCCTCTGCAATACCTTGGAAGATAAATACTTATTGGGAAAAGTAGATGCAGAGAAGGGATCCAAGCAACAATGTTGTTGAAGGAAATTAGATATATTTCCATAGCACCAGGAGAGGGTGAATCTGTAATGCTAGATTGTATAAAGGTTTCACTGAGGTTCTGGTCAGTAGACAATAATTACAGGCCTAGAAGTTTTGCTGAATTGTATTTTTTAGGTCATTAAATAGGTTTTCTAGGAGTAATCAACATCTGCAAATTTATCTGCTAGGCAAAGTAATTTTTGAAATCCTTGTTATTTTGTTGCTTACTGATTTATAATTAAATGAAGACTTATTTTAGCAATTCTAAAACCCAGATACAATATCACTGGAATAAACATAAAGCCTTTTCTTTCTACAAGGCATTTTGGAGATGCACTTTCCAAAACAGCAGATCCTTAAACAGCTGCAGTCTTTCTGTTTCTCTGAAGTAAAAATACTGTGAAGGATTTGAGAAAATGGAGGATAGTTTCTCTGACTCCGTATCATGTAATACAATTGGAGAAGCACATAATCTGTGTACTGTCTTCTGGACACCTTATGTGCAGTGTACAAAGCAGTATGAAAATGCTTACTAAACATATTGGGATCATTCACAAAGTAAATATCCAAAGCAAAAAATTAAAATTATATATATATATATATATATTGTATCTAGGTCTAGAAGATTCATATTTTTACTTTAGATACCAATTATAATCACTCCGTATTTCTTTACAGTCTAGTATAAAACCCCACAAAACAAACCTAAAAGAAAGTACGAAATAAGACAGAACGAAAGAGAATCCCTTTGGGCAAAAATATATATACATAGATACTGTTATTCTTCTATATACTCAAAGTGACTTTGAATGGGAAAGCAGATTAAAGTCATCTTTAGTGTAGACATGACAATAGTAGAAACCTTAAGAGTTCTGTAAAGTCATTATATGTAATTTTAGATTTTTTATAAAGTCCTTACTTTAGTATGCTGACTTATAAATGGAATGGCCTGAAAAGAAATCTCTTTTAAAAAGTTTGGTGTAAATTCCAAATCCCTGGTAACAACTGGTTTGCACAATAAATGTGTTTCTCTTAGTTTAGTTGACTTGACAAGGTAGATGCAGCCTGTCTTGACTACTTTACTTTTTTGTTAGACTTACTTTTGTTAGACTTTGTAGATGTGATTATCATCTATGAGAGTAGGATTCCTTAGCTGTTTATAAATTCAATTCACAGTAACTAAATGAATGTGTTTGATTTTTTATTTGGGTAATGTCCTTACTAAGTGAATCAAACTGGTTTATCCAACATCTATGGTCAACAGAAACTGCAACCTGAACCCTCCTATTGAGCTTTCCCAGTTCTTAAAGTGTTCCAGTACATAAGAAATTTTCAGCATGATAGAGACAGGATTAAGTAATACCAAAAATATACAGGACTTCCTATTTAGCTTCATATTTTTATTCCTTTTGAAAGATTTCATCCTGTACCGCTTTTGAATATGATCAGAGGTCACTTTTTAAAAAGGAAAATAGAAATGTTTTTGCTAACAGGAAGTGGGAAAGTTCTGTTTTTTAAAGTTTTTATTATATTTGGTAAATGTAGAAGTCATTTTACTCCTGCTTAACAACTAACATGTGCTTGTGAATTTAACATGTGACCACATTCCTATTTCTTTTTACATTGTGACAGCTGCATGTGGAGGAAACCTGACAGGCCCAGCAGGAGTTATTTTATCACCGAACTATCCACAGCCTTATCCTCCTGGGAAAGAATGTGACTGGAGAATAAAAGTAAACCCTGACTTTGTCATTGCCTTGATATTCAAAAGGTACCATTTCTCAGTTAATGCCTCTGTTTAAAATGGTTTTAAATGTCAAATCTAAAAATGGCAATATTTATAATTTCTTAAAGCATCTAATTAAATTCTCTGGCTACATCTCAGAGCAAATATTTAATATCTGCTATATCATTGATTCCAAATAATGTAAAAGAAAAATATATAGCTATATGGTACATTTGCTACCCAATATATTCCTGAAGAACAAAACTTTCTGTGGCAAATCAAATAAAAATCCTTGAAAGACCATATAAATTTGTAGAAATGTTTGATTTATGCAATTGTAACTAAGAGTCGAGACTCAAAGTGTAGTGGAAGTTCTCTCCGTAAGTCTGTTTTTTTAGGTTTTTAGAAGTACAGCCTAAATATACTTTGCTTAAAGTGCATAGATCAGAAAAAATATTGTTCTACTTAGTCAAGAGATAAAAGACACTAGATAATGTTGTATCATAATTTTAATTGTTTTCTATGTGTTCCATAATCAACCTGTATGTGTTGCATAGATTTTTACAATTTGAGGTTCAGGGATATAGTCATATTCATGCATTCTGCTTGTCATTTCTAATTGAATCAGTCATATATAATCATTTTGCTTGCTATAGCTATGCATCCAAACACATTTTTTTCATTTTTTGATACTGTGTTTTAAGTGTGATTTTCAAGCTGGGAATGATAACATTGCTATTGACTTCAGTGGAATGTTGATCAGTTGTGATTCTTTTAGGAAGAGATGGTGGCATGTTGAGAATTTTGCTGTATAGTATTTGTACCCTTTCTTTAAAAAAAGAAACATAACACCAAAACAACAACAACCAAACAGCGAACAACAACAACATCTAATTTCTTTAATTATGGACCGCAGTTTATTTTCTAAAAACTATTGATAAACACAAAATTAAAGAACAGAACAGATTAAAGAATTGAAATTACATAATAAAAAAATACAATAATTCTGTTTTTCTGGCATTCGATCAAATAGCATTAATGGATGAGGATAGTTATCCGGTAATTACACTCTTGAAGATGTCACATGATAGGTTTAGTAAGCAGTATATTTCTGTGGATTGCCTGAATAATCGACACAAATATTCCATTTCAAATAAGATGAAAAAAATTTACAGTTACTCAGTATTCAGATTTGTTTGTATTATTGTAGGGAGTACAATGTGAGAAATATAATGAAATTTTATGTTTATGCTGTACTTCCAATAAATTTTCTAAATGGTTGCAGTCCAGTAATACACACACTTTTCAGCAGCTAAGGTTAGACAGGCCTGGAGTTCCTTGGTTCTTTTCTCACACCCTTCTGGTAAATTGCAGTAACACTGGCCACCTTCCAGAGAGCAGGGAGCTCCCCAGACTCCAAGACCTTTGGCAGATGATGGAGAGCAGAAGAAATAATGTTTCTTTGACATCTGCGAAACCTACTTTCTTAACATACCATTTTCTGTTCATTTCACCTAACCTTTCTCATTCTTGGGCAGTATGCTATGGCTAGGCCTGTGCTACTCTTAAGGGACTGGGTTTGAGAAGAAACCAGTGTCTGCACAGGTTGTGAATGTGCACTGAGAAGAGGGAGATGCATCATGTTTTGTCAAATATGTGTTTCCTACAGAAAGACTGAAAACAATTGCTCCATACAATTTGATTTTCCTCGGTTTTGGTCTTTAGGTTTCTATTCCTTATATCACTTCTAAAATTCTCAACTAAAACTTATCTGTCTTAGCAAATATTTTAAAGTATTTTTCTGGCTTCTCTTACCTCTTGAAAATAGGGCATAAAATATTATTCACTATATAATGCTGTTTCCATTTGGCATTATGAAAATGTTTTCTGCTGATTACTTAGCTAAAGATATCATGCCTTTTATCTTACACAATTTGGAAAAGTTTGCATCTAATGGTACTAATTGATATAATAGAAAAAAATTCTGACCATCATACTTGGGAAAAAGACAAATATTTAATTATTTTGTTCTACAAAGATAAATAGAAAAAAAAAATCTATTCACCTGACTGAGTCCTTGCCTGCTCTTTTTAATGTATATTAATTTAATGTAGTTTTAATTTTCTTATATTTTCTTCAGTCTTCCTCTGTATGCATTTCTCGTAGAGCTGCCTGAGATTTATCTTTGTTGCCTCAGAACTCATCTCAAATTCCTCTAAAAAGACCTTCTATTCATATTATCTTCATAATTACTTTGTAAAATGTGTAAATGTCATCAAATATAGCATAAAATAGATGGTTTAGTGAGAACTAATGTTAATTCACATTAGTTTATCATGTCTGATATCATCTGGGTAAGAACAAAGACAAGATCATGATCTATCCATATTAAAGTGTCTCATTTCTAAAATGATAAACGTGTTTGTAGTGGGTGGATTTAGTATCATCTGGTTTAGCCAACTAAAAGCTGGATTTTTAATTCAAGATACTTTCTGGATCATTCCTCTGGTCCTCTGGTAAGAGGCAGCCTTTATGAATCATGATTCCATGATCTTGAGAAAGGTGTTTAAGGTACGTGGGAGGATATTCATAATGGCTTTTGGAAAGATGAATGAGTTCATATCAATGATAAAAAGAACTCCATAGTGATTTTTAACTGTGAGTCATATTTAAAAAGACATTTATTTCTGGGGAAGAAAATGTGTTAGGCAGAAAATTGGCAACTACAGTCACAGAAATGTTTAACTCATTAGAACCCCAGAGACTTAATTTTTTTCCTCTTTCTTTTCAGTTTCAATATGGAACCCAGTTATGATTTTCTACATATTTATGAAGGAGAAGATTCCAACAGTCCTCTAATTGGCAGTTTTCAAGGCTCACAGGCTCCTGAAAGAATAGAGAGCAGTGGTAACAGCCTGTTTCTGGCTTTTCGCAGTGATGCTTCTGTTGGAATGTCAGGATTTGCCATTGACTATAAAGGTACTGTTCCCATTGTAGTCTAAATAAACGGAAAAATGTTACTTAGTAATTATTGAGATTCAAATCTGTTTACTTCTGTATGTACACATAACTGAACTGCCAAATACCTATACGCATCAATGTATGTTTTAAAAACTGTTTTCTGTTAATATGTGAAAGAACACAGAAATCCTATTTCATGAAGTCGCTTTCACATTACTTATGCATATTTGCATCTTCCAGAAAAAAAAAATAGGTAGAAGATGCACATCAAAAGGAACATTTGGAAAAAAGTTTGACAATAGCAAAATTGTCTTACCCAAGAAGACCACCTGACTGCTTCTTCTTTTTTGTCAATATGTATCAATACATTTTCCTTTCCACATTGGTTTGAATCTACAAATGCATTTTTGAATTAATACTACTGGATAGTATTTGCTTTTTTTTTTTTTTTGGAGGGGACACCTCTTACTAGATAGGGATTGTGTTATGCTGACTGTTTATTAAGGCCAGACAATCGTTGAAGATGCTGGTTTCTTTTCCAGTCACAGATGTTGTCTGTGGCTTGATTATAATCGTTGCTGAGTTTTATCAAGCTGTTTTTCAGCAGAAGTGCTGCCTAAGCTTCTTATTCTTGACAATTGAAGCAAACCACATTAAAGTACATGTTAAAAATGAAGGACAAAAAGATCTAAGAAATACAGAAAAAATATACCTATAAAAGAGAAAGGAGTGAAAAAGAAGTGTAAAATCATTTCTATATTTAGTCTTCATCTATCATCTAGCATCATGCATTATTCTCCATGTGTGTAAGGTTCTTCTTCCCAAAGTAATTGTCATATTGCCATAAATGAAATCTTAGACTGTTTGTCCCTATCTAAACAAAATATCAAAGAAATGGGGAAACAATTTGTTCTAGGAAATCTGCAAGGCCTGCAAGGAAAGAAAATGAGATGCTGAGCAGAATGAGATAAAGAGATAAAGATGATGGTTAAAAATGTGCATACACATTTTCACTGTGTGTCTATTTTTTGTTCTCAGTATAGTGTGATATAAGTTCCTCTATGCAACTGAAAATGAAATGAAATTACAATGGTATAAAAATAAATGATATGAGGATGGAATACTGTATTTAAAATGTTATTGTACTCAATGGACAGTATGTTTTTGCCTAATAATTTAATACTTTTCTTATGTATATTATTCAGTACTTTATATAAAAATATGTAAAATTATAGAACAATTCGAGTTGGAAGAGACTTAAGTATCATCTAGTTCCAAACCCCCTGCCATGGTAGGGACACCTTCCTCTAAACTGGGTTGCTTAAAGCCCCATCCAAAGAGACCTTGAACACTTCCAGGGAGGGGACATCCAAAACTTCTCTGGGCAATCTGTGCCAGTGCCCCAGCACACTCATGGTAAAAGATTACTTCCTTATGTCTAGTCTAAACCTACCCTCTTTCAGTTTGAACCCACTCTCCCTTGTCCTAGCGCTACATGTACTTGTTGTTTACGTGTTCCACATCGTAGGAAAACAGGTCTCCCATTTTTTTCTGGAAAGGACCCACATTTTCTGTAGTCTTCCTTTGTCACCTACATACGTATAGACGTGGTGAATTCTAGAACTGGTCATTTTTCTGCTAAATACTAAATACTAAACTTTATTGGGGTAATTGAGCTTCAGCTTCATTATAATTTGCTCTTCCAGATAATCAATCTTAAGCAAACATCCATGATCCATGATTCAACAAGAATAATATATTATTAAGTTGTTGAACAATTTAAACTGACTGAAAAAAACCCACTGATAATAGTTTGGTTTTGTTTTTTTTTACTTGAAAGTGTATATAGATTTACTGTAGTTCATTTTAACAGAAAAGCCACGGGAAGCTTGTTTTGATCCTGGAAACATCATGAATGGCACAAGAATTGGAACAGACTTTAAGCTTGGTTCAACTATTACTTACCAGTGTGATTCTGGATATAAGATTGTTGAACCTTCAACTATAACATGTGTAATTGGTTCAGATGGAAAGCCAGCTTGGAACAGAGCCTTGCCATCTTGTAATGGTATGTACTGTTTGCTTATCATTTCCCTTGCCCACGCAGTGAATTCAATTTCTCAGTCCCTGAAGCTATTTACACTATTTCTATACATATGTTTTATGTTAAAAAATGAGGTAAAAAATAAGAATTAAGATGAGTATTGGACTACGGGTTAGTCAATAATGTATTAAGTATTTAAAGGCATCTTTAAACTCTGGAATCAACACATGCTCATATAATGATTGCAATGTAACATGTAAGATTCTTTAGACACCCATTATTATTAAGAATAGCTATCACAACCATTTCAATACTACATTAATTGTCACCTTAGAATAAGAATTATAGTTCCTGGGCCAGAAAATTAAAATTACATCTCAGAACTGTGGCTAACTAATTTATCCTCTTTTCTTTGCTTCAGTGTTTGTGTATACATATATATGTATATGGAACAATTTTAAAAAATCAAAAAGAAGTATATATATTAGTTAATAAAATCTATAAAGTACTAATTTATTTATGGTGAAAAATAATCTCCTGCAAAATTTTAGATTTTTAATTTTAGAAAAACACAGTTTAGAAGGAAACATTTCTCTAACTCCATAACTTTAGATTTTGTTCTAAATTAAGTGTGATACACTTTCATTGCAATGAAATGTTCATGACTTGAGAATTTCATGTGGTTGTCGGACTGTGGCATAGTTTCTGATATCCTCAAAGCAAGAAGAGAAATGAAGATTTTAAATTCATGCCATGAACTAATTTCTTGTGGTATCTGACTTTCACCTCAGACACATAATCCTATTCTGCCTACTGTTAGATCAAACTTCTCATCTTCTATCATTACATTGGATTTTTGAATAATTCATATAAGAAGCTAAGAGAAGACATGGATTTGTAGTATTAATTGTTGTCTTTTTGTATAAGGAAGTTAAACTTGTGCAGGTATTTCTAGCATGATTTTAAAGACCAGTCAGGGAACAGAAAGAATAGGATAAGGATAAGGATAAGGATAAGGATAAGGACTAAGAGCTAAGGATATCCAAAGCACAGGCTCACTCACTAGGCAGGGCTCTACATAAGAACATGAGTCAGGTCTGCAGAGCCAGGGGTTGGTAACAGGGCACTTTCATAGCCCCACCTTGCTGTCCACCTGGGCCATAGGTTCTCCTCTGAGTTAGTTTCCAGGAAGTTGTTAGATTGTACTCTGCTATATGCAAGACTCCCACAGCAGAGTAACATTGATTTACTTTGTTCCTTATAGTGGAATGATATTTTCCTTGCTTAAAAGCAAATTAATGTGACTATGCTATTTTAATAACCTTATTTATCCATTTATTTATTAATAAAATAATTTCATTATTGGTTTCTTGGGTAAGATAACTTCTTAGAACAATCTGTTATTTTAGTGAAAAGTAAAGCTTTTTATGAAATAATTTCTCACGATAAAAAGACCACTGAATTGCATGCAACTACTTTAATACAAGAGTTATATTTTAACGAAGATTTTGATAGGAAACAAAGCTTTTCCTGAATGTGAGAAGAGAGACAGCAATAGTTTTTTTCCAAAAATGTTTTTTCTATTTTTTCTATTTGCTCAATATCCAGCACAAGGAGATATTTGAACGTAAAAACAGCCACTCTGTCTGTCCCTTACTGTACCATTTACAGCCTGTACATGAAGGAACATGCCACGCATGCACTGTTCACTGTTTTTCTCGTGATACAGACTATTCGTGATACAGAACTATTACTCATATAAATCTTGACTTGTCTTGGGGATTTGAGCTCCACTATTCTTAAATATGTCTTCTAACTTCTGTAGCTCTAAAAAGTTTCTCTCACCTTCCTGCTGTTTTTTTTACATACATGTGAAGCCAAAGATTTTTTTTATATGTGTAATCTCTGTGCACTTTTCATAATCACCTAGGAAGATATGAAAATAAAGCAATTCAAGCATACTTTCACAAAGCAGAATTTTTGACATTCACAGTAGGGTAGTGTCAGCATAGCTATGTATTCCTCTGTGCCATTTGTAATGCAGTACTATTTATTTTCCTGACCTGTTTTAACATGAACACATATAGACAGATATTCAAATGAAAACCCAACCTAAAGCCTGTGTTTACAGTATCTTTCCATTAAATAACTTATATTTCCAGTCCAACGTGACTACTTGTAGTCAAGCAAAACTTCTATGTATTCTAATTTTATCCCGAGAAAGAACCTCTAGATATTTCAGTACAGGTAAACCAAACAAAAGCAAAACAAGTAAAGTGTCATTTTGTGATCTTTAGATTTTTTTCAGACTTCACTAGTATAGACAGCTCTAATTAATATAATGTGTTTCTTTGTGTTTGTTTCCAGCACCATGTGGAGGGCAGTATACTGGATCAGAGGGAGTGGTTTTATCACCAAATTATCCACATAATTACACTGCTGGACAGACTTGCCATTATTCAATAACTGTCCCTAAGGAATTTGGTAAGAATTTTTTCTATTGATTTATTAATTATTATCATTGTTCTACTGTTCAAATGTCCATTATATGTAGTAATGACCTTAGGTTTACATTGTATTGCAAATTATTTGTAAAAAGTAAATATATTCCTGACATGGAGAATGATTCTAGGGTTTTAACCTTTTACATCTCCCTAGAGTAATCAACTGACTTCAGATAAAACATCTATGTTTGTTGTCTAAGCATATCCTGAATACCTTAATTGTTTACACTAATCATCATCATAGGATAATCATTCATTCAAGCTTCCTGACAAGTAAAATCAAGTGTCAGAAAGCAAGCTGTTATGTTCCTCTTACATTTTAACTTTTTGGTTTTCATGTTTTGACAAGGGCAAGATGAGTGGAATCACATTTGTTAAAAGTGTTCAGTGGAGGGAGAGGAAGCAATTCTACACGAAAGTACCAGAAATGTTTGTGAAAAATCACAAAACTGATTATTTCTATGTATCAAAATACTTGGACAGAATCTCTAAAACTCAAGCAATTGTATGTAGGTGTAGTTTTCTGCAAAGCAGGTCTTTCATAAGTCCAGAGAAATAGCAGTAAGATTAATTTTACTATTTATTTACCAAGAGGTTTCATTCACAGCAACTAAATGCTTTTGGTACTTTCTGTGTACATTGAAATCTGTAAGAACTCAGCTATAAACAACTAGCTGTGGCTAGAGTGACAAAATTATATTTTTATTGACTTGGTTTTACTTCATGTTTCTACTGCTATATGATATTTGAATTTGGTGAATCGATATTTACTACTGAGATGTAATATTAAATTATTTATTAATACATTTTAAATTATGAACAGCTGAAGTGCAAATTAAATGTAGCAATATGTCAAGGCTACACACTGGTAATTTTAATATTTGATCAGTTTTTATAACCTTCTGATAAAGCAAGTACTAATGCAAATTTAAAAAATTGACAAATCAATAAGTTTAAAAAAATCTTCCTCAGACTAAAGCCAGGTAAGTAACTAATCCTATCTGATAATAGACTTTCCTTAATAGTTGCTGTATTTGGTGATGTAATTTTGGTAAAAACCTTTCTGTTTAGATATTCTATTTTCTTATTCTTGTTGGTACCTAAGCAATAATAATTGTTTGACTGGAGGTCAGTTTTGGTGAAAGCATGATTTAATATATTTGGTTTTAATAAAAATCATGCAAATAATGAAAACAAAAAAAGTTTCTTGCACGTAAGTTTATTGCAGCTGTTTTATCATGTTAGACAATTGCATAAGTTGGAAAAGTTAATGTAGGATTTCATTAATAAGTAAGGCAAACAGAAATACATCCTTAAATTCAGTTTTGAAGACTGAGTTCTTCTTTTACATCCTCTCTTTTTAATTTTTTCCTATCTTTTTTTTTTTTTTTGTAGTTGTGTTTGGACAATTTGCCTATTTTCAGACAGCTTTGAATGATGTGGCAGAATTATTTGATGGAGAAAATTCTCAGGCTAGACTTCTTAGTTCTCTGTCTGGATCCCACTCAGGTAATTAATAAAGAAAAGAAGTATACATTTCTTACACAACTAAGTATGGAAAAAAGATAATCAGAAGAATGTTATTAATTTACTTTGGAAATAAAGTTATTGGAACAGGATGCTAAGGGAAATGGAATGCCTTTTTAAATCTTTGAATCAAGACATTATTCTGAAACATATGGTTAGGCAAGAGTTGATCACTGGGGTGAGCGTACAAATAGTTGAATGAAGTTCTCAGATCCCTATGTAAGAGGGCAGATTGGATGTTATAATTGTCTTCTCTGCCCCTAAACTTTTTGAAATACACATATACATATTCTGAATAGCTAATTAAAACACAAATTAATTGTATTTACAAAATGCAATTATCTGTATGCAAACATGCACTTAGACTAAAAGCAGGCCAGCTGTTGCATTCAGGTAACTAGAGCAAAATGTTGACCTTGGGAAATCATAATTAAGTTTATACGGATTTCAACATGGTCAAATTTCCAGGGTATGCATATACAATGAATGTGCTAATCTTCAGTGATATGTAAGTGTATTTTTTATATTTATGCAGCTATGAACGTGTTTTGTCAAACACTTCTAGTATTTAGAGGAGTTTATGTGTGAGTTTAATATTTTTGCAGTATGGGGCTATTCATGTCTTCTTGTTTTTTATTTTGAATAACTGGAGAAATACTTCATAGGAAAATAATGGAACATATCTATTTAATTTATAGTAAATATATTATTACATGAAAAACTCAGGTCTTACTTTTCCCTCTGGTGAATTCAGTTATTTGTGTCATAATAAGTGTTCACAAAAAAATTTCTAAGATTTCTTTAATTACTGACAAAGGTTTAGCAACAAAACAAAATCAAATTTTTAAACTTACGCTCATCCCAGCACCAAATTTTACTGCATCAAACTGTCATGTAAAGGTTGAAACTAGTGTTTGTTTTCACAGCAGATACTTGAAAATATTTGAATCTAAACTTCTGATTTTTATTTATTTATTATTCTGATTTATTCCTTGTGTCATAGCTGATTTGCATTGATTCAGGATAGGATTCCCCTACATGGAATCACTAGTTCCAATAATATAAAATTAATCAAAGTGAAAGAATTATATACCTAGTTATATATGATATTTTAAATCAGCGTTAGTTTCTGTAGAATTTCATAAAATATGGGCTTATACAGTTCATGGAGAATAAAATCAGTAGTCATATGTACTGGAGTCATTGTAGAAGTACTGCAATTTTATCAACAGTGTTTCCTTATTGAACTTTTATCATGATTCCTGACAGATATGTCAGGAAAGGAGATAAATTATATTAAATATTTTTATTAATCCTCAAATAAGAAATAAAACTTGTAATGCCATAAGAAATTTAACTATATAATAGAGTTTATGAGTGACCATATATTTTATTGAAGCCAATACATAAAACAAGTCGTGAGTTTGCTCTCTCTCAGTTTTGGTCTTGAAAAGGTAAACATTCCATGAAAATCCCTGTGATATTTTTCAAATACTTTTATTCATTTAATGTGTTTTGCAAGGAAAAGTTAAACTCTCAGTCACAGAAAAAAAGCCAACTAAAAAGTCTTCTAATAATTTTGGCCTCCAGTGGCAGCAGGGTTCTGCAGTCAGGTAGTTTATTGGAGCTCTAGTTCCAGCTGCTGCAGTAAATTCCAGAAAGTTTCTCTTGTTGAACTATGAAGTTTTTTTTTTATTCTGTCAATGCCAAATCTAATTTTGTACAATGTTATTTATGTTTTTCTTTAACCATAGAGGAAAACATGAAACTGTTTTAACAGTATATTTGATTATGTATTGAAGAGTTATGACTCCTTGTTTCTGTTTTGTGTGTTTATTTTCTGTTTCCATTTGTAGGAGAGACATTGCCTTTGGCTACATCTAATCAAATTCTTCTGCGATTCAGTGCTAAGAGTGGGGCATCAGCCAGAGGGTTTCACTTTGTTTACCAAGGTAAACTTGTCTACCTTTCGGTGGAAGACACTGGTGAAATTCATTAATTGTATTATTTTTAATTCTACATAAGTCTTAATGTATTGCTTTAAATAAGTGTAGTCTTAACCTTTTTCCAGAGATCAGGGACTTCTCCTGATGGCAGACTGGCTTTGTAACAGCAGTTGTCTGTGTTTATACTGTCTAGCCCCACAGACTTAAATATGTCCAGCCTTTCTCAGTAGTCAGCAATCTGTTGCTCCCTTACTGCTGAGCAAGCTCAAGGGATTTCAGAGTGTGCTTAATTGTATTAGTCTTTCTCAGTATTCCCAGCTGATTTTTCAAGAGTTTTTGTTCAGGCTGCTAAGGATTCTGTCTTCTTGAAGAGCTCGGAGAGAAAATTGCTGCAGCAGAGCCATCAGGTCGTTTCAGTATTGAAGGGAGGGTGGGAGACTTGCTGGTCTGTTTGTGACCCAGCTGAACCTGAGGAGATGTTATGTGCCTGTCTGCACACTGCAGCTGAAAGGCCAGAATGACACAGTGTGGCCGGGTCTGTTAGCATTCTGCTGGGCAGCTGAGTACACTCAGCTGATCCATGAGTCTGGATTGCAGTCTGGTGACACCTGCAGCATTGCTTACAGAGTCATTGTCTGTACAGGCAACAGATGCAGTCCCAAGGGGACTGACTTCTGGGCAGTTAGACGTATTGCATACATACCCAGTGAGCTTAATGAGACAGTCATTGCACATCTTTACTAAAGTGAAGTGTAAAAAGTAGTTTGGGATAGTTTTAAATAATATTATTAAGATTCCTAGATTCCTTTCAAATTTTTTTTAAGATTGGCGCATGGTCCTAGTTTGACACAACGAATAAATTGAAAGAACTGTCTTACCTCAAGAATATTTCCACAGTTGTAAGGAGCTTGTTAGGACTTATTTTTAAGCCTTCTGACTCCTGTGTTTATAGAGATATCACCATGACTGCACATTCTACTTTGGATGTATCTCCAAATACTGTTACCTACCCTTATTACACATCAAAAGCATCTTACACACACTTGCACTAAAACTTGTTATCGAAAATTAACTGTAAAAGAGGGAGACTGCAAACTTCTGGAATTAGAAAAGAGCTTTCAGCATTTGAGTTCTTATCCATTTGCATGTGAATGACATATTTCTGTCTTACATTTTTAGTGTTAACACTCTAAAGTGTTACTTTTTGCTGCTTTTGAAGAATTCATAGTGATAAAACACCACGATTCTATTAACTGTATATATACACACATAGATTGCTCCTGAACAGGAAGTCTGCAAGTGAGCACAATGCTATGCCTCATTTCAGACATTTATGTTTTTTAGCAATGGTAAGAAATAGATTTTAACAAATGGGAACACAAAATGAGCTAGGCAAAGTCACTTTGTTTGTCTCAGAAAAATCATGAAACTATTAAAATACCATGGAATTTTAATATATTTTAAAATCTATTTTAAGAGCTTTACTAAATACAGTTAAATATGTATACATATATTGGCTAATGAGTTAGTGGCATTTAATAAACTCTTTCTGAGATTTATTTTTTTCTCTTCTTATAAAGCATGTGATCATTCTTCCAATGACCACCTGCTTACTAGCCTTTTAAATGCTTCAGGAATTACATCCACTCTCACACTGAACACAGTAATCTGGTCTGCAAAGTCAATAATTTTATTTATTGCCCTCTATTCCAGGTTGACCTTCTTCCCTATTCACTTTTCCACTGGGCTGATTTCAATTTTGTTTCACAGCAGTATGAAACATTTACTAAAGAATGGAGGATAATTACTATAGAAAATGGAATGCCTCTCTGATACAGTTTAAGTCTAGGTTGACAACACTATAGGCAAAAGTTAAAAGGAGGGCTCAAGGGAGAAAAAGTTATTGCTTGTCTTATTTCACATTCTGTTTTGAGCAACTGACAGATAGAGGCTTTAACTTCTTTTTCAGATTTAATGGCTTTTGTGATGCCACTTTCTCAAAAACTTTTTTCTGTATATGCCATCTATGACTTGATTTCTTTTCTCAGATGATCATATTTCCTTGTAGTTAATGCAATAGGTAAGGAGTGTCTGTAATATAAGACTGAATGAATATCGAGTCTTCCAAATTATTAGGGTCAGGTGTGTTGCTATATGTTAAGAAAAATCACGTGTAAGAAGATTGGGATTTTTTTTTTCAGGCTTTCTTATGCTTGTCTTCTTGCTATGACAACACCTAAGCAACAAGAGCCTATATTTTTAAATAGCCTAGGCTGCAGAAGTACAGAGTTCCTTCCTTAAAAAGTAAAGTAATTACCATTCTACCATCCAAAAATTTAGGGGGTTTTAATATTTGTCTTTTTTACTTGTTATACAATACAAAAAATGCATTAAGTAGTTTATTAGGTCAATTGAGATTTTAAGGAGGATTATTAAGAAAGTTAGGATGAAGAAGACAAAGGGAAATAAAAGAAGATTGTGACTTTAACAATCAAGTTGATCTAATTTGTGACAAGAATAAAATGAATAGCCAACATTGACTGCTAAATGTAATTAGAGAGCAGAATTAAGACTGTTAATATTATTTTTATATGTGGTACCATGATACATTATGTCCTGCTTTAAAACAGGCATCCTGGACAGGTGATTGATGCCCTGAGCCTGTCAGTGTTTAAGAGAGATTTGAAAAATGCCCTTAATAACATGTTTTATCTTGGTCAGTCCTGAATTGGAAAGGGAGTTGGACTAGATGGTTGTTGTAGGTCTCTTCCAATGGAAATAATCTTGAAGACATTTCAGCTGAGCTGTCAGTTGTGTCACCTTAGAGAAACAGACTGATTTTCCTAACTTTTTATAGGTGTTAGAAACTGTACTACATTTTTCCATGGACTATTTAAATCCCAATTTAGGCAGTGTGCAACTACTTCACTTTGTTGTTATTTATACCTTGCATTACATCTATTCTTAAGGCAGTTCTTTTTAGGATGGGGGGGAAGAGGAGAATAAAAAAAAAGTACCTCATGGTGATTTTGTATCTTTAGCACTTCCTGTCTCACAGTAACCATTAACAGAGTATAAATAAAACTACTGAAAAAGTGAGCAAAATGTCAATTTTAAATGTCATTGAGTGTTTCTTGCTGACAATAGAATAATTTGATACAACTGCAACCATGGATGTTTGTGGGTGTCAGGGCTGATCTCAATAAAATGTCAGCTTTTAGTCTGAAAAATTGTTTCTGGTATGTGAACTAATTTAAGGGTGCTAGTAAACTGCCCCTACATTTGCTATCATGTCGGAGATGGCTTGCTCAGAGGAAAATAACTTTCATTAGGCAATATTATAATGAAACCAGATGATCTGACAATCTGTGTTGAGAGGTGCTAAAAGGTCTAGTTGCAAAAAAAATAGGGATTGCCAGTGCATATATGCAAATTTCCCAATACTATTACCAAAAGTTATAGGATATTTTTAAATCTGACTGTTAAAAAGTGTCCTTTGCCTGCACAGTTGTTGTAGGGATTCTCCAGATGTTGTTGCTAGGCAAGGGTTAGAGAAACAGGAGGGATTTTTTTTTCCTATAGTTTCCTCCCTTTTAAAAAAATTGAGTGAAAAAATACATAGGAAATGATGGTATTCCCATAGGATGGTAAGCAAGAGTTTTTTCCACACAATTAATTGAAAATACTCCAGAAGTGATGCTGAAATTTTCAGTCAGGTCATATAGCCTCTTAGATAAAACAGAATAGCTTTGGACACGTGTGAAGCTAAAAGTTTAACTAGCCGATGGCTGAGGTGGTGACCTGTGTGGGAGGAGGCCATGAGCTACCATGTGCCATTCACAAACACCGTCCTGTGAAGCTGGTATAAGCAATCACTCACATGTCAAAATTCCCACTAGTCAGAGGAACTTGTGGTGCCTTTTCTCAGAAATATTTGGCGGTGACAACTACTCTGGGGCGGCAGAGATGCTTCTGGGTACATGCTGCTAGAGATGCTGCTGGAGAGATTATTGGAGGCACTCTTGGAAAGAGGCCCTCCCTGCCAAAAGGCTTGTACTTCTAAAGGGACTGTTTCCTATGGGTGACACCTGCTGGAGTGAGAACACCACAGAGGGGTTGGCAGCCTGTGAAAGTTCTATTCTGCAGTAGGGGACTTGAGCAACTGTAACCCATGGATGACCCACACCGGAGGAGAAACATTCAGAAACAGGGTGATATGGAAACCTGAAGAACCAAAAAGGAGGAGAAAGATCAGTAAAATGCTAAGTACATTAGCAGGGGAGGTGGGGGAAAGCAAAAAGAGAGCACATACCCCAACTTCCTGTGCTTCCTCTCACCTCATTGATACAACAAAGATGGACACAAGGAAGTTGAGAAAAAGAAGGGGAGGATAGGTGTTTGAAGTTTAGCCTGATGAGAATGAATTAAAACTGTTTAATAAACTTGGTTGGTTGTGTGTGTCCTCTTTCTTTTGAATTCCTGAATCATTGATCGGAAGCTTGTGTAAAATTGGTAATAAATTAAGCATAATTAAGTATTAATTTCCTGAATCAAAACTGGTTTGTCCACAACAACATACAGAGCCCTTTGCTGTCACGTAACTGTGAATGATTTATCTCATGGCCAAAATGCCCATTTGAACAAGTAGCCCTGACCACAGGATGGATTAATGGTTATTTACATGGCAGAAGCTGTAGTTCCAGGCACATGACAGTCATGCAATTGGATACATGAGCAGCCATCATCATGTAGGCAGTTGTAAAGCCATCACTTATTCCATATATCACTTATATATCACTTTTATATATATATCACTTATATATCACTTATATATCACATATATCACTTATAATCACTTATTCCAGCGTAGTCATTATACAATATCATGGAATAAAAAGGTTTGAGTAAAATAGTGTGGGTGCAGAAGACGTGTGAGTAGACAAAAGGCCATTAATCCCAATAAAAGAGCAGAAAAGAGCAAGCTGGGTCAGCTGAATTGACCTGGCCGTCTGCATCTGGCCTGCAGGTTATGATCAGGAAGAACGGTGACTCTGTGAAATCCTTGAACTAAGGCTTCATCATTTTCCTTTCACAAGTACAGAACAGTTTCCTGCCATGGTTAGAACTGCATGCATGGACAAGTTTCATAGAGCATCTGTGTGATACTGAAGTACTGTTAAGAACTTAATCACAAATTCCTATTTATTTGAACAAAGGCAGGTATATTATGTTTGCTGAAAGATAAGTTGTGTGTTTCAACTGTGTAAGGTGTTTAACCATTTAAAAAAACTTAATTAAACGGATTTGCTTTTGTTTTCCCATATTGTACATTTACCTAGGAGTATGCTAATTTACCTCTGACCATTCTTTAATTCCTGAGTACATTTTGCAACTTTCTGTAGCTTTCAAGGTTAAAATCTTCTGCAACCAACCAACTTACTGATTTAGAAGAAAAATACAAGTTACTGTATCTGACCTTGTCTGACAAATTAACTCACTGCATATTAATAAAAAAGAGAATGTATTTTTCTATTGTATTGCTAGTATTAATTATTTCTAAATCTTTTTAGAAAAAGCTTTTCTCTACATTCAGTAATACGTGGGCAAATTTAACTGCTATATCTGGTAGCAACGCTTAAACTGGTAGAACATAATGTAATCATAAAGGACAACTTTCAATGTTCTGTTAAAATGTCTTGCATGTTTAATGTCAGATTTAAGATGGAATTGATTTCAATTAGTATTCCATATCCAAATTGTTAAGAAATGTTAGTTTGTAGGGCATTTATAAGTACTTAAAACTTAATTATGTTTCTGAATAGAGCAAATGGCAGTATAAGAAATAGGATGAACTTAAAATTATCAATATTAAAATAAGTATGTATAGGTTCTATCCGCCTTGTCTTGTACTCAGTGACCAGAATAGCTGAACAGGCTTGGTGGGGGTTTGTACAGTTGTGCCCATGAACAGAGGGAAATATCACTCTTCACTCTTATGGGTCAGCAAAGGAATTTAAACATAATGCTGTAAAATGAAACCAAATAGAGCTGTGATTCTTTTTACGTTAGTAAGCCAGAAGAACCATGCTTGCAAATTGGCCTGGAATAAAGTGTAACACCCACCTTATTTTTTTTTTCTCCCTGGTGCCACTATGTGTCATTTACTTAAGCACTTAATGGCAGATGATTTTCATGGTGTTACTTATTCATATCTAGGTGCAGTGACACTCTTAAAACTAATTCTTGAACAAACCAAGCTGATGAAACAAAGCTTTTGAACGTGCCACTCACACACATAAATTCCATAGATTTAATGAGGTTATTTTTAATGTATCTTTATTTTAGTATACTGCAAAACGTAGATGACATTGCACACAAATTATACCTCTGTTTTTTTCTATATAAATATTTTTAGTTTGTTTTTAAATTGGCCTTTACTAGCTAACTGCAAAATGAAATGTAGCAAGAATAAATTTGATACACGAACAACATGCACAATACCAACAGTCAGAAGTATAAAAAATACCTGTTATCAAGAAGAGTTTATAAATAATGAAGCCAAAGGGAAAACTATCCCATGGGCTTCCAGTGAATGTTATTATTTTTCTCTTTATATATTGCTTGCAGTCTTTTAACTGCTCTTGTGTCACATCAGGTTTATGGAGTCCCAGACATTATTGGTAAAAATAATTGTTGTCAAAAGAAAACAGTGAAATAGCCTGAAGGGCGTATTGTTATCACTTCATATTCTCCAATATGATAAGTCAGATATTTGTAAGATATTATGGTGTTTGATATCTGATTAGCTACACCATAAAATTTTTCTGGGCTTCTAATGAGAAAGTTCTAGTGAGAAGCCAAAGGCCCCATATTTATTAAGTGAAGTAGGTGGTAGATGTAGGGTCCTGACATTGGAGAGGGCCTCAGAAACACCCACTGGTCTTCTCATGCCCAAACCTGTCCATCCAAAGTTGAAAACTCACATGACTGTACACAGGCATAACCCAAAACCACATTCCAGCTAATAGCCATGAAAGCATTAGTCCATTCTTTGAGTATACAGGAGCAGAGCAAGTAATATGAATTAAGCTCTGTCCAACAAGAAACAATCAGTATTTTTACTGGTCTATTATTATGGCTGTCATTTGTACCCATGACTTTATATTTTTCTCTCTTTATACAGCTGTTCCACGCACAAGTGACACACAGTGTAGCTCTGTTCCAGAGCCTAGATATGGAAGGAGAATTGGCTCTGAGTTTTCAGCAGGCTCTGTTGTTCGATTTGAGTGCAGTCCTGGCTATCTGCTACAAGGCTCAAAAGCTATCCGATGTCAGGCTGTACCAAATGCTCTAGCTCAGTGGAATGACACAGTACCAAGCTGTGTAGGTAAGCAATTAAACTTATGTTGTCTGTTCTGTCATGTCTCTGCATTAGGATTCAGAGGTTGTTTCAGAAAATGGTATTTAACCCATATATTCACTCTCCTTTGATTAATATCAGACATGCCCAATTTAAAAGAGCAGTTTTCCATATCAACAAATAATTGAGTACCAGCTGCTCATAGGCAGTATATTGTTTCATATAATGACTTAGATTATATGAACAAGTGTGATGCACATTTTCTTGAACATTCATTATTTTCATGACTTATCTACAGCTTGAAATACAGGACAGAATGTAATTCTCCAGAAGTCTCTTTACCTGTTTTATTATACAGTACTTGCTGTGTATTTCTATCACACATAAGATAATGATTTTTTTTTCAAGCAAAAGCATACTGTACATTGAACATCAATAATTGGAATGATAAATAATTTTCTTTAGTCTGTCAATAGACCTGCACTAAAATAATGCTTAGCACTCCAAAGTTTTTTGGTAAACATTGAAATGGTTTACCTTCTCCCTATTCCTATTTGGATTTATATCCAAAAGTCATTGCTATTCCTAGGAATTTACTCTAGAATTAATTAGAGTGTTCTAAAAATATATGTAGGTATCCTATTTTCTGTGTATTCTGGATTTTTTTTCCTGTTTTCTTGAACCTTAAAGAAGCAAGTGTGTAAATGGTAAAAAAATATTTAATATACTGCACCGCTTTATCAGCTAGATTCAATATTGAAACTATCTTAGGCTGTGGGTAAATTCACATAATTTCTGTCAATCATAACTGTGTTTAGTGTTATGTCTTTACAGTTTGTTGTTACTCTAAAGTAAGACGTGAGTAGCCTCTGCTGCTGGGTTGTTCTAGGCTGCGCACACGCAAAATGAAGTTCATTTCTGAATTGTTTGTTCAGGCAGATTGTACCTTGTGCTTGATATCATTAATAATTTTTTTAATAAGATGCATTCTAAGTTCAGATAATTGCTTCATGTCTATGTGATTATGCTACAAAAGCAAATTATTATAATTATCTTGATCTTAGTAAAATTATTACTCTTCCTGAGTTCTCTAAACTGGCTTAAGTTGTGTAATAATTTGTGATAATACTTTCTTTCAGTGCCATGCAGTGGGAATTTTACTGAGCGCAGAGGTACTATTCTTTCACCAGGTTACCCTGAACCTTATGGTAACAGCTTGAATTGTGTGTGGAAAATCATAGTGACTGAGGGATCAGGTATTCAGGCAAGTCTGTATTCTGTCAAGCATGGAATATTAAGTATTTTGTTTGTTTATTTCTCTAAAAATTTCATAAATTAGTAATCCTATAATTGGGGGGTGAGGTGATTGAAATATTAGTGCTTTGGATTTCTCATTATTGTTCTTTGGTTAGCTTTGTTTTATGTTACTTTATTTTCACATGGGGGTATGAATGAGAGGTAATTAACAAGCAGTTTTCTGTTTTAATTGTGTAGTATATTGAAAACAGATCCTGATCCTTCAATCTGATATGCAAATACCAACTCTTTCTATTTGCTAGGGTATTACTGAGGCCCTCGAGAGCTCTGAAGCTATCTTGATTATCTGCTCATTTACACTTTGAATAATTATTTATAATGTTCCAACACACATGCAAAATCCTTCTTACTTACCTAGTGTCATATTTTCTAGGAGTTAACACAATGCAAAAAGTGAATATTGATTTTTTATTTACATTCTTTTCACTGATGTGTCTTTTGTTTGGATCTCTTACTTTTTATTTTCTTTGCTATGTGTACTCTTTTTATTTTGTTGGGTATAGAACATTTAAAAATGCACATGGTTTTTTGGCCTAAAAAAAATCTGTGGTCCTGTTTTATAGATCCAGGTCATAAGCTTTGCCACTGAACATAACTGGGACTCCCTTGAAATATATGATGGTGGAGATATGACAGCACCACGTCTTGGGAGCTTTTCAGGTTAGGATATGACATGATTTAAAAATACAGTTTTATATATAGTTATGTATGTGAGAGAACATGTCTTTATATGCTCACACATACATAAGGAGCATGTGTTCCATAATTTCTGATACCATTATGAAATGTTCTTGGTTTTGGGAGGAGACTTCAAGTGGTGTAAACATGTCAATGTTTCCAAAATTCAAAGAGGTTTTCAGAAGAAAATATGACACTAAAATGTTTGACTTTGATTAGTGGAATTTAGTTGATAATACTTTCAAAAAAATCCTTTCTTTTATAGAGGAGATGCAGTGATATAAATTGGTACTGACATTCAAGGAGCTTCCTTTGATAGCTTTGACTTAACTTATCCTTATTAGCCTGCCTTTCTCATGAAAAAGATGAAGCATTCAATCTTCATCTAAACTCACCAGACCTTACAGAACAAACCAAATTAATACAACTGGGAAATAACAAAACCAGATAATTAGTTGTTTAAAATGTACATCAAGCACATACACTTTTTGTCTTTTTATATGGGACATTTTTTTATAGAAAGACTGTGTTCTGTAAACCAAACAAAGAGAAAGGGCTTAAGTCATGAATAATAATGCAGACCTCAAACATCCCTGTGTTATCAATATGGTTTTGATCACAAAACCAAAACACAGCACCATGCCACCTACAGTGATTAACTCCATCCCAGCCAGACCCAGTCAAAAAGATGATAATATTTTATGTTAAATGCTAGTAACAAGGCTGCACGTTAAATTGGCAATAAGGAAAATGAAATTATGAAAATTAATCTACTTTTGGAAGTGAATTATATGGCAAATATATCAGACTTACTGGATAAAGAACAGATGAAATTATGCATTTTAAATATTCTTTTTAACAATACTCAAAACTCAAACAATACTCAAAACTCAAAAATATTCTATATTTTATAGAATATTCCTTATTCTATAAAATAAGTGTGTCATCTTGCTTTAGCTTAAAAGCCTTCCTCATTTCCAGGGATACTGAGAAAAACATCTTTTTGAATTAGCAATATTTCATTGGAGACAGAGTAGCATGGATTTATTGCAGATTTGGCTCTTGTATAATGAATGTCAGACCTAAAATGAAGAACTATTTTTCTGCATGGGATAGAATATATAAAGAGGGCATGAAATCTCTTTTCAAAACTGAACCAGTGATTGAAACTGAATTCCAGGCATGATTTTATGAGTGGTAAAATTTCTCTCTTACTAAATCTTTTTGAAATCATTGTCTTCTGATTCACCCTCTGTGGATTTCTCTGACTTCTAAGTATAAATTCAAGAGGTAAAAGGGTACAATTACTAAGAACTGACTAAATTGTGCTAATTATGTCAAAGTTGATTTGGAAAGGTGAATTCACTGAGTCTGTTTCTTTTTGGCCAGTCTGTAATCACTTCCAAGATTCCTGGATGATTGAGATTACCTGTTGGAGCTCGTTGTGTGGTCAGTGCCACCCTCTTCTCTGTATAGAATTGGCTTCATGATGTGCAGAGCAAATCCTTCTTTTCAATAGATGCATATATATACGTGTGTATAGACATAGGCAGAGAGTGAATACAGTAGCCTTTGAGGTTGACATCTGGACAATCTATTCTTATGATGGTACTTAAATATAGAAAGAAATTAGGTTAGAATGTGATCCGTGCTGTATGCTTGTACTAATCCAAGAAATGCTTAAAATGAACACTGATCTCCATTCTTGGCCTGGAAATTTCTTAGATAGCTACATGGACTTTCAGACATTCAGTGTAGTGTTTACCTCTGGAATGAGATACATTTCTCTTTGTTGCCCTTGCTGATGCTTGAAAGGGACACAATCTTCTGTAACAATGCCGTAATGGAACATTTAAGTAGAAAACCTATTGGTCCTCATTCCCTTTTACGCCCTTAGGCAGAACTCGAATGCATTTACTGCCTCCTAGAAGAGTTGCCTATTTTCCAGACTACAGATTCTCAATGATAAGGTTAAGAAGTCTGTAAGACTCCCAGTATCCTGCCATGGTACCCGTCCACCTGAGCCTTAGATATCTACACATCTCTAGTATGGAGAGATCTGCACTGAAGGTTTCATCAATGATATCTGCTCCTGCCCTTTAAGCAACATTTCTCTCTATTGACAGGAAAGGAAGTCCAAAACAATTGGGACACCACATCTGGTTACCACACTGAAACAAATCTTCCATGCTTCATATGCCCAGTCCCAGAAAAGGCAGAGGTTAGCAAGTGAACAATAGAATTCCAGTTAGATCATAAAATCATAGAACAATTTCCCCTGGAAAGGACCTCACAAGATCATGTAGAAAGGGAACTTAGATGATTTTGTCCAGCACTCTGTCCAGTTGTATCTTCAAAACCTCCATTAATGGGGCCCCTACCATGTCACTCGGGTGGTTGCTGCAGGGCACGGTTGTTCCCATTGTAAAAACGTTCTTTCAAATATTAAGATAAACCATTCTCCTATGCATCTTGGACCTCTTGCCCCTTGTCTTCTCCTTGTGGCTCCCAGTGAAGTGAGGAGCCCTTTATGTAATGAAATACTGTGATGAAGTCCCCTCTAAGTCTTCTCTTCTATGGGAAGAAGAGACCTAACTTTTTCAGTCTTTTCTCACAGGGAAAGTTCTCCAGCCTTTGATCATCTTTATGGTCCTTCTTTGGACCTCTCCAGTCTGTCCTTGTCTTTCTTGCATTATAAGGATCAGAATGGGACACAATACTCCACACACAGCCTGACAAGTGCTGAGAAGAGAAGCATGATTCCTCCTTTATCTCTGCTAGTAATGCCCCTCTGGATGCAGCTCAGGAACCTATTTGCCTTCTTTGCTGCAGCAGTGCATTGCTGACTCATACTCAGCTTGTCCACTGCAATAGTCCCAGGTCCTTTCATCAAGGCTGCTCCCCAACCACACAAATCCTAGCCTGTAGCAGGCTCTTTTGCTTATTCTAACAGACATGTAGGGCTTTGTACTTGTCTCTGTAAAAGTTCATACTGTTCTTGCTAGTCTACTCTTTCAGTCTCTCTAGGTCTCTCTGACATGTCAGCCCCTCCACTCAGTTCAGTGTCACCAGCAAACTTGGTGAGAGTGCTTTCAATCTCACCACCCAAATAATTTCTGAAGATATTGAAACAGTGTGGGGACCAGTATCAGTCCCTGGGGGGTTCCATTTTTGACAGATAGCCAGCCTGAATTATGCCATTTATTGTGGCAATTATGAGAATTAAAAACTTACCTCATTTATTTCCCACAGTGCAATAGGATCTGACTTCTCATCTTATTGAATATCACCCATTCAGGAAGTAAAAGACTGTCGTTAAATGTTACCAGGTCCTACAAAGGAACAGAACTGGCAGGTGACATTTGTTCATTAAAGAGTGTAAGAGTTATGAGTTAACATCCTCATTGTTACAGGACACCTTAAACATCCTTAAATATATTTCAAATTCTTTATGTGTACTGTTGAGGAATACAGTTTGTGCTGGTAACTACATGAGCAGCTGCAGTTCAAGCTGCTCTGGAGCTCTGAGTGGTGCAGTCTGAGGCAAGAGGCCTTGAACTGTCAACGCCTTGCACAGCAAAGGGCCCAAGGACCTGTGGCTCAGCCTAGTGAGAAGACACTCAAAGACATGGCAGAGCTGAGAACTAGGGAGGAAGAGACTTTTGGGAGTGGTGAGACTGTGAGGGTGCAAAAGCTCAGGAGTTTCTTGGTTGGGATTCTCCTTGGATGCATCAGCTTGAGCTGTTTCAGTGTAAGTGCCCTGTGAATGAATGACTTTATGCGATGAGACATCCTAGAGTCTGCTGTGGGAGATCCAGGGTGGAAGCTGTGAGGGAACCTGGTCTGACTGTGACAGTGGGGTGTGCAGACTGTGGAACGGAGACCCATTGGATCATTGGAGCTGCCTGCTGTGAAGGGTCTGCAGTCCCTGGTGAGAAAATCTCTGGTGGTGAGAGTGTGACCACACTGTCTGGATGGGCAAACAAGGAGGTTTCCTTAACAAATACTATGAAAAGTCCTTCTTCCAGGAAGATGTTTCACTGTTTTCTGTGCTCCAGAGTAATATTGTGTGATGTGAGTGCTCTGTACTGTCTGAATTTTGATACTTTGGGTTTCCATGTCAGACAGTAAATACCTTCCTTAAAGGCCAGCTTGTCATCTTTCAGCTCCTCCATTTATATCAAGATTTTGCTTAATTCATTTTTAGATTTAAAAGTATTTACCAGTTCCTAGTTTAGATTGTAGACTTAGGAAGATAATTCTTTTCAATATTTCTTTTAAAGCCCAAGTGTCAGGCTCATACCTAGGCTGCTTACAGTTACTTATAGAAACAGAAAATGACCCACAGGAAATGAGAATTTTTCTTATGCATCCACTATTGAAGTTCATTAGCTAGTTGATACTATCTTTAAGAGTAATCATAAAAAATTATGTAATTTTTAGCCTCAGTAGGTCTTCCAGCTTTAGACAGTAGAATGTGAGTTCCATGGTATCATGTGGTAATAAAATCAGTGTTTGTCAGACTTAGCAATTCCAGTGGCAAAGAATGTATAGTGATAAGTATGTTGTGTAGAACACACAGTTTTATCATAGATAGTTGAATTAGGAAAAGCTAGTATGTTGTTTTAGGCAGTTTTATACGTGTTGTACCTGCTTATTAATTCTCTGTCATACCCTCTGAATTAGCAGAAGTGGTTGAAATATTATTGTGGGCAGAAGGTATGGAGTACACACAGAAGAAGTCTGGAATGCTTTGTTCTATACTGCAGGTTTTATAGAAATATGGGGAAACAGGCAAATGGAAGCTGAGCTTGTTGTCATAACCAAATCCTTTATTTATGTGGTTTTTTTTTCTCTTTAAATCCCATTTTTTCTGTCCCAGTCAAAAAGGTTTTCTCTAAACATGATGGGTTCTTATTTGATTGTATTTAAGTAGTATCTTATTGTTATGGCTTGTAATCAAACTTTTCCTGCAATTTTAGGAGAAAACAAGGGAGAACACAGCAGAATATTTGAGATTCTCATGTATGTAATGAGAAGAAAATAAGCCTGTCTGGTTCAGTCCTGGTTATGTCTTTTCAATACAAAACTCTGATCAGTGTGCTATAGTTTATTCCATAACTTTTGTTTTTCCAGGTACAACTGTGCCAGCATTGTTGAACAGCACCTCCAATCAACTTTACCTTCATTTTCACTCTGACATCAGTGTGGCAGCAGCTGGTTTTCACCTGGAATACAAAAGTAAGGCTCCTTGTTTTTTGAAACTTACTTGGGCAAAGCATACATATAGAAAGGGAAATAGATATTTTACATTATTTTTTTGCTTGCTTGTTTGCTATTTTTTTCTTTCCTGACTACCAAGCCTTGTATAAGTTGTATCTATTAAACTAAAATTATAAATGAAGTGACATCTGAAATTGATAGAAAGCAGCTTTCACAAATTAGCAGAACATAACAAATCAACCTGGTAATTCATAGCAGCATTTTTAAAATGTGAGGTTTAGTATTTAATATGTGGGTTTTCTTAACTTAGCTTAGTTCTGAAATTTAGGTAACAAAAAAAATAGTAAGAGGTAATTTCCCTGCTTGGAAATAGATAAAATCAGAGAAGATAACATATTTTTTCCTATTAATATGTGTGTATATTTATGCCTTGTAGTTCTTCCATTTCCTTCAAATTATTTTCTCTCAACAAATTTCTGTGATTGTAAAAAACCAAAATTTTAATCGCAGAGCTACAAGAAAGCACAACAGTTTTTTTGGTAAATCACTGGTGGCATAAACAGAATAACGGAAGAATTTTCATGGCAAATTCTGCTATATGTCTATTTTTAATATATTTTGAGAGAAACTTCATTCTAAAATACAGAGTTATAAACATAGTGGATTACCTCACATAATCATATTTAATTCAAACACGTTTGTATTATTACATATCTCCAAAACTTAAAATACTATAGAATAATAGTAAATTCAGTACATGTTCTTGCATAGCTCATGTGATTTTAACTGGAAATAGGTATTGCTAAGAACAGTCTACTATTTAAAAAGTAATATGATGAGTTGACAGTGTGATGAGTGTTTAGATGAAGGTCACAAAGTAAATCCTTATAAGTTTTGAAGCATCCTCTCTTTTTTCAAAGGCCATTCGAGAATTTTCTTGAAAGCTGTTGAGCACATTGACTCCAAACTTGTAATTCAAATCCTACATCAGCAGACTACAGCAGGGTTAGAAGACACAAAGTGGATCTAGTAGTGTTTCATCTAGTCTTACCTTTTACATACATTACAAATTAGAATAGTAGGTGAAACTACTCTAAACTAACCATTACAGTATTCTGCAAAACCCTGATGTCCTTATATAAAAAGTCTTTATTACAACATTAGAAAGTGTGAACTATTTATTCCCTTAATCCCAGAAGAAATTCTAAGGAGCAGGACACAACAGAGGAGAGTGTCTTTAATTCACTACTAAATTATTTACACACAATAAAAATTACACCTGTACAAATTGCACATTGTATTTTAGAATAAACAGATAAGTATTTCTACTTAAAAAATATTTCACCAGTGTAAATGCTATAAGCATGCCTGGGTTTGGGTCACTATATTAGGGAAAACTTTACTTCAGTAAGATATATTTAGTTTGCTATCACTTGATCACATATTCCACACTGTATATTGTTTTGAAGTAACTTTATAGAAATTCATAAATACTTTTACAAGCTTCAGCCACTGATGAAATCTTATTCAAATTTTAAATATTTCTAGATAATTTAAATATTTTAATAAGAGTAGTTTAATTTCTTGAAACATTTTCTTCCTTTTAAAAATGTCTTTCTCTTGCCCTGTCCATTTGCAAGTTTTTTCTATGTTTGTCTTTATTTTCATGAGAAGGATCTGGATAGTCTGCTCCTGCACACTTAAGCCTGTCTAATCTAGGCAGTGCATAGGTTTCCTTTGTAACCTTCCAATCACATAAGATTTAAGGTGAATAATATGATCTTGTCGTTTACTTTAGGATGTCTTTGTGTTAGACATCACTAATGCAAAAGTTCATTTGACCAAGTTAAGTGGTCCACTGAATTTGTATGCTATGGATGACTTAGATTTTTTGCCTTTGTTTCTTTTTTATTTGTTTGCTTTGCTCCTCCATTTGTTTGGTTTTTGGTTTTGTTTTGTTTTGTTTTTCAAGTCAGATACACAAACTCGGTTTTAAAGAAATAATTTCTCAGTGCTTTAGAAAAATTTCATTCTGGTCATAGCATAATTGTAAGTTTTGTCGAGTGCTACTATGTGATATTTCCTGTTATTTCAGAAGGACTGTAGGTTTTTAAAGTGGTTGCAGCAACCTATGGTTAACAAAGCAGTAAAATACACAACAGGTTACTGTAGAAAAGAATTAATCATTTAACTAGTCCTCCATATGCATGTGCTGTTATTTTCACAACCCCCAGCAGGTCCAATCAGAGAGTGCTTTGTTGCATTCCTAATATGTACAACAGTAGGAAGAATAAATATCTGTTATTTGATTGAATTACTTTTAATCTAATGAATGGAGGAATCAGCTATCCAAATGATGTATTTTAGAAATGTGAGTGTTTAATTCCACTGCATTCATGGCCACTGATCTTTAAAGCTTGGTCTTAAAATCTCATTTATTAATTCAGTATTAGTTTAAATGTTTTCCTTAATATTCAAACAAATTAAAAAATAAAAGGTCTGGAAATAATGAGTGTTTCCTAAGCATGCTGCTTGAACTTCTTGGTTAAAGTCTAGTTTCTTTTACTAAAAAACTGAATATATGCTCAATATTGATATATAGGCTTAGGCCACAAATATCTACAAGTATCCCTCTCTCTCCCTCTCTCTCTCTCTCTCTCTCCAAATTTAGGGATTATAATTAAATTTTTCAGTAAAAATATTGTTTTATGCAATCAATATTTTAATAGCATTTAATAGTATCTAGCTCTATTACCTTGAATTAGGATATATGACACAGGTCAGCATCACTCATTTTGTAAGCTTTTAGTTTACTGCTATACCAAGATGACGGAATATGTGTGAGAACATAATCTTACTTTTAACCAACATCTCTTTTTCTGAAGCCATTCTTCATGTCTTTTCAAGTGTTAAAGGTTCTTGGCAGCTGAAAAAAAGAATTCACTCTTACGGGGACAAGAGAACAATTGACTGTCTTTTGTAGTACTTCTCTATCATGAAGGCATCTAATAAATTAAAAGATAAAAATCAGAGTAGCAGAGAAGAAAATATATTCTTCGTAGTAGCATATTGTATTTTACAGGTCCACTTTAAGATCTTTCCTGCAATTGGCTTTTAATGTGGTTCTTCACTGCAACAGTTCTTTTTTCCTGTGTTAAAGCAGGTGTGAATCATAAACATGCCATTTTTAATTTAGCAGGTCCTGATCCTGTCAGTATATCTGTACAACTTACTAGCTGTTGACAAGAATCTGACCTCTGCAGTAACTCATTGAGATAAAGACATTTTCTAGGCTGGTGTGTCTGAAGCATGAAGTTTTGAAAGGGACAGCTTGGATTTTGATACACACCATCATCAAAATGGAAAGAACAAGTCACTCGAGCTTGATGTTTGTAATATAATAAAGCATAATATGCTTCTGTTAGCTGCACAGGGGGGAGGAATTCAAAAAAGAAAGTCTGATGACTTTTGGTCCAGCTGTCAAGACATCCTTGTGTTGTCCAGTTCTCCGCTTTCTGAAATGGACACTAATGGGCATTCACATTGTCAGATATGCCAGCAAGGATTTTCTTTCTGCCAGCAATGGCAGTGATGTTTGGACAGAATTTGAGGTAATTGTAGGCATGGATATAATTATGTAAGTAAAGCATATTTGTCTTATGCCACAGCAGAGTCAAGAAAGTGTTTAGCAAACAGTAAGTGGAAGAAGGTCAGGGAGAGGGTTATCACTCGACATTGATGTGTTCTCTTTTGTACTGCAGAGCAGAAGCTGAGCTCTGAAAAGCATGCACTTAAGAAATCCTTGTTCCTTTTTCGATTGCTTGGACTTGACATTTAATATGTTTCCCCTGTATTACTGACTGTTCACATACAATCTAGTTTAATAAAGTATTTCAGAGTCTCTGAATATTTAAGTTTCCTAGTTTGTCCCCAGATAAAAGAATTTGTTTGCTTTCTCTCAAGCATTCTTTTGATTTTTGGATCTGTTCTAACTAAACCAATTTTTGAACTACACTGGGATAGTATTATGGAATGATTAGAATAAGAGAGATTTCAGGATTCAGAATAGTATTTGATTCTACTTTCAACTTTCTCTTGCTTTCGGGAAGGTAATATTGCTTCTTAATATCAGGCATATCAAAGAAAATCAAAGTGTTTTATGACATTCTGATAGAATTCGCGTCATCATACCGAAGAAGTAGTATATCCTAATGTTATGAAAAGTATAAGCAGCTTGCAAAAAAAAAAGGTTTTGACCTAATTATTAGAAATTGTTAAAGACAAATACATAGTATACTACAACATCTAACAGTTACATAGAAAGTTAATTTGAAGGGTTTTGACTGATCAGTCTGTTTAAATTCTGGATGCTGTTCAACTAATGATGGAATGAGCTATATTAAAAGCACTTTATTAGTATTGGTATTCAGCCACTGTTGTAGCTGTTTCTGTAACTCAGAAAAATATGTTAAAGTAACTTTATTCATACAGATCCAACCCTGCAGCCCTGTTACTCTCAACATACAGGAATGCTGAGTTCCAAAATACAAATTTCTTGATGACAGGAAATGAACCTCAAATTTATATTCACAGGACTCAGCAAGTACATTGATATCTGTAAGCAATTTAGTCACTATGTCTTTGTTAGATGCTTATTTGTTTAATACCAGTGATTTTGGAGCAGATGTTTTTAAATTTTATTTTCTATTCAAGAGTGAGAAAGGTGAGAAAATAGAAATAAGTGTTGATTTGCTTAAGTTGCATCTGAACACTGGATTCACAAGTTAGTGAACAGCAGTATTCACATTCTGTAGAACAGTTCTGAAAACTTCTGTGTTTTAAACAAAATTTCCGTTTATTGTTGAAAGAAATTTTGAATTAATGTTTTCTTAAATACTCATAATTCTGTGGAAAGAATTCATTAAGGCAGAGAATGAATATCAATGAAGACCTGCTATCCACTTATCTATGTTTTTTTCAATCTTTGTCTTTACTTTTTCCAGCTGTAGGCCTTGCTGCCTGTCCAGAACCAGTAATTCCTAGCAATGGGATCAAATCAGGAGATAGATACATGGTGAATGATGTTTTGTCATTTCAATGTGAGCCAGGATATACATTACAGGTATCTTCTTCTTTTTTTCTTTGACTAATACACTGTGGAATGATTGCAATAAAATTCCAAGAGACCTGCCCAAAATATATTCTAATGAAGAGTCAGTAGTGTGTACATAGAGATGATTTTGGTAGACCCAATACGAGTGCTCCCAAACTATAAAGCTACAAATGTATGGCATTTCTGGCCCTCAATAAATCTGGGCTGGTAAATCTTGTCTTAGATCAACATACCATTGAGCAGTAAAGGCCATCTCAATGGACATTGAAATAGCATGGATAAAATGTTTCCTCTAGAAAATTGTTATACTACTATGCTATAGAGTACTGTGGTTTTCCTTTTGGGGGATTTATTTATCTAGGTGAAATTTTAATGTACAAATATATTGTGGGATTTCATATTTGGCTCAGGAATTCTGGAATTTAATTTCTAAAGCAAATTTTATTAATGCTAAATCTATTCTTAAAAATCTTTCATGGAAAAGTATTAGAAATCTTCACTGTTCAGGGAGGCTCTCTGTTCACACACTGGTTTAGTTCACACATGGTAGACATATGATTGAGCTGCTCTTTGTAAATGTTTCAGCACTCTGTAAATCTAAGACTAAAAGCTCTTTTTCTTTCCTCACTAGTTTCTCTAATTTGTTTATATATAATCCACCACTGGTAAATACATTGAGAACACCTGAGTTCAGAATCTTTTGATTGGTAATAGGTCCCACACAAGATGGTGTAAAACCTGTATCAGAGAAAGCAAAGCATCACGACTTCTGCTCCTCACAAGGATAAAGTTCCCCGTCTGAGGACTGCCAATTCAGTGTTCCCACAGCATGTATAAGATATTTCTTTGGTCTACATATTTCTTACCGTTCTCCTAAAATTCTTGTAGGATTCACACTAAGTTTCTTACTTCTAGGCTGATTGTAGGCATGGGAACACATGCACGGGAAATATCTTTTTAGATAACCAGGAATATGCCTACCTTTTCAGTCATGTATGGCAGTTATAGATCAAGTATTTAAACTTGATTCATTTATTTAAACTTAATTCATTCTCTTTACTTGTATTACATGGCATGAAATAACCTGCACTGGGAGCCTTCCATATCCATAGCAAAAAGGATTTTGTTATACTAGTATCCTGCTAAAAGAAAATATTTGACTTGAGCACAACAAAGCCAATTCTCTGTCCACCCTGACCATTCATTGCTTATATAACAGTTTGTGGGTTACTTAAAAGCCAGCTAATTGTTCATATATGAACTACTTAAATGTTTTTCTTTCAAAATTAATATTATTTTGAAAACACCTAATGGTATAAACCCATTAACTTTTGGAGTTTTTAACTTTATTTTCTCAATTGCATCTTCCTCTTACATTATTCTTTGTAGTTAGCATGTCAGTAAGAAAAGGAGAGATTTGACAACATTTTTATGACATGGTCCCTACAGGACTATCTGTCATTTAAAGTGGACACCAAAATAGATTCAGACTTTCATTTAAGGACCACTATTGAGCCGTTAACAGTTTTCTATTTCAAAGTAGCATTAAACTAAGTAAATGATGAGAGGATATATTATGTGTTGTCTTGGTTTGGCAAGACAGGTATCTGCCAGGAAAGCTGGACTTTCCCTTGGAATGGAGAATGTAAATCCCCCCTTCCAAATTATTATAATTTTGCAATTAAAGGCTTTTCAGGCAAAGATTTGGAAAATAGGAATAACAGTTCTTTACTAGAAATATTAAGAATACAAATGTAGTAGTACAAAAAATAAGCAAACAAAACAAATAGAAAATCCTAGAAACCCTGACAGAGTCAGAAATACAACCTGACGCCCTGTTGGGCAGGATGCTGAAAGCAGTCCAAAGTAAGCCCTCCTGGAGTGGCAGATGTGGTTCTGTTGGAGTAGAGATGGTCCTGTAGAAAGGGTCTAGTAATGGCACAATGGGTCTGGTCTTCCTTCGGGAATCCAGTGGAAAACCAATATCTGGTATCCCTCCATCTCGATTTTTATCTGGGTAGGAACGGTTTGGCTCCCCCCACTGGGTGGAGCATGTCACACTGGGATGATGTAATGTGTCATGTCATTGGTGAACCTTAATGGCCCATTACCCAAAGATATCCCCCGGGAGGGTGGAAAGAGATAATGAACAATGCCCTACCTGGTTTTAACAGCTGGCCCATTATCAGAAGGCAGCCACCCCATTTCCCCCTGGACTTGCAAGCGATAAGAAGAGATACTTCCTCTGGAGTTACACCTCCCCAGCTGGTTTCAACAGATGGAGTAGAATAAACCCAAGACATTTCAAAGTAGCATTTAACTAAGTAAATGATGAAAGGACATACTATGTGTCTATACCTGTGTTGCTATAGCTGAGGCAAAGATACGGGAACTGAAATTTTATCTTCAGCACTATTTATTTGTTGGAATGGGGTGCTGGCATGCTTTTGGCCTAGCTGAAATATAACAGCAGTAACTATCACAAGCCAGACACGATTCCTCACAGGCACTTTACATCCTGGCACTTTTTTGGAGATGAATCCAGAAGAAAAAACTCAGAAGGAAAAAATTAAAGAGGTAGATATACAAAGCACTTTGCGTTTGCACTCAATCCCACACACTTGCACTAGTATAGATGTAGCTTACATGTTCTTTTAGGGCTTTTTTATATGCATTTAGCTAAATTTAGCATTATTCATCTGTAGACTCAGGACAATCTATCTCAATGCAGAATCTATCCAAAAGTCAGCCTGTAATAAACTTGATTACACAACAGTAAATGTAATTGTATTTTAAGTAATCTCTTTTTCTCTTTTTTGCCTTTTTTTTTTTTGGAGAAGGGTTCTTATTTTGAATATTTGTAGAAAAATTATTTGCAATTCTTTATATATTTTTTTCAGGTCCGTTTTATAGTGAAAGGATCAAGATCTGCTGATAGGGCTGTTATATAATTGCTGTTCATATAATTGCCAAGAGGTGTTTGTTTAGTGCCTCATTGCTGTGATCCAGGTCACTGGTTCTGAGCTGTTATGACTGAAATACATTTAGGAAAACATCTGATTTATGGCTAAGCTTATAGCAGTGATCTGATAGGAAAAAAATGGAAAACTAAGCCTATACTAACAGCTGCCTATGGAGAAGGAAAAACATGTAATGCAATTTATTTAATATAAAACCAGCCATGTAATCTCAATCAGCTTTTTGGACTTTCATTGTGACATTAGGGATAAACAGCCATATTCCTCCAAGGACTGATTCATACTGCTAAGACTTTGTGTTAGAACAGGAACTTTACTCTCAAAGTATTGTTCTTCATCAGTGATATCAAAAGGTTAACGCAGGTATTAAACTTTACACTGCTTAGGTTTAGTGGGGTGACCTCTACTTGTATTGCCCATCATATTGCAGACTCTTTTATCCCTTTTTCAACTAGAAAATGTCTAAATTTTGCATATTCAAAAAGGGCATCATTATTCTGTTTTTAATTACATGGATTAGAAATGGATACATGCTCAAGATACAGAATCATCAAATATTCTGTCCAACTAACTGCACCTTTTTTTGTATATTTACAGGGATTCTATTATTAAATACTTTATTAAAATTTCATTGCATATTGTTACTTAACTGTATATAGTTCAACTGTAAACCTCTTTTTCAATACATGTGAAAATTTAATACTTGCTGTGGAAGCTGACATATATAAAAACTAGTTTAATGAGCTTATTCAAAGTGCAAAACAAAGACCTTTGGTTTCCAAATTCAGTAGAAAAGAGTTTGAATCTTTTGAAAATGTTGATGAAAATGGCTATGCTGTATGGACTTTGCTGTAACAAAGTGTATACATATCCATATATATATAGCATGTTACTCAGACAAGACAAATACAAATGGGTCCAAATTAAAAGCAAATAATAATGAGCCACAGTATGTTTGCTATTTGAAAAATACAGACCAGCATAACTTTTCAGATTTTTAATTTTTTTCCCCTCTAGCTGTGAATTTATCCTCAGTCTTTAGAGAACATATTCACAGCTAGCAATAACAATCAGTTGTGGATTAGTTTATAATTGAGACTTAGCAGAAAAGTCATAGAGCTCAAACTACTACCTGGAGATGCATAAAAAAGGTAATTGCTAGCTGTAGGATTAAGTGTCTCCCGACAGGAGGGAACTTTAAAAGACTGAAATCAGAGTGTGCTCTTGTTAGAAAGAGGCTTGAATCATTTAATTTTATTTTTCAAAAGATCTTTTACAGGCTATTTTACATTTTTTCTGACTGTGGTACTTAAATTATGGCTTCCCCCGTGACTCAGAGCAGAGACGTGCAATCACAGAAAACTAGAAAAAGAGAATAAAATAAAACAATGCAATCATGGAAGACTAGTAAGAGGGACTAAAACAGGGAATATTGCATTAATTAAATTATTCAAAACCTCATCCATTTTGCACGTAACTGAGATGACACAGTAACTGCATGCACATTTTTTCCTTTAAGAATGTTGCTTTTAAGAAAAAAGATTTTTATCTTGTTATCAATTTGGAGTATTTTTGGAAGAAAAAGACTAATTTATTTTTCATTATTTTAGTGAAAACACTTTTTCCCTTCCACGTAATTTTCTGGATGTATTTCAGTTTGGCTTTCAGAAGATGATTGCCTAAATATACTTAACTAAATGATTAATTAAAGTAGTTTTATTCCATGCGATTCTATATGAACTTTATTCAAGGTAGCAGGTAAACATTCCAAATGATGTGGAAGAAATGTCATCAAATGGATTTTCTTTTACTGCAGCTTACCTATTTATTCTTTTTCTTATTTTTATGAGGTTCTGATTGCTATGGACAAATAATATTTAAATAAATCTTCATATTATATTGATAAGATGTGCTGCCTTACTAAATTTTAGATCATAATATGCTTGAAAAAAATAAACCAGGGATGTTAAGTAACCTGCATGAGTTTGTATATCCAAATGATTAAAACAGAAACTTAACCTTGTTCTCAGTTTCATGTCTCAATCTTTGTATCAGTTGCTCTCACTCCTGCCAGTTTATTCAGCTTTTACATTTCAGCAGCAGAATGCAAAACCTGAGTATCTCAAAGGACAGAATTGAAAAAAAAAAGACTTTTTGTCCTACTGTAAAGTTTCCAGTTTGAACTGCTCCTAGGGAAAACAAAGATTGGAGCATTTTGGTCCTAGGCAGTCACCCTGGTACATGTGATTAGACTGTTCAAGCTACAGCCATGTTGTGATTTACTTCTTGCCACCACATGAGTCTACTTGGTTCTTGTGATTTTTCTTAAGAATGGGCAAAGTAAATTAAACATGACAGTTAAATAAAGAGGCACTTGTATTTCTACAGCTGTGTGCCAAGATGCTGCATGTATGCCGTGGATCGTGTTGTGAGGTCATGTGAGAGGTCAGGGCCTGCTGCTATTTGCTGATGACAGTCTTGGCTTGGTCCACATTGAACATCTGTATCAAGTAGATGTGGAACAAATTCTTCTCTGTGTCTGTAGTGCTCATGCAGAGCGATGGTTGATTCACTCCAGATTGCAGCATAAAAATCACTATGCTTCCACTGTAGAAGAAATACACTGGATTTGAAACAGGCAGTGGACTAATCAGACCATATGAGTGCACGTAGTTAGCTGCTTTGATCTTATAATCATACTTCTAAGAAATTTTCAGGTTACCAGAGGAAAGGTGGTTTAGAACATTTATTCAATAGAAAAAAAGAACATAAAACCTTAACTATTTGAAAATAGGGTTTCATTCAAGTAATTATTATGTAGTTGGCTGATATAAGAACATACACTGGTTAGATTATCCAGGAGGTCCTCTGTAACTCTGTCTTTCCTGAAAGACACATAAATGAGTGTCTGTAATCTGATGTTTTGCCCCTTCCAAACAGGGCCGTTCTCATATTTCTTGTATGCCAGGAACAGTTCGACGCTGGAACTATCCATCTCCTCTCTGCATTGGTATGCAAACCTGTTTTCAGTTTTCTTACCATCAGTCACAAGAAACTCCTGACCTTGTCATACCCATTGTTCCTCAATTCTGTTTCATTCAAAAATTTTTTGTTTCCATTTGTATCTATGAAATATGGGGAAAAAAAAAAAAGATAATTTTTTGTCTATATATGGTTAAGTGCTGTTTTAAAAAAATATTGTGAGAGTGGGCAAAGGAGGAAACCCATATGTTAACTATTGTTTAACTTGTCCTGAATACTCTGCTTTGAAACAGGCTGAATCTTCTTCATAAAGGAGAGAAAGTTAACTGATTCTTTTTGCAGCATGCTCAGCTTGGAAGACTTAGGAGCCAGGCAGGTCATGCAGGACACCTTAGGAGATTTCCTAAAGAAGCAGGCAGTGGAGAGCAGCTCTGAAGCCAAGACTTCAGGGGTGGTGGAATGAAAAGGAGTTTTAGAGATCCAGAAAAGGCTGGTTCTTTTCATCTGAGAAAGCTGTTAAATGATGCTGAGTTGAAAAGTAAAGCTAAGAAGCATTTTTCTTTTAAGTACACTTAGACCTTAGCCAAACAGATCTGAGTTTTCTGTATGTAAAAAATAATCTATTCTAATTTGATTTCTTGAGGTTATTCTTACTTCATATTAATGTCCTAGCATATGTGTAAACTCAGCCACTTTTTTGCAGGTTGCTTCACAAATTTGTAGCTTAGCTTGATGTCATCCTAAATGATACAAATGGGTTTTCAATTTCCAAACATATATACTTCCTGAGTAGAAGCATGCCAATAAAAAGCAAAGAATTATTCTGTTAAGCAGCAAGTCTATCCTCTTTCTTAATTAAACCAAAAACTGTGGTGGGAGGCTTTGTTTGCTTGTTCATTTTTAAATTCAAGTGTATTTTTTTTTATATTGAGTAATAGATTTGTTGCTGCATCATGATTTGGAATCATAATTCAGTTTAATTCCAGATTTGTTCCTCTGATTACGAAACATATCTCAACATATCACCAGACATTTTTAACAGTAATTGCCAAGCTGAGACAATGGGTTGCCCAATCTATATGTGCAACTACACATTTATAATTATATTAAAGGGAACATATCACCTTAAGTAAAGATCTTACTCTAAACAGAATCCTTTGGTTTTTTTTCTTTCTTCATGAAGAGTGTTTTGACTATGATAAATTTCACTGCTTTTGAGTCATGGGAACAAAATGAAAAATCCATTTTGAATTAAGCTTATGTCAAATACTAAGAAATAATATTAATAAAAGATAGAGTGATTTTCTTTCTGTTTTTAATAGCTAAATGTGGTGGAACACTGACAAACATGGCTGGTGTGATCCTAAGCCCAGGTTTTCCTGGAAATTACCCTAGTAATTTAGATTGTACCTGGAAAATTTTATTGCCTATTGGATATGGTAAGTAAACTTATATTGGAAGAGCATTTATTTGTAATACTGAGATTTATATATATATATATATATATATATATGTAATATTGTTATAAATATTTTAATTGCAATATGAAGTAGATTTTATCTAGTAATGTATTGTGAACCCTTACATAATTATTTGCTACATTTGAAATTAAAATGGTTGGCAAATTTTAAATGTGTCTTTGCCAGAGCAACTTTTTATTAACTCAGCCTGTCTCAGAAACTGATTTCAAAGCAAATGAGATCTGTGCCATGAAGATATATCAGATTAAATAAATAATTTGACTTCCAAATTAAATAATGGTCTTTTGTTCTCCAAGTGACTTTTTAAACAGTATTTTATGCTCTATAAAAATACACACAACCTCATTTCTAGAATTATGAATTTGGTTAAAAGCATTCTCAGACTGTATGTGTCCAATTCTTACAGTTGCCAACTTAAATCTTTCTAGGTTTACATTAAAACTCTTTTCATACAAAAATACCTTCAAAAGTAAGTAATAACTGTGTTGAAAAGGTAATCATAGATAATAAGGAATCTGTAAGTTCGTGTACAAAGCACAGTCTTCTATCATTATGAGGACTGAAAGAGGAAAAAGTTTTTTTGCTGTGAAACTTCATGTCCCATACTGTAAATTCAATGTCAATGCTCAATAGGAAAATTAATTTTAAAAACTTGTTCCAAATTTGCTATTCCTATCTGAGGAAATTAGTTTATTTTCTATGTTCTCCATTTGCATTCATAAGAGGGTTTTTTGTCATGACATGTACTACTTTCATGGCATTTTACTAAGTTAATCTGTAGAAATGGTTTGCTGCTGTTTAGAATAGTGCCCTTTATCAGTGAACACCTGGTAAAACTGATCCATCATAAGTATGGATACCCTTAGTAGCCTAAGATATCCTTAAAGATGTAGGAGAGCCACAGACAGAACATCCTTTGCTAGTCTGTACATTGTCCAGCTACATTTGCAGGAAATATAAATAATAACCAATGTCATCCTTATTAGATTATTACAATTCTGCCTTTTAAAAATAGTCCTTCATATGTCTCAGAGTTGCTCTTTTTCTTTAAGCTTTTCCATGTAGAAAATATTTCATTAATTAATTGCACAAGAGCATCTTGTATCCTGTTGTTATTATTTCTCTCACTTTTCTGAAAGTCTCTGATGGTGGTAATTCTATAAATAGAAAAGATAATAGTTTTGTTTAGTAAGTGTTTTAACACCAAGAAGGTGTTCATTGCACTGATCTATTATTGCCTTCAAAAATACTACAAAGGATGTTTTTTGCCACTAAGTTCCTACAGTGATATTTTTCCCCAAGTATTTGTTAAATAATCCACATATAACATCTTTATATCAGGTTTATTTTGTAATTAATGTGATATTTCACAAAGTACGTCTACTTGGAAGTACTTCTACTTGGAATTTTAATTAGAAGTATAAGCTTCTCTACTGAAAAGCTGTTTGTTTACATACATTCTATCATATCAAAACAACTCTGTGCTTAAACAAAGTCTAACAATAAAATTGTGGGAGCTAATGTGTCCCAAAATATGGTGTTCTCTTCCTTACATGAAAATATATCAGTCATATAAATAAAAAGACATTACTAAAATCTAAATATTTTAAAATAGAAAATATATATTTTCAAGTGAGTTGTTGTGATTTTAAAATGATCTTGGATAGCTTTTAATTAATTAATGTTTGTAAAACAATTATCTCAGCTTGGAATTTTCATTATTCAGAGTACATTCAAGTGAGAGAGGAAGTGCTGTTGAGATTCAAGCAGGAAGTAACATAATTATAGTTTGACTAGATAATGATTGATTTTCTGTAGCTATCATTTTATTCCATGTAATTTTATATAAGAAATTGTTTAGTGTAGAAAAATTCTTTGACATATCAAATTGACATTTGCAAATTGTAAAAACTTGGACTTAAGGCTTGAGAGGACACATACAGTGTGTTCGCTAATTGAAATTAGCACATTTGAAACTACTTAGGTAGTATTTTTTTTTTAATTACCTTTAAACCTACTTTAATACTTTTAAAACACAAAGCCTTTCTATACTGAATATATACAACTAGACATAGAAATTCCATCTCAGAAATTAAATTAGATTCAGTTTTAAAGGTACTCCACAGGTCATCAGAGAATATTTCATAACAGTAGATTACTTTTATTCAAATACCTAAACAATATTTAGGCTCTATATAAATATGGCAAATTTGATTATCTGCTTGTCACTTTTTCAATTTTGGCATTACATTAAGTGGCTGCTCAATTATTTATCATTTCTATGGTGCTGACATCCAGCCTCTGTTGGGAATCACTAGCCACTGATACTGAAGTCAAGATGTTTCCAGCTTGCTTGGTGTCCTACCTCATCTCAAATTCTGAGGGCATTGTAAAATTAGTGACTTCATTCAAGTCAGACTAGCCATATCAAATGTCATACAGAGATGGCTGATATTATGACTCTGATATGTTTGGTGTGTACCTCTCTATTGATAGCACTGGGTTAAGTGTTCTTATTCAGCAGCTGAAATACATGTTTTCATACCTCCCACATTGCATACATCAGAGAAGGGACTAAAACTAAATATCCCATGTTTTTACAAGTGTTCTATAAACCCCAGTTTATTTGGTAGCCTATTTAATTCCTCTAGTAGAAAAAGTAATCTTTTTTATACCATTGATTCAATCTTAAACCACAGAGGTGAAGAAATCAGCTATAAACAAGACTGAGTGAATTACCCTGGTAATCTATTACCCTGTTGATTAATCTATAATGTTCTCTCTTGGAACGAAGAATATGTCTCTACTGCTAAGTAAGAATGTCAATCAGAGTTAAAGCATTGACTATTTCACACTGCATTGTTGGCTCATTCAGTAATTCTGTTTTATTCTATTACAGCAGGTTCTTCATAGTCTACCAGAACAAAGTTAAGCCCAAAAAAGTGCAGTTGCAAGTTACTTGGTACTAGGTTTCCAAACCAGGGATTCATTCCTCATTTCTGTTTTGATATGATACATATGCATAGTTTAAGACTGGATTTCAGGTCCTTAGTCCAGAGGAAGTAGTGCCAGAATTCACAACTGCTCTTCCTATGAAATTATGCTTATACTTCCAAATGTTCAGCATGTTTTGAATGCCGAAAAGCCTTGTTCAAGCACCTGATTCCTGGAGAGGGTTTGTGGTAAATTCTCTGAAGCCCCTGTCAGCTGTCTGGAGTTCAGTGCATCTTACAGGGCTACATACAGAGTAAAATGACTCCAAAGATACACTGGCCCAAGATAGAGGGAAAAGGATATAAATATAGGTGACCTGGGGCAGGAAAACTCAGGTAGAGTAGATAGCTGGAACTAGGTAGGTAAACTTCTGCCTCAGAAAGGTCGCTCTGTTTGTAACCTTCCTGGGTGCCTAGCTGATCCTGAGCCTCTGTGAGGATGGCACTTGGGATGGCAGAGTCCTGGCCATGCTGTGGCACAGCAGGATTTGTGATTTGCCCCACCATTGAGTCTTTGTGCTAATTGGTTTAAGAATGTGAAAATCCCTGGTGTTCACTTTGTGACTTTATGGCTTATTTTCATTTGTCTCTTCATGTTTGGTTATGATATTTATTGAAAACCAAAAAAATTAGAAACTCCAACTCTTGTAATGCTTAACAGCTATTCCTTTAACTTAAGCATCCCACTTTGAATAGTGACTAAAATATAAATATAGTGCCTGTAACAACTATGATAATTTTATTTTTATTTACATGCTTTACTATTAAGCAACATGAGTTATAATTTTTTTCTTCCTTTCTCAATGCTACAGGTGCACACATTCAGTTTCTGAATTTTTCCACTGAAGCAAATCATGATTTCCTTGAAATTCAGAATGGGCCTCACCACACCAGTTCTATGATTGGCCAGTTTAGTGGAACAGAACTCCCATCATCCTTGCTAAGTACTACTCATGAAACACTAGTCCATTTTTATAGTGATCACTCAGAAAACAGGCAAGGATTTAAGTTGACATACCAAGGTAAGTATGAACTAGTGCAATGATCTTTATGATTAGAAAGGAAAAATAAAATTTTATTTTTTTATTATTATTTTAGAAGATATGTTTGGCATATATTATATAGAATTTTAAAATCTGTAGATTGTTTAATAGTTTGGAATTTTTAAAATTGAAATTGTGTTGAGTTGGAATCTTTGTTCTATTGATGTAAAAGCTTGAGGAGAAGGTGATATTATTTGCCAAAGGTCACAGAGCTAATAATCCTCTCCATTCCATTCAAGGGTACTGTTATCAATTAATAGTATTAATATTCACTGTCTCGTTTTTCCAGGCCCAGTATACCATTTATTTGCATAAACACACATATATACATTTACAGTTAGATCATACCTATGGAGTCCTTGGACAGCAAGGAAGGTTCTGAACACCTGAATTAGGCTGATGCTCATAAAGCATGCCCACAAAAAAATCATGACTGTCTGTCATCTGTAGAATTTTGTTTTGTCACATATGGAAGTCACATATGTCAAGTATGGAATATTCTCATACCACACCCACCTAGTGTTAGTTTCCTTCTGAGCAGTCAAAAATAATTGTGATTGTCAAGTTACAGAAATGACAAATAAGTCAAATACAAAGTCATGTGATATATTTTCTATATATCCTCCAGTACTCTTTGTTCTGGTTCTGTTTAGAGTGCTTTTCCTTGCCATAACAAGCTCTTCCTGACTAACAGCATTTTCTGCCCTGAAACTAGTAGTTAAATCTTACATTATTTGTAGACTGTATAACATGTTCTTCTAAAAGCAGTGTTGTAACTTACTCAACTAGTGCATGGTTTTATTACTCTTTTCTTCTATTCTTCCCTTTCTTCCTTAGCCCAGTAGGACTGTTTGGTCTGCTCCAAAATAAATGGGAATGTGATGAAGAGGGCATGATACAATAGGAACTGCTATTTTTTTGATTCGTTCTAGCCTTCTCTTGTTAAAATGAATTGCTTCTTAGATAAGTTGCATGCTTTCTACTTCTCATACTTGCAACTTGTCAGCTGTCAACAAACGTATGATCATGACTGCCTCAATGACAGTGTAAAATTTTATCCTATTATGTAAACATAGGAAAAGCAATTCACTTAAAACCAGAGCAAGCTATTATGAAATATTACATTTTGCATTACATGGACCTTATAATAATTTTTTTAAGTGCTGAAGATTGTGTGGTAGTATTCTCAAAATAAAAGAAAATGTCAAAAAAGTGTTATTCATTAAAATTCAGGAACTTTTAGTAGTATTTTCCAAGTACTTACTAAAAAAATCCAGAAAAAACATTGAATTCTCAACAATAGTAATTATTTGATAAAACTTTTCATAGCTAAGTTGTTAGTCTAATAGGTATAATAGTAGGACAAAAAAATCAGAACCAAGAAAGTGATACAGTTAAATTAACTGATATTTGTGTCATTCTACTTTCAAATAAAAAATATAACTAGTATTTGTCTCGTTTCACAAAAAACTGTAGTTACGGGTATATTTGCACTACCAAATGCAAATCATCCAGTTTTGTGCATCCCATGAGTGAGAAGCAAATTCTTCTGTAAAGACAACTCATGCAGTTCATTTTTATGTATTACTCCTTACCTATAGAGACCATATTTTAGTATGTGTATATGTGTGTGTGTTGTGTGTGTGTTGTGTGTGTGTATGTGTGTGTTGTGTCTGTGTGTGTGTATGCATCTATGTGGGTATGTTAAAAAATTTATGGGTTTAAAACCTTTAAAAAACACCAGACAAAATAATTCACTTCACTAAAAATTCATGTGCTGGAAAAAATCGATTATTCTAAAAGGTATTTATTATTTATTGTCATTTGTTTTTTTTTTTCCCCCTAACGTGGAAAGTTGGTAACACAGTTGTATTCAATTTTTAAGTGATTAGGATCTACCAGCTAAGCTCACTCTATTGAATTTATAATTGACTTATGTTCTGTTTTCTACCTACTTCCTTTTCTTCATTGTGCAAACAGATATGGGACTTTTCTTCTTTAAAAATTAATTGTCTTGCGCATGTTTATTTTTCTTCACAAAGCAGAAACTCTCTCTGTTGCCTCTGAGATCACAGATTGCACTAGCCATTTCTACTGAGATCTAGAAATTCTATAATCATCATATATTATAACTTCATATTATTGAACTTTAATAACTTGCTCAGCATCATTTAGAACATATAGGAAATTGTACAGTCAATTAGATAGCCATAATCTATGAATTTTAGAAAGTATTGTTTCAGTGTATTCCCTATTCTTCTCTTGACCTCTGAAAGAAAATTCCAGTGGTTTACAACTGAGCAATTTTCTTGTCTGGTTATTCTTTAACATACAAATATGCTGGTTTTGATAGCTGACTTTTCTTTTCCTGTTCCACATCTGTTGCCCTTGATACTTAGTTATCTTTCCTGGTGGATTATCATTAGATTTTCCTACTCTTTTTAATAATATATTTCTCAATTACTCCCTCTTCCTCTTAGACTATCTGCAATTGCTGCAACTGGATTTAAAAAATAAAACTTACTCTAATGTTGCTTTTTCCTTATCCTTATTTCCCTATTAGAAGTGTTGTTTTCCATTCAGTAAATCAAATGCCATACAAGCCTTAGCCTGATTTGTCTGCATGATGAAATTTAGAGTTGTTTTCTTATCTGGCTGCCAACCTTGTACCTTTGTTACGCAATTTTGAAACCATTGGCCAATTTCAGTCAAACTTCACAGTTCTGAAATGAAACTCTTGTTGATAAGAAAAATACAGCATTACTCCATAGATATCAATTCAGTTGGGCTTGCTGGCTACCCAGTGAGAATAATCTTTGTCACAACTGAATTTAATATGCAATGTCTTCTCCAACTGCTATTAATGGGATATCAATGTGGGAGGGAAATAAAATATTTCCCTTGGTATGGGTGTCACATTCAAAATCTTATGGGAAAAAGGAATACTGTTATATATGGGAAAATATGAATTTATTTTTAGAGAAATTGATGCTCACACAGTTCAGTTGTCCACTTTTGTCATTTCTAGAATTGAATTTACAAAGCAAAGCAAATAGAGCTGAGCTTCTGACATCTTTATACATTTAACCAGATGGGTTTTTTTAGACTGCTTCTAATTGATCTCATTGTAGGATGTTGTAATATAGTATAATTGGGGAAAAAAGTGCATTACTTTTCTAATAATGAAATTAATTTAATTTACCCTTTAAAAAAGAAGAGTAGGCAATAAAGAATCCGGATTTGCAATCACATTTGCCAAATCCATTCTAGTTGTCTTAGTGAATGTGTTGCATATTAGAAGTGCCCACAAACTTGCATATCTTAATTCTAATCTGATCTGTTATATTTAAATTACATTAAAAGGGATTTAGGATTAAATTCAGGGTTTTTGCTGTATGGTACTAAACTCAGTTCAATTCAAGGACCGATTTCTTTAAGTGAAAATAAGTGCTAACCAGAATACAATACATAAAGGCAATAAGGTAGCAGACATTTTTTTTGCCAGGTAAATTACTTTTTTGTAGATACCAATCTAAAAATAAAGGGAGATAGGTGATGGCCATGCATATTCGGTCAAGCTTGCATGCTATAAAAAATTAAGTTTTCTAGAGATCTTAGCATTTTATGAAGGATTATGTTTTTTGATAACCCCTCATCTCAAAGGAAAACAAAGAATTTAAACATTGTAGAGTGAATTATGAAACTACTAATAATATTTCTCATTTTTTCCTACGGATTTTCTGGAGGCAGAAAAATGTTTATGAGGCTGAATTTTAATATAGCTTAGAATTGTGCTCTGAACACATTATTTTTGGGATGAAGAAATGTGAATGCACACTGAGAAGTATAAAATATTTTCTACCCATACTTGTTGGGATCTAGTGCTGATCCTTAAGCCTGTGAATTCTCGCAGCACAGGATTTGAAAATATAACCTAAATCACGTAGGTAATATGTATTTCTGAATGCATTAAAAAGATTTGTCTCCTCAGCAGAACCCTGGGGAAATTACAGCTCTCAGTTCCATTGCTGATCAGATCCTTGTTGTCTTATGCTCTGATATTTTGATGTTCTCTTTTCCCTTCAGCTTTCCAATTGCAATGCACAGGGAATGGTGGCTATCGCATTATGTTAAAGATGGATTGTTAAATTGCTGTGTGTTGTGGGACCTTTTGTTTCACTCGTAGCAAGAAGGAAGTTCATAGTGATTGCATGTTGAACTACTGGAAGAAGTTGGAATTTTTTTTTCAACATAATGAAAGGACTTTAAAAGTGACTGATTTTTTTAACAGTAACATTTAAGTTTAATTACATTTTTTCTACTGTTGAAATAACTGTTGTACAGTTTAGTTGTAAAAGAGATGCATTGAGAAAGACTGTCTCTTGTTATAAGTGCTGTGGTTTTGCCACCTATATAAAACAGCAAAGAGAGGAAACAACCTCTCAAATACTTAGAAGAATATTTTTTATATCTCATTTGACTGGTGATCTTGAGGTTCTGAGACCCCCATATGACATGTCAAGTCTGAGGTATCTGAGGTATAAACAGTCTCTGTACACCAGGGTCTGAGGAGAACAGTCACGGAAGTTTGATTGGCAAGCTGTTATGCCAAGTCAGAAAAAATGAATAGCTTTTATGACCTTTGAGAGATTCATAACAGAATTTAGCACATAGAAAAACACAGTCTAGTGGATCGTAAGACATACTTGTGGTTTTAATTCCTGTCCATATTAATGTTACCTCAGCTTTTAATATTTCTGGAAAAAATTTTTCTTTCACATATCTTTCCCTTTAGGACTAGAGCTTCTTTAGGGAAAGAGAATAAATGTTTCATTTTGTATTATTTTACTGTGGAAGTCCTAGTTCTTATTATTGGAACTATAAGAATATTTTCAGTCAGCTCTGAATTTCAAGGTAAGATCAAGCTGAATATGAAGTAAGAATCCTACTCTCATATATTTGAGAGTTTGAGAAATATGTTCCAGAAAATACACAGAAAAAGTTCTAATTGCCTTCCCTTTCTCCAACAAACACTCATGCACATACAAAACGTGATTTAAACATGTTAAATCTGATGGTTTTTATCTGGAAAAAAGATGATTATGATGGAGCTTCTGAGTCATAGAAATCATGGAATGAGAAAGGGATTATTGAAAAGATACTGTATTTGTAAAATGGTTTCAAATTTCTAAGGCAGGAATTCTAAAGGAAATAAAAGATAATCTTTTGAGGGTGTTGTAGCAAATTATTTTCTAAATCATTAAGTGATGTTTCATGATTCTAGTCCTGAGTCATGGCATCAGTAAAAATTATATTCTTCGGTGCCTACAACAATAAAATGAGGTTCCAGACTGCCAGTGCTATCCTGGCCTGCAGCAATTTGCATCCTGGATTTCCATAAAAAGAGGCATGACCAGCAGATCAAAGAGGTTGATTCTCTCCCTCTGCTTCACTCTCTTGAGGCCCCACCTGGTGTGCTGCATTCTACTCTGGTGTTTCAAGCACAAGAGAGGCACGGCCCCATTAAATTGGGTCCAGAGGAAGACCACAAAGTAAACAGCAGGCTAGAGCACCTCTTCTGTGAAGAAAGTCTGAGAGTTGAGAGTTGGGGTTCAGCCTAAATGAGACAGTTTCAGGAAGTCTTTATTGTGGCCTTTCAGTATTTAAGAGGTTCCAAAAAAGAAGAGAAGAGACATTTTACCAAGGCCTTAAGTGAGAAGGGTAAGCAGTTTTAAATCAAAAGATGATAGATTTAGATTGGACATAAGGAACATAAGATGAGGGTGAGACACTGAAACAAGAAAAGTTGTGAATGCCCAATCCCTGAAAGTCTTCAAAGTCAGGTTAGATGGCACTTTTAGCAATCTGATCTACTAAAATATGTACATGCCCATGGCAGGGAAGTTGGAGCCAGATCAACTTTAAAGGCCCTTTCCAGCAAAACTCATGGTGGGCCAGTCTAGTCTGAGAAGTGGATTTTTTTATTGAGTCAGTAGTTATACATGCCATGATACTGGAGGAAGGTACAAGAAGCCGAAATGAAAGTTTTAAGTGAGCTAACTGTGAGCTCTCCTAGCATTTGAGAGCTCAATTTTCCAGCATGCTCAATTTTCTCCTAATAACATTTTTTTTCTAAAACACTTATTTCCATGTTTAAATATTGCAGAAGTATGTGGTACTTGAAAAGCCAGTAAGTCACCCTAATGTTTATGTAAGATGGAAAATACATCTGAACCATAACAACAAGGTAGCAGAGAATGAATTACATTTCTTTTGTGATTTAAAATCTTTTTTATCAGCAGAAAATATACCTGCACAAATAAATGCCAAGTGGCTATATGAGATCATTTTAAAATTGAAATATTTGACTTCTGCCAGTATTGGAATGAAATCTTTTTCTCAGATTTCCTTTACATTTTATTTCAGGATCTCACTAGCGTTTTTGTCTGCAGTGAAATGGAATGTCAGTTTGTAAAGCTCAGTAGCAAACAAATCTTTGGGCATGACACTCATAAAAAGAGTTTTCTATTGCAAGGTGTGGCATCAGGATTTGTTGTCAATATTTGTTAGTCATGACTACTGCTCTGTTAAATCAGGCGTGCTTGCATATATCGAAAGAACAAAGAAAAAACTAATTAATGTTTATACTAAAACCATGAAACATATTTTCTGAGTGGCCTGTAAATCATATTACTATATTCACATGGATCACCTAATCAATAATTTATGAGTCATCTATAGGATTTATACCAGAAAATATAAGCAGAGTATGTTAAAATTGTATACCCTATTTTCTAAAATAACAAGTAGCAAAACAAACAGTTTTACTTTGATCATATGCAAGTGCTTTCACCCCTAGCTGACTGACTTTCAAATTTAAGGTGATCTGCTTTAGGCACAGGTTCTCCTCTTACTAAAACAAATACCAGAATAAACCCCCAAAATTTCTGTATGTGTTTTGTTTGCCTTATACACAACAGGCAAAAAGCATATGCATTTCTCAGTAAAGAATAACTAGAATTTTAAAAGCTAGACTTTGTTTTGTTCATTTACAATCTCAATGACAGTAAAGGATGCTATCTACAAGTCTCTGGGGTCTGATGGGTTTCATCCAAGAGTTCTCAAAAAGGCTGGCTGATGTCATTGCAAAACCTCTCTCAATTTTTGAGCAGTCTTAGGAGTCTGGAGAGGTCCCAGACTGGTTTTGTTCTGGTTTTCAAGAACATTGTTCTGGTTTTCAAGAACAGCAAGAAGGAGGATCCAAGAAACTACAGGCTTGTCATTCTCACATCAATGCCTGGTAAACTTATGAAGAAGCTTATTCTGGAAGGTATTGAAAAACACCAGAAAGACAGTGCAGACACTGGTCACAGCCAGCACTGCTTCATGAGAAGAAAGCCCTGCTTATCAAACCTGATTTCCTTTTAAGACAAGACAACCCACTTAGTGAACCAAGGGAGGTTCAGTTCATGTGATCTTGGACTTCAGCAAACTCTTGATACCATTTCTTAGAGGATCCTTCTGGACAAAATGTCCAGCACATAGCTGAATAAACACATCATGTGATGGGTAAGCAACTGGCTCGTGGGTTCAGGCACAAAGGGTGACAGTGACTGGGTGACCTGTCACTAGTGGGGTCCCACAGGGCTCCATCTTAGGCCCTGTGCTCTCCCACATCTTTGTAGGTGACCTAGAGACAGGACTGGAAGGGATAATAAGAAAGCTGGCAGATGAAAGAAAACTGGGAAGAGCTGTTGACTCCCTTGAAGTCATGGAGGCCCTGCAAGACCTCAGCAAATTAAAAGATTGGGCAATCACCAACCATGAGAAGCTCAACAAGGGAAAGTGCTGGATTTTGCACCTGCAATGTGCCAACCCTGGCTGTGCAGACAGCCTGGGGAATAAGATTCTGGAAAGCACTGCCACAGAAAGGAACCTCGGAGTCCTGGTCGATGACAAGCTGAATATGAGTCAGCAGTGCCCTGGCAGCCAGGAGGGCCAACCCTGTCCTAGGGGGCATCAGGCTCAGCATGGCCAGCTGAGCAAGGGAGGGGATTGTCCTGCACTGCTCTGCACTGGGGCAGCCTCATCTCGAGTGCTGGGGGCAGTTTTGGGCACCGCAATATAAGAAAGGTATTAAAGCATTAGAGAGAGAGTCCAAAGGAGGGCAACAAAGTTGGCGAAGGGCCTTAAGGGGAAGCTGTATGAGGAGCAGCTGAAGTCACTTGGTCTATTCAGCCTGGAGAAGACTGAAGAGAGACCTCATTGCAGTCTACAACTTCCTCACTACCTGCTGACTGATGCCAGAACCCCCTTCCTGAACCCAGATTAGCCACCCTTCTGTGAAACTACTCTGAGTTTACATACCAGGAATGATGTTCTGTGGTATCAAACATCTCTTTAGTCAGTTCAGGTCACCTATTCCAGCTATACTCTCTCCCATTCTGTTTATTTTTTTTTTTTTTTTTTTTTTTTTTTTTTTTTTTTTTGTGTACCACTTCACTTTCAGAGCATGAGACGAATTTTAAAAAATGAGAAGAAATTAACTCTTTCCTAGCAGAAACAAGGAAAATATTCACCTCTTATTCCATAAAATTTTTATCATGCCAAGTTTCAATGCTCCCTAATATCCCATCACCTTCCCTGTTTATCATTTTTGATACATATACACACAGTCATCACTTCCTTAGTCTATGGAACGCCTCTGTCAAATCTGTCAGGATTTCCTCTCTCACCTGAGTGGTTCCTCTGTTATCTTTCTATGTAGATCAGTGAGAGAGGGGTTTTGTTTCTAAAACTAATTTTTAATACTAACTTTAAAAATTCTGAGACTGTGTTAAGTATGTTCAAAACTAATATAAGAATACTATATTGTAACAAGTTAACCAATAAGAAAGGATGGTATTCATCTCCTCAAAAGTTCCTACAATAAAACTTTAAAATTTCAGTACTACTGTCATTGTTCCAAAACGATGTTGTTGTAACTGTTGCATACATTTTAAACTTGCATTGCTGCATCTTTAAAAATAAATTGGTGAGATCCCCTGACCTTCTGGAATATTTTTCTATTCTATTTTTAATATAATTTGCTAAATAGATTTTATATAGTTTAGTATTTCCATCTTAATACAGGACTCTTCAAAGTCCTGTACTCTTAAATAATCTACTACTTTATTTTGTATAAAGATATTGATAATAATGATATTATCTGTATTAGTACTACACAAATGATAGCATGAGTATTAGTAACATTAAAAGATAGTGAGCTGTTACTAGATTTAGCACAAAATTTAATCAATCACAGTTTAGGGAAAATAAACTTTTTTGTATTTCTATTGAGTAGCAATTAATTTTTATTCTTAGGTTTTGAATTTCTTTTCTTATTTTTTTGTTATTTGAGAGAAGGGGGATCTGATTTTTTAGAGGATTTCAGAATATTTCTAGTACTTCTACATCTTTTCCAATTTTCTAATGTTGCAAACACAGAATTCTGGATTCACTGAAGGAATTAGGGAAAAGAAGAAGGCTATCTCAAGTAAATCTTATTGCACAGCATGACTGTAATTAGAAATTACTAAAAATCCTATTGGCAGTAGTTGTACTTCAGTGAAGCAGTTAAGTACAGACTTCACTTTAAGTAGGCACATAAGCATATCTAAAACATACGTTTAGCTTAATCTTGCTGAAATATCTTGTTTAAATAATCCATTTCAGAATAATAAGAATACGCTTCTAGGATGAACAAGTTCATATTGTAAAGGTTAACTTTGAATAAAGTAACTAAATATTTCATTCAAGAATATGTTCATCATATTCTCTTACTGTATTTTGAGAGCTTGGACTTAACAACACATGTGGATAGAGAGTACACTGGTATTGTTATTCTTGTTTGAACTTTCTTAGAGGAGTATTCCTTAACTTGAAACTGAGTGCTCAGAAAGAGCAGAGCACTCATCTTTTTAACACTTGTTTCCTAAATGGCAATTACTTACTATCCAATCTATGTGAAGTTGCTTGCAGATAATTCTGTATAACATTATTATAAAACAGTCTTTTTATTGCTTCATATGGAACTGCTTACATTATCTTTATATCTTAGTCGATATTATTAATGAAGGCTCCTTCTGAATTTTCATCAAACTGATTTTTATGAATTAAATGTGTTTGATTGAATAATAATTTGATGTCCTCGAAAACACAGAACCCAACATGAAATATGATGAATCATTAAAGCAATTTTTGCATGGTAATATAGCTAAAAGGATCTTTCCCTTCATAGCTATTTGTAATTTTTTTAAATCTGTAAGGTGCTCTGTAGTGTTAAAGCCATTCATTAGTTTTTTAAATTTCTTTAGGTCTGGTGATTTTTTGGATATAATTTAATATATATTAAAAATACAATGGATTGTGAAAATCTTGTATTTCATAAAGTTTAATGGAATGAATGACTTTGTTGTACCTTACTAAAATTTTTTTGTATGGTCCAGCAGGATGATTTATTCTTTGTTATGGGTTATTCTCTGAATTACTGGAGCTTAGCATTCCGATGTTTACCTATTCTTGAATGCATTACAGATTTTACATTAATGTATAACATTAATAACACTTATAACACTTACTGTATTAAGAGCTGATCAAGCAATAAAAAGTACTTCTGTTTTCTTCCAGCTTACGAGTTACAGAACTGCCCTGATCCTCCTCCTTTTTTGAATGGCTATATAGTCAACTCAGATTACAGTGTGGGACAGTCAGTGTCATTTGAATGCTATCCTGGATATGTTTTGAGGGGGCAACCTGTTCTCACTTGTCAACATGGAATCAACAGAAATTGGAACTATAATTTCCCCAGATGTGAAGGTAACTTTCTGGTAGTACCTTTGCTTCAGAACTCTCAGTATTTTCTGATTTTTGTTTACTTGTTTGTGTGCCTGTACATAATGGAGCTTTAGCTGAAAAACAGTGCCTTTACCCTAATCTGTAGTGTAAGAAGATAAAGGCAGAATATTATGTGCTCTTATAAATCATAAATGTTTTATGAATCATATTCCTTAGTAGTGATTTATTGTTCCTATTAATATCTGTCAGTTGTATTGATTATGAGAACTCATGATACTGCCAGAAATGATCTTAAATGCTATGTGGAGGACTATTTCAAGAAGGTGCTTTTATTCAAAAACAGTTAAGTTATGGTGACACCTTTATCAATATTTTGGAAGAAAATACAAAGTTATTCATGCAAGAAGTTAATTGTAAACAGATATGTAATATTTTCCTTCATATTAAACTTATGATAAAGTTTTAAAATATCAATTAAAACTTAATATAAATGTGTAAAGTGTTAACAGTCAATGTTTTTAGAATTTGTTAGAAACCTAGCCAAAGTTCAACACCTCATATTTATATTTTAGTGATACAGATGCAGCACCAAAGGGCATGCAGCCTTCTATCTTTTCTTATTCCTTTTTACTCCCTAGAGAAGTGCATTACCTAAAGTACATGAAATTTTATAATAGGAGAAGCAGATTTTTATGGTATAAATCAGCACTTTCTGTTTTCTTAGATGAAACAAGAGTAAATAATATATGTTCAGTTTGAAATTACATGAAAGAAGCGAATTAATATTTATAATGATGTGAAGGCAGTCATTCTTACTCTTCCCTGTTCCCTCATCCATAGTTTTAATTCAGTGGTTTTATCTTCATTTTCTAACTCAAAGAAGGCATTCCTCTGCTACTGACATTTCCATAATTCACAATGTACATTTGGCCTAGTTTCTGCACATGTCAATCCTACCGTCCAAGCTTACCCACAGTCACCTACATCTCCTTCACACAGCTGAGGCCTGAATGCATGCAACTATATTGTGTGTGCTGTTGTGTACATTTATGGGTACCATTTCTGACTAAACAGCAGGTTGCTTTCTGTTTTGACTGAGCATTGACAGCTTTCTGTCTCTCACTTAGCACACTACTTGCTTTCTGGAAAATTCATCTGTGTACATTAAAGCTCCACCTAGTACTGCTGAAATTATTATTGTGACATATATTTTTTTTTTCTACAGGGAAAACAAAATGTTACTCTTATTGTTATAATTTGGCAATGGATCTGAGAGAGAAATCAGTGAAAGAGTTAAATAATTTTTCTAGTTATGACCAGTTTTCTTAGAAGTTTGAATCAAAAACTTTTTACAGAAGATTGCACATACTTTTGAAGGCTGAGAATCTGTATATGGGAGAAAATTAGATTAATTTCTGCTCAAGTAATCGCAGTAGAATTATGCCATATAGTCATGCTCTAAGACTTTACTCCTGTGCAATCAAGTTGTCCTAGTGATTTACCATAGATGTCTTGGTATAATGTGTGTAATTGTCAGTAAATGACTAACTGGATTTGGGTAACTTTGGGTGGAATTTTAAAAATGTTTACTATCATTCCATGCTCAATGTAATTAGGTGTAAATGGCTATCAGAACAGATAGGATGGCATTCATTCATTTATAAATCATCATGTAGTCTACTGTTAGCATTTGATAATTTGGAAGATCTGATTATACACATACTCATTTCAAAAATCTATGTTTCTTCATGCCTGTCATTCAAAGTGTAGTATAACAGCATCATTAATTTAGAGTGATTTGTTTATTCACATTAAAGCTATTTTTATCTTGTGTGAAATCTAACCAGTTATTTCTGTTTAATTTTATGTTTTCTGTGATTTTTAACCATCTTTGGAGAAACGTAGTAACAGCTGGGTGTATTATTTACTCTACTAGTTTTGTTACCTGTGACACGTTTTTCTGACAAAATTTATTGAACTTTCATGGCTATCAATCATATAAGAGAAATTAGACTGTCTTTTCTGAGATACTATCAATCTGCATTCCTTCTTGAGTATTAGACAATAATGAAGGGAAAATAAAAAATGTATGCATCATTAACACCATTAATAAACCTGGCAAAAATACAATAAACTCAAAATATATTTAAATATAAAACTTCAATCAGAAACATCCTGTATATTAATTAGAAATTAATATTAGTCTCAGGAAGTGTATTTCCCCATAGTAAGCATAATTGTCAAAGCAGGCTTAGTTGTAAACATTGAGTACTGTGGATGTGGGGGGAACAGAGTAGATTCATGAGACCAGATGAAGTGACTATGGCATGAAGGTAGGGGTTTAGGAAATAGTAAAAAATGGCCTTGTTTCACATTTTCATCAGAACTCCTAGAGCCGATTGAGAGTGTCAGATACCCTTGGCCTCTACATGCAGCCAGAAATCAGACAGATAGAACCAGCCCTTCATTTTCCATATCTGGTTTCATTTGTTGGCCACTAAAGATTCAGGAGCAGGTGCCATTTCGCTCACTGAATCACAGAATCAATCACAAACTGGGTCAGGTTGGAAGGGGCCACAGTGGGTCATCTCATCCAACCTCCTGCTCAAGCAGAATCATTCTAGAGCACATGGCACAGGATTCTGTCAGACAGAAAATGTACTAAATGCATCATACAAGTTACTGCTGATATAGATGAAGAAAGTGAAGAAGTTAAACCCTCCTTAGCCTGTCCCATAAATCCAGGGATTATTGAAAGACCTCCTCCAAAAAGGGCTACTCATCAACTGGCCAGATGACTGTCTACCACAACAGTATAGCAACTTTAAACCATACAGAGAATGAGACATCCTACTGCATTTCTCAATCCTCCTTCATTTTTCCCTTTTCCTTTCCTGTTTTTTTCTTCTTCCTTTCATGATTGTTTTCTGCTTTTATCTTCCATCACTTGTTAAGTTGAAAAAGAAATGAAGAGGGTCTGAAGGAGAGTCACAGGAACACTGACAATAATAACATAAGCTTAATGGTAAGAGCTAATGAGAAATGTTCTAGAGTAAGGCTGAGTGCCCATAAGTGAGATTAAGGTCTTATTCTAATGGGTGAGACTCACTGATTTGTACTAATGACCATATGTCTACTTGGATACATGCTTTCATTCATATTCAGTCAATTCTTCCAAACCGAGACTCAAAAGAACATGTTATCACATTTTTGCTCCCCTTAAATAAAGTCCACCTTTTCATAGCTTCTATTTGGCTAGTCTTCATTCAGCAAGTGTGTGCAAATTTGTGTCTGTATGTCCATTTTACTTGTCATAATGATAATTCGCATAAAATCTGCAAGTGAATCACCATTAAAAATGGCTCAAACCTGTCAGAAACAAAGTATAATGGTTTTGGACTAGTGAAAGAACAATCAGACTATTTTTTCCAGAATTGTATCCCATTTCAGTTAGAGTTCAGTTGGATGGAAACATGCAAGATCTGTTGCTTATTTTGTTTTTAATCTTGAATACCAACAAAATGTGCCCCTTTTTAGATGGTGTGTGGATTTAGTTTCAAGAATTATATGGAAACAATATTACCAGTAGATTTTAATGAATTTTAAGAAATAAAACCTAAAAAAATCATAAATTAATTTTAGAAATGTCAATATTTATTTGAGAAGCAACCAACCAAGGAAAAGGGTGTCTTTAAGACTTAGGTTGTCTTGTCTTGTGGAGCTTTAAGAATTTGGTAGCATTTTGATATTCCACTTGTAACATTAAAGACTGTTTTCTACTACTGATTTTTTTTTCATTTGTTTTCTTTTCAGCTCCTTGTGGCTATAATGTAACTGCTCAGAATGGTACAGTTTATTCTCCAGGATTTCCAGAAGAGTACCCAAATTCAAAGGACTGTACTTGGTTAATTATTGTATCTCCAGGCCATGGAATTTATATCAACTTTACTTTACTTCAGACTGAACCTGTGAATGACTACATTGCAGTTTGGTATGCAATTTTTTGAAACAGAAGTGATTTTTTTTTCTGATTGATTTATCAAGTCTCACTGTCCCAAGCTACAGATTTTCTTAGTATTGGTCTTAGTAGATTGTCTTATGTGCTGAAGAACAGCATAAAATAATTTCTAAGGTAATCTGAAAAAGAAATATTTATCACTGTCTGAACTCTTTAAGAAAACTGTTCCAAAAGTACTTTGAAGCTCTAACTCAGTAATGAATTGGATCGTGTTTGACTCTATCTTCTCCAAGTTGAGGCCATGTAAGGTCAAAGTGATGTAATTATCTACACTGTACTGAATTATGTATTCCATGAACATATAGGCAGTATATGTTAGTTTTTGCAAAGCTTTCTGAAATTTTTAGACATCAACTAATTTAGGCATTAAGTATGATTTTCTTAAATTTTCTCAATATTTCAATATGCCTGATAGACATACTTTTTATATTTTCTAACCCAGAATTTCAGGCCTTCTACCTCCATGTCTTTAAGCTTCATATTGTATGTTCCTCTTCTCTGAGTTTGTATTTCTTTCCAGACAAACCCATTCAACTTGTGATCTCAGCTGGAGGAAGAGGCCTTAGAGCTGTCTAAATTATTGCATAAGGATTTACTGCACTCAATAGCAAGCATAGATAATGCTGAAGGTCTTGGACATGTCATCTCTGTCTAAGCCTGGTCCTTATCCCACATACTGTGCAAAGTGACTTCTCATATATATACAGATAGTTAAGGAAAAGGAAATTTTGCACAGAATATAGGATGTAACTTATTCCTGTGTGAGTCAGCTGCTCTGATCTCCCAGCTAGTCCACTATTCCTAATTGGTGAGCTTTTTTCAGACAGTTAGTTTATAGAGATGTGCAACTCTTTCTGAACAGCCATTTGGTTGCCTCTGCTATTTGCATTACCTGTAAACCCAAGTGCAAAATACATCACAGATTGCCTTCTCTGACAGGCTCTATATATATATAAAGCTTGGCTTTGCAACTATGCAGCTGAGGTGAATAAATATCCCTCTGATTAAAAGACAGTGAAAGGTCAAAAGCTAACAGCTTTCTGAGACATTGTAGATAATCTCAAGCCCTCTAAAACAACATATTGCAAAAGCTTTTTCTTTCAGTTTAGATTCATTACACGTAATATACGAAATAACTAGAAATAAGTGTTGTAGAGCTCAAAATATACTTCAGTGGTAAAAGTAGGGAGTTGTGTTTATTCATTCTGACTGTTTAGGCCTGAATATTCTATATTATGATACTTGAAGTGAATGAAACCTGATGTTACTGGAGTATGTTTCCCTTTGGGTGTCTCATCCTACTGTTGAGAAACACAAACCACAAATTGTTTTCCTGTTTTGTTTCCCCTCTTTTTTTTTTTTTTTTTTCCCTTAGAACATACCTTTGAGTTTCTGGAATTTATATAAATAGCAGAGTAACGTGCAATTTCTATGACTCTGTATTTTAACCATGAGTTGAAGCCTTGTAGCACCTGGGTCAAAATGCTAGAAATATGACAGCATTACAAGACTTCTATTTTCTTGGTTTTGTCTATCTCTGATCTGTACATTGAAAATTTCTTGCCACCATTAAATTTCTTGCCCATGTAAATATAAAAAAGTATTCATGTTTGAAGTTGGAAAGAGTATTGTGTTGCTAGAAATAATAATAATAATAATAATAATAAAAAAATCATCAGGAAAACCATTTTTTACAAAAAATTTAAACTGCTCTCCAGGGAAAAGAGACTGTTAATTTGAGTTTTGAGAACATTAGTTTTTCAGCTGACTTTTAAATGTTTTACATTCCAGGGATGGTCCTGACCATAATTCACCTCAGCTAGGAGTTTTCAGTGGAAACACAGCCCTGGAAACAGCTTACAGTTCTACCAATCAAGTCCTCCTCAAATTTCACAGTGATTTTTCAACAGGAGGATTTTTTGTCCTCAATTTTCATGGTCAGTCTTCTTTATATAATCAACATTTAGTTACCACAATCATTTAGAGAATTTAAAAAATATTTCTTAACTTTTTGGTTTACTGATTTACCAGGACTCATGGATTTGCTGTTTTGTTTTATGTGAGGTTTTTGTTCATTTGTTGTTTTGTGTTTTTTTTTAGTTTAGGGTGGGGTTTGTTTTGTTTTTTGGTTTTTTGTTGTTTTTTTAATAACAGTACTTATAAGGTTTTTTAAATTACATATAAAAAAATCCTAAGGATGTTAATATGGGGCTTTTAATAAAATGTGTTCTATCTTTAATGTCAACCTTTGCCATCTAATATTAAGCTCTTACTCTTTTAATTACTTTGGCCTATTTATTCAATAAGATTTAACTTTCTTTACTAAAATTATTCTCCAGCTGGCCATGCCTAGGGCTCATGATCAGAAAAGTTTCTGGGATGCTATGATAGGGTTGAACAATAGCATAAAGACTGATATGCAGCAAAACACTTTGTTTAAAGTTACATTCAGCGCTAGAGGTGATGAAAATTAGGCATCTAATTCAGAAGTGAAAAGCTGAACTATAATTCTAGTTCTAATTCAGACTAGTTTTAGTTCTAAGTCACCCACAATATGTGTAATAAATGGAAGATTATTAGCGTTCTGGGTTCTAAATCAAAAATATACAATGAATTAATTCACAAAGACCAAAATAAACATCACAGAAAGAGAGTACCTGAGATACCTGTTTGCATGGGGAAGTCCATATGTGATTGTTGCTCGGAATCTGAAATGTTTCTTTTGTCTGTATTTTTCTCCTAAAACGAGGTCATTGTGCATGATCACCCACTGCACTTAACCTGAGAAACAAAAACTAAAGTGGATAGGACTATCAAGTTGTCCACAGAATTTTGTTCTGATGGTAAATTAGTTCCATGAAGGGGAGAGTTTTTCTTTAGTATATGCACTCTCATCACAGTCTTTATTTCTGTTTTGATTTTTTTTAATCAAGAAAGAGCTTCTTCAACTGTTGTAGGCATTCTATTCCATTTTAGAAGCACAGCCATTTTAGTGGTCACCTTTCTTATGAGATTGCTCACAATTTATTGAAACAGATTTGAAAAGCAGACAAGAGATTTTGTTTAAAGGGTCATAGAATCACAGATTGTTTTAAATTTAAAGATACCTTAGAGTATCATCTAGTTTCAATCCCTCTGCCATGGACAGAAACATCTTCCACTAGACCAGGTTTAGACCTAGACTTGTATGATTCCTGAGATCCACAACTTCTCTGGGCAGCCTGTGTCTCATCACGCTTATGTCATGTAATGACATTTAACTTGGAAAATATTGCAACTGAGAGACCACGAGGTTCAGTGCAGCTCTCATAATTTGGGAAGTGTGCATATGACATGAATTTTCTGTAAAATACTCCTTAACATGCCAGTATTTAATTTTTTTCACTTAAATTTGCAGCTTATCAGCTCAGGAAGTGCCAGCCTCCACCCACAGTTCCACATGCAGATTTGTTTACAGAAGATGATGACTTCGAAATAGGTAAAATGATAGTATTTCTTTCTTTTTCTTCTGTTTTCACTTGAATTCTAGTTAAACTAAGCCATTGCATCTTCCACCTGAGATTTTGTTATACTTCTGTTTGAAGGATTTTTTGAGGTTCAATTTTTTTCAATACCTTTTTCAGGAGATTTTGTGAAGTACAGGTGCCATCCTGGTTTCACGCTTATTGGACAAGATATATTAACCTGCAAACTGAATGCACAGTTGCAGTTTGAAGGATCCTCTCCATCCTGTGAAGGTAAATATATACTTTCATGGTGTGTATATCATTAATATGCATCCTACATAAAGCACCAAATTTTAGGCACTGTCATTTCGTTGATGCTTAAAAGAAAATTTTCCATTTACTTTTTTAATATCTAAGAAATGCACATGTTTTTATATATTCAGGCCTAAGAATTTTATGTAGCAGTTTTATTCTTTGGAACCAATGAGAAGTGGTTTTAACTGTTTAACTCCACCATTACTTAAACACTGATTTCTAAATTTAATTTAAAATATTTTATATTGCTTCATATCAAACTAAGGATTTCTTTTTACTTTTGAAGAATACTAAAATATGAATATAAATTAAGCTTTTAAAATAAAACAAAAAATTATTCTTTGTGCTTTGACAAATATGGTGATGTATAACAGAGTCACAGAAAAAAGCTGTTTTAAAATAATGTGTCAAATTTAAATTCTTCAAAGTATTAAAAACCTTTCAACTATTTATATTGTGTTTGTAATTACAGCATTTCAAACAAGGAACTAAAAAAATTAATATGAATTATGTTTAGATGTGCATTTTTATATAATGTCCTCATTTCCATGGAAAATTAATTTATCTTGGAAATTTGTATTCAGTGTTCCAAACTTTGTTTTTCAAAATATATTGTTTTGATTGTTTTTTTCTTTATTTTATTTCATTTTGTTAAATGGTGGGTGACAAAAAGGTTTTGAAATGTTGAAAAAGTGATCAAGAAAGCATCTGTAGAATTCTGTCCTGAAGTACCTCAAAATGTTTTGGGAAAAAAGTTACTGATGAGATGCTACTGTTGAAATTTAAGGAAATCAAAAAGTGAACAGATTTTCTCTCTTCTGTCTTATTCAAGTTTAAGTTTGATCTATAATATGCAATTTTGGATAGAAACTATTAATATATTGATGCCATATATGCGTCTATTTGTCTGCATGAACACACATATTTGTGATAAAGTGTTTTTTTTTCCCTCCCCTTTTCTGACTTGTGCATACAATTAGCTGTGGTCTGCCATGGGTTCAGACACTGAACTCCATATCTTTGTTTTGAGTGGGAAGGAATCATTATTCATTTCAGGACCCTCACCATAAAATATGCAGGATTAATGGGAATATTGTGTACTTCTATATCTTTCTTGAAAGGATAACTGAATACTTATTAATGTTTCTGATGATTTCTTCTTTTAGTCATGGTATTTCTCTGTTACAAATGTAATATTTTAGTAAGATAATTGTTCTGCAAATCTAGACTTCATTTTTTAGTTAACAGTAATGACAGTAACTTAACTGTCATTAGACTGTCAATTAGAGTGTAAATGTAAAACGAAAGCATGAAGTAAACTGAACAGTTACTGTAAAATCTACAGAGATATTAGGAGCTTCTGATAAGGGTTAGCCATCCATAATGATTCCTGAAGATGTATAAACTGCTGTGCTTTCTCTGGCTCTGTCCTGTGAATACAGCAAAACTTTGTTACAAGGATGACATCAAAAGAAATAATCTGATCATGAAAAATAGAAGTGCCATCAAATAATTCAGAGACAGTAGACAATAGAACTGGAGGCATTAGAGTAAGATTCTGGCACAGTTATTTTGCACAGACATAAGGGAGGAATTTATTGAGGTAAATTGGGATGCACCTGATTTCCTTTCTTCAGACAAGTTGTATCTTTATATAAATTTAATTTTCCTTTCTGGAAAGTAGAATTACTTGGTTTTATTTCTATCCCAGCCTTCCCAGTATTACTATGGAAATAAATGTTGAATGTAATTCCTCTTTTATTATAAAACTCTAGCTTATATTTATGAATCATGCAAAATATTTCTAGGTAGTTTAAAAGTTGTGCTTTTAATGACTATCTTTATAGTGTTTGCTCATAGATAAATATTTGAAAGTACACGTGTTACATTTTGTAAATGTAGGTATCTGAAGGGGGGAAATATGTATTTCTGTATTGGACCAGAAATTCTGTATACCAGACCATTTAACTATAACTAGCATATAGCTGTTCCATAATTAGCACTGGCCACTAATGATTTTCTAGTGAAGGACAGAAAATCATTGCAAACATGCAGTTAATTAAGGCCTCAACCCAACTGTACCTAAACCACTCTTAAGCTAGCAAAGTTCTTTATATTTTGAATCCTGTAGAGTTGTTTCTTCAGTAGAATTATTCAGTCCTATTTTGAACCCATGTAAATGCTTTACATTCACGAATTTTTGTGGAAAAATTACACTATTTATTTATTTAATATGTGAAGTTTGAACTTTGGCACCTGCTGTTTTCACTTCATGTCATCCAGTTCTTATGGGGAAAAAAATCAGTAACAAGTTGTTTTCTATTCACCGTACTTATGGAATGATTCTATAGACCAGAAGATATTTAATATCTTTAAACATTCTTCTCATCCTTCTCAATAACACTGTCCAGTTCTATTCTATTTCTTCAAGAGTGATACAGGATGGAACAGAATTTATACAGAACTGGTTTTTCTCATAGATTTGAAAAAAAATTGCTACTTGCTGTCCAATTTGCATATTGTACTTCAAACTCATTTTTTAACTGCTTTCTCATTATTTCTACATTTTACCCAAAATTTACAATGTTCGTATTGTCCTTGTTGATCAGCTTCATATTTTTTAAAGATACAAGAACACTTTCCGTTTTCCTGAGCTATGCTACTATGTTGTAGTAGTCAAAGAATATATCTATATGATAGAATGCCAAATTCTAGGATATTATATATGAGTCTGACGACATCTCTGACAGGCAAGAAAAATCAATCTGCATGACCACTTCTACATCATTCTCAATAAATGACCTCCAGAGCAGCTGTAATCAAAACACACCACAGTTTCCTTACAACTTCTTTTTCCTTCCTGTCTGAGGACAGACTTTCTCAAAATGTTTGGTACTGTGTTAACTTGCCAGGTATTTTCTGACATGCAGAGCCCTGGGCACCCCTACAGATCTTGCTGTCAGTGTGAATGGGTTTATGCTTAGCAGTAGCTGAACAGCTGTGATTGCTGTTTCTACACTTGGAGCTGCTGCTCTCATCCTATCCCTTTATCCTCTTGCTACAAATCTCTTTCATTTTTAGTTGTTGTTATGGAAGTGTAGAGATGTAAATTAAAGGATGATGAGCATTGTGACAGCAAGAAATATTCCTGTACTGGTCACAAAAATTGAGATTCTAGTTAAACAGATAATGGGCATTCAGTGTAAGGTAATACGGCTGCTCAAAACACTTAAATTAGAGAGGCAGTGTGGTAATATTGCCCTAATATGGTGATAATATTTATGGATAAAAAGCAAAATCAAAGATGAGGATATCAGAAGTAGTATTGGAGTTAAGAAGCTTGGTCAGACCTTCCCCAAAAACCTAAATCAGATTTCTCCAAAAGCCATGTTTGGGAATGTGTTCCTCAAAACCAGAATATGAAGAGTTGTGCTGCCATCCAGAATTACCCTTATCATGACACTACCCCACTGTACACAATTATGTGTGACTGTGTAACATAAAGATGTTATTTCCTCTTGTTTTTCTGTAAGCATTGCCTCTGTGCATGAATTTATGCAAGTTTAACAAATAACACTCTTTGGAATTTACATGTCCAACAATGTTATTAAAAATGAATGTATAATAGATTACTTATGTCCTCCAATATGCCTAAAGCATGTTTTTAGTATTTATTCCTGTTATCATTCCAAACTATTTTACAGTGGCTACAGTAACTTTTTAAAGTTCATGGGATTTACTTATAAATAATTGATAATTAAATATATTGTGGGGCTCAAGCATCCACTCTGTTTTGCAGCTCAGATATTCTAGTAAATTTCACATCAATTCCTAAACTTCAAAATGTGTAGGGAGTTGAGTTCAACCTGTAATTTGACTGACAGAAGAGAGTCCATGAGGTATCAAATATGTTAATGTGTTAATTGACTGTCAAGTAAGAGAAACAGTATTAAGAGTAGAATTTTGTGGTGGGTTGACCTTGGCTGATCACCATGTGGCCACCAAGCCATTCTATCACCCCCCTTCTCAGCAAGACGGGAAAAGGAAATAAGATGGATAAAAACTTGCAGGTCAAGATAAGTCAACTTATTAAAGCAAAAGTGAAAGGTCACGTGCACCATAAGAGAAAAAAGCCATATATTTTGTTTTCTACTTTCCATCAGCAGGCAATGTCCAGACACTTCCTGGGAAACAGGACTTCAGCATATGTAGCTGCTGTAAATAATGACTACACCCTCTTCTTCTTCCTTCCTTTTAGTCTTTATTGCTGAGCTGATGTCATACTGCATGGAATATCCCTTTGGTCAGTTTGGTCAGCTGTCCTGACTAGGCCCCCTGCCAAGACATTGCCCACCCGCAGCCTTCTGGGAGGTGGTGCAGAATGTTGGAGAGACAGTGCCAGTCCTGTGCCAGCACCGCTCAGCAATAGCCAAAATTCTGATGTGTAATCAAATCCTTTCTAGCTACCAATATTAAAGTGCTTTGGGGAAATATAACTCCATTTCAGAGACCAAACACAAATATGTATGCCTCAACCAGAGAAAATTTTATTTAGGCATATTCTATTTTTAAATGTTATGCTAATAGAGGAGAACTAATATTATAGAAAAAAGGTCGAAAAAACAGATTTTTTTTAACTTGTTGTGTGTGTGGTGAATACAAGATAATAACACTGTGGAGCTTACTTATATTCAAATTATAGGTATTAGCTGTGGTACTGAAAAATGGATGTGCCTTTTGTTTTAAAGAGCAGGGTAAAACAGTCTTATTGTCTCAGTATCTCAGTCTTATGTCTTTAGACATATGGATCTTGTAAAATTTAAATCTTGTAAAGTGTAGTTTCCACGCTAGAGATGAAGTTCTGTAATTAGCAGCTAAGCTACACTGGAGAGGAATTGGTGAGTAATTCATTAGGGTGCAGAAAGAGCCAATAAAAGGCTGCTAAGGTGAGGAGTGTCAATCTGCACTAACATAATCCCGTGGTACAGCCGGCTTTCCAGACTGCAAAGGGGTAATACACAGTCTGCCTTCCCCTGTCCCTGAACTATTTTCATATAATATAGCTTGACATTTTCCTCTCTGAGTAAAGAAATCTTTTAGCTACAACTGAACCTAAATTTCACCTCCAAGTTTGCAAAAGACCTTCTTGAGGGAAATGGTCCAGAGCTGTTCTTCTCATAAATCCCTATGGTACGTTTGCTATGAACAGCTTAGATTGGAAGAGACCTCTTGTCCAATGAGTCTTAGCCATAGGAAGTAAATCTTGCCAATAGGAAGACCTAAAGCTATAGCTCAGTGTTTAAAATTATTTGATCACTTCTGTCATAGCACAAAAGAGATACTGAGCTGTTTACAGGTTAGAAGGACATAATAGTTTTGATTTTACTTGAATTTTCTCCTCTAGGAATATGCTGGCTTTGTCTCAGTACCACAGAAGAATATTCCGTATCTCCTTTCACCTTTAGCATCACTATATGCATTGATTTGTATTAGAGAGGTATTTTTTTTTCCACATAAACATTATTTATCCTTTTTGGAAATTGTTTTGTTAGTAAAATTCTGAAGTTCAGTAAGAGAATACAACAGAATATATGGAGGAAAGAATTCCCACAGCAGTCCTGCTGATGTCTTTTCAGTCCTAAAAGCAATCAGACAAAAAGTCAGACACAATCAGGTGATAAAAATGTGGTTACATCTATAAAGGATCTTTTATGGTACACAACATGCTGGAATACATGCCAAAAATGCACTGAAGATGCACATGGTAACATAAAGCAGGCAAAATTTTATGTTTATTTTATGTTTTTATTAGCATGACTGACAAAAATCCCCAGTTCGAGACATCTCCTCCCTGGTTCGACATTTTTTAATCCCCCTTCAGGTACTAACTAAACTCTGTTTTCTGTTTATGAGAATATGTCTTGAGAAACCATTTTAACCTTGGTTCCCAGAGAATTTAACCTTGGTTCCCAGGGAATTTAACCTTGATCCCCAGAGGACTGGAATCTCTAGGAATGTGTTCTGCCTTTCTCTCTAACAGAGTAGGTGAAATGCTAGCTACGAGTCTATGTAGTTACACACCAATAGGCTATGGAGATATAAAATTTTAAATAATATATAAAAGCAAAGAGGCAAAAATCAGTTTGGCTTCATAACATTGATCTCTTTCTTGTGTGCATGTGATGATGTGTTCAAGGAAATACTCTGACATTTAAGCTGTTGATTTTTAATATTCACTCACCAAAGAAATGTTCTTAATTACAAAGCAACATCATACTTTTTTTCAATTATGAGAGAAGGGCATGAGGAAACATCTGCAAAAGGCTCATTTTCTCCCGTGGTGAATAAATTAGTTTCAGGTCCCTTCTTAAGATTTGGCTGCAAGTAATGAGACAACTAACAGTAGTTTTTCTCTGTTATTGATAACTTTTACCTGCTTTTGAAAGAAACATTTTTGTTGCTATTTTTTCAAAGCTAGTAAAAAAGTTATTTCCTTATTTCTTTCCTTCCTTCTTTCTGTCTCTGATGTCTTTACAAGAAAAACTAGATAAACCAAGAGCAAAGAAGCTGAAATAATAAGGCAGGAAAAGTAATTTCTTTGGGTTCTTTATCCTTTCCTCTCCCCTCCACAATTTCCTACTCCTGTCTCTTTTTCTTTTTGCAGACCATTCTTACCAGTTCTCTGGAGCACTGACACAGGTTTCTGAGATCATCACAGCCAATGTCTGTGCTGAGTGTGTCTTTCTTCCTGTTCTGTGACAGTTCTTTTATCGTGAAAGAAACTAACATTTTTCACTTCTCTGAATTGTTTACTTTCCTCTATGTTTTCATTTCATTCCTTCCCTGACTCCATTTTTTAAAGATACTTGCAGTGTTTTTCTTGAGTTAGTGAACAATATCTCAGCACTCAGTGACAGTGTTCTGGGTTTCAATATACATTGATCTCAGGCTTTTCAAAATGTAATTTTGAATCTTATTCTTAGTTGATAATCTTCCAACCAAGATTCCAAAAGCTTCATACACTGGAGTAAGTAAACAGAGTCCATTCAGCAAGTTCTTAAGAAGATACTTAGAGGGCACCTCTCTGAAAATAAGACTTGTGGTAACTTAACTGAAAGAGCACCCATATAAAGGAGGCAATAATAACCTTTTAGATTAACCCAGCTGCAAACTTCTCTGGAAGAATTGTACTATTACACTTTCCAAGTAATGAGATCACCAGGCTTTAGTCTTGCTTGGACTATATGTGTGTAACACCCAAATTTTTTTTGGAAACCCCATATCTGAATGACTACTGTATAACTGTTTTCATTAGTAATTTGATCAGTGATTTTTTTCCACAACTCCCTAAGATGCTAAGGAAAAGCAGGCAACAAAAGACATTTGTATCCTTAACATTTGTGCTGCTAGTATTTAGATATGGCATGTTTACAAAACCACTCCAGATGTACTTCCTTCACTCTTATATTCCATTCCAAATGACCCATACATTGCAACTTCTTATTTGTCATATTTAGATGATTGTAGTAATTTCTAAGCCATAGTTTATCCAGAGTGGTAACAGTTTCCATTGTTGAAAAGATTCATTGTGTGTTTTACTATGAAAAGTCTGATGGCATCACTTATTTCTCCAGGATACTTGTAATTTATGACTTTGAAGAGAGGCTTTTAATTCTCAAGTTGCTCTAGTAGATGTTACCATTTTTAATAAACATTTCATGTAAGCTGATACTGCATCAGTAAAAAACACTTTTTCCTTCTTAAAATAGTCCTTTACCATAAGGAATGATATTACAGGAAGAGCAGGTTGTGGAGCTGTATTGTGTCAGCTAGTCTTTGTCACTGATGTGCATTTTCATTCGTGTCTGACAGGAAACATTGTGGCAAAAATGATTGTTATTTATCTGATGATATTTTTCTGTTCAATTTTTTTCTTTGTGAATTTGCTGGTTGATTTGTATTTTCTGCAGGTTTATGAGTCAGAGCACTTTTTGACAGTATTTCCCCAAGTTATTCTTTTCTTATTCTGAAGACTAGAGGAAGTCAAAGTAGCAGCATGTTTCCTTCTAAGAGACTGTCATTAAACACATGCAACACTGTATTCTTAGGCAGATGTTTGTGTGAGATTTCTGGGTATAATTTTACAACAGGTGTTTCTACCTCAAGAGGCAATCCCTGGATTATTGTCAAAAGAATTCTTACTGCTTTATGTACCATAGTCCCATGGACTTTCCCTCTCTTAGGATCTTTTATGAGAGATGGCTTTGCCTCTTAGGGATACTGTCTGCTCCAGCTAGTGCTGTCAGATGATAGCAGAAAGGGATATATGCCAAAGAAAAATTATTTGCTTACTATCTTTTCCCCAACCAAGATCTTGTTCCCCTGCTTGATGGCCTATTCTCACTTGCATATCACATCCCTCCTTTCCACTGGCTTGGTATTTTCCTCTCTGATTGAAGAAATGTTTTAGCTACAGCTGAATCTAAATTTCACCTCCAAGTTTTCAAAAGGCCTTCTCCAGGGAAATTTTAATTTCCCTCCAGTGTTTAATATTTGTTTCTGATATTTATGTGTGGATTTTCTCCCTGTAGTATACTTTTTCCACTAATCACTTTTCCCTCTGTTTTGTTTTCCATCTTACAACTTTTATTCAAGTGCTTGGGTACTGTGACACATGATTTCCAGAAATGCATTTCTGTCAAGATGTATTTGTGAATCTTACACAAAAAACATTGTTAAAATGGACATATATTATGAAATTGTGGACAAAAAGTATCAGACTTCAACAAGAAACAGATTTGAAAAAATGAATCCAGCATGAGAGGCAAAATGTTGAAGAAAAATAGTGGCTAACAAAATTTCCTAAACAAACCAGTGTTTAGAATATAAAATTCACAGTATTTTAATATACTATACTCCTTTCAGTATGCAGAGATCATTAATTCCTATGAATACCAGGTGAAATTTAAAGTTTGGACTTTAAATAACAGGGGAAGTAGTTGCTAAGAAGGTCTTACTTGGATGACTTGGAGCATTCTGTATCCAAAATGAACACTTTACATAAAACTTGTGTACTTTCAAATAATCTGGTATGTCTAGATGTTTCACTATGTTGTCATGTTCATGTAACAGGCTTCATTCTTAAAGCTGGGTCATTTTTTTAAGATCTCAAATTTAATACAATTTCCAAATAAAAATTTTACTGTTACTTTCACCTCACCTGTGTGAATGATCGCGCCAACATACGTGAATTGCTCGACTGAAATTGCTTTGGGCTCTAACATACTTCTTCCTGCATAGATGCTTTACTAAAATTAGTAAATTAATATAATGTTTCCTAAATGCAAAGTTTGTAAAAGTGGTCCTGTTTCCGTGCATATTATAGACAACTTTTTTCCTCTTGCATCTAGAATATGGTTTTAACATGTTTTCATTTGGAAACTGACCCTGAAGTATGCATTTCATGGAGAAGAAGAACTTTGTTTCACTGCTGTTCTTAGTGTTCTTTTTGTGTCCATTTTAGCACAATGTCCAGCAAATGAAATTCGTACAGAATCATCAGGAGTGATCCTCAGTCCAGGTTATCCAGGCACCTACCCCAATTCTCAGACGTGTTCTTGGACTATTAAGGTTGAGCCAGGATATAACATCTCCATTTTCGTAGAAATGTTTCAGAGTGAGAAGCAATTTGATGAGCTGGAGGTATTTGATGGTAAGAGAGATTCAAATTCTATCTAATTACACAAAAACAAATACTGGGTGGAGTGGGCCTTGATTTCAAATTGTTGGGCTCATAATGCAGTGATATATCTGAAATTTAAACAATAATTCAGAATTCCTATTGCTTTTGCATTAAATCTAAATCTATTAGCCAATGAAAGTTTTTTATAGATGTATTTAGGACAGAGAAGCTTTTAAATTTCCTTAGGCATTGTTACAGGAAGAGCAGTAACAGTTGCAGCTTCCCTAGGAAAGTCACAAAGTGTTCTGTTTCCTGGCAAATGTGTGGAGGTGTCTGAAAGGAGAAGTTAACATGCTGGTCCATAATGGTTAATTTCTGCTGAAGAAGTATTTTGGGGTTGTAATTACATTTGTCCAAATGAATAAAATAATTTGAAATTTGAATTCAAATACCCTTGGCTTTCTCCACAGCCTAGCAGACCAGTGCTGTTTGAATATACCACTGTTGAACTGGTCAACCATTTGTTTTGGGGCAAAGAGCAGAGAAATGACCAAAACTCATTTTCTAGTGTTGTCACCTCTCAAAGGGCCCTACTTAATTCTTATTTTCTACTTAATTTTGAACTTATTATGACTTACTATGTTCTCATTGATTGACAAGGACATCTAGTCTCTGATTGTTCTTAAATACGTTTTTATTCATTTAGAGATCATTATCATATCTTTCTTCATTAACCAAGAATATATGATAAGTATGATAGAAATTATGAATATGCACTATGGGAGTTTCACAACATGAAAAAATATTAAAAGGTCATATCTTTTGAAGTATCTTGTTCTAAGTATTCTTCTGAAGAATTTAATGTCTAAAATTACTAATTTTTTTTCACTTTTTTTTTCCCATTCCATTTTCTATCAAAGACAATATGGAGCATTACTGGAACTTTTCTAGTAGTCTGATCACTTTGTTTTCTTTTGATAAATTCTGTTGAAACAGCATAATATTCCTGAGGTATATTTTTGTTTCCTTTCCTGTGAATTTAAATGTAATTTAACCAGATTATCAATAGTAGATCTGAGAGAAGAAGTAATGTTGTCCCTACATTTTAAAGCATTTTAATTTCATGGCATGAAATAATATTCTTACAAATTCATCTCTACTGCAGCTCTGCAGAAGTAATTTTTTCTACCACCTACCAGCAACCTTAAGTGAAAAAGATAATGGCATATTTACAACCTCTCAACTATAGTGCCATGTGGAGATTCCTGGGCTAGCTTTCAACAAGTTGATATTCAGACATGGCCCATTGCAGTGCCTTGCAGAGACACTTGTTTGTGTCCCTGTGGCCACATTAGCAATGTGCTTTGCTAGACTAATTATTTGTACACCTCAGCATGAGTTTTCAGGGGCAGAAGGCAATGTTGATGTGGTCGTAGTTCTTCCAGTGATGGCTATAACTCAGACTCAAATGTTGCTGCATTTTGCAACAAATATGTATCATATTGTGGTGCCTTGTGTGGTCCAAAACAGTCTGCATCATCTAGGTCAGTAGAACTGTACTGATCTATCTATAACAGATAAAGATACGTCATCAAACTTCATGCAGAAACTGTACAAAGATTTGTAAGACAAATTTTAGGGAATGAGTGTTGCTAAGGCACTTGTCTCTGATTGCTTTATAAGGCAGCTTTGGAATGCAAACCACAGCAAGGACTACTCCTACCTGACTGCACTGTACATTGTCGTGCTTCAGCAGCTGGATGATGATCAGATTTTTTATCTTGGTACAAACAAATGGAAATATACAGCAATTATAGTGCTCTCTAGTGAAAACCACTAAAACCGGATGAGCACTTAAATTGAGATCTGTTAGTTATTTCTCTGACAAGGAAGTGTCAGGCTATTTCCTATTCTACTGTGTTCACATTCACAGCTGAGTTATGATATGGAAAGAATTACTTAAACTCATAGTACACTAAAACTTCAGTAGCTTCTTTATTCATCTCTGAAGGTTCTTCTGGACAAAGCCCTTTACTGGTTGCTTTGAGTGGAAATCATACTGGGCAAATGAACTTCACAAGCAAAATGAACCAGCTGTATCTCCGCTGGTCAACTGATCATGCAACCAGCAAGAAAGGATTCAAGATCCGTTACTCAGGTAACTAGTCATGCTTTCTAATAAATTACGTTTTGTGGATATACCGTTGTCCATCTAGACTTAAAGCCGTGGCAACTGTTCAGCATCAAAAAGAACTTGTAATATAATGTTTGTTTCTCTGAAGATAATTTTTTATAACATATATTTTAAGGATGTGAAATCATTCTATTTTAAGGTAAGCACAGAATTTAGTCCCTCCATTTTTTCCCAGTATTAATCTGGAGATTAATACTTCTCCAATTAATACTCCTCTCTGCACCTCTTCTCTTGTCTTATCAGATCCAGAGAGAAGCCTTTGAAATGTGGAAGTAGGGATAACCTTTAGATATACACAGAAGTATATAGAAGTGATAATTTTTGATCCTTGATAGCTGTGCCGTACTTCAGCTGCAATTCAGTACACAATTATTAGGTTTACAGTTTCCTAGAGTTGCAGTTCACAACTCTCATTACTGTGTTTTTCTTCATGTACAAATAAAAGAAAAACCGGGGGGAAATAAACCCCTCATTTCTTCAACAGGCTGCATATGAATCTGGTAACATGAAAATATGTAAGTAGTCTAAATAATGACAATATTATTTTCCTTATTAATAATGAAAATCAAGAAAAAAACATATTGCAGTACTGGATTATGTTTTATGTGTAGATATATTGACCCTTACTCAGTTTGCAGCTTGTTTATGATGTTTCCACACATACATCAACAGACACATTGCTACTAGAAGACTTGGCTTAGGGATCATTTACATGATGTGAATAGTATGTGTGAGAGAGAAAGGTGATAATTGCTATCATTAACATTTGCTTCTTCTGTGTTCGGACTTGATTAGCAATGTAAAGGTTGTGTGTGTTAATTTTGGTAACTAATGATTGTCAATATAAATTTAGAGAAAGGAATACTAAGAATGTTTTAGCAGAATGCTTCATGAAGCACCAGCTATCTCCCATTTAGTCATGATAAATATTCTTAGGGAGACAGTTTTTTGGAAGCTCACTCCTTTTCTGTACCATCCATGCTCTGCCTGTCTAATTTCCAGAAAGTTTCTCTTGTTACTGAAACATAAAATCAGGGCTCAGCTCAGATCATAATAATGATTGTTTGGGGGATTTAAGAACTAAGCACAAATTGTTAGCATTTCAGGAAAAAAGTCACCTGCATCTTCAAATAATTACTACAGACAAACTGAAGCTGAAGAACAGGGAAAGGAAAGTTTTTTTCCAAGCATACTGGAGATCAATTTAGTTTTTCATAGTAAAAAAGCAGGACTTAGTAAAAATTGCAGGACTTAATAGATGTATTGAGAGTGTGCAAGAGGGAACAAAGAGAACCTATCACATCATAGCCCTCAAATGTGTGGCAGTGAAAGAAAGGAGTGGGCTTTCATTCATTAATTCAAAGTGAGGGAGCAATATCAGGAATACATGAATAGATTTCATGTGAAGATTTTGGGTTGTAAGTATCAAATTATTAAGGAGACTGATTTTTGAGAGATGGCAAAATATTTTGTACCTTTGCATGTACACAAAACACATTTTGCAGTACTGTAGAAGTAGTCTGTAATTGCTAGGCTCAAATCATCAATTATTATGGCACTAGCTATGACTAACAATAAAATTGGGGGACTGGAGACAGATATGTGATCCTTATGACTGTGTTTTAGGAACAAACAAGTTTAGCTTTTTCCGCTTCACTAACAGTCAGTGCCTGCATTTTTATCTAAACTTCTGTCCATTTTACATGAGATTCAATGGAAATAATCAGCATGAAAGAAGAGTAACAGTGAGCGGCAGCATAAACAATTGGATTTGAATCCTAATGAGGGAGAACAACATCATGAAAGTAGGAAAAATACAAGATCCCAAAAAGGCTATTGATACTGTAGCAGCTGTGACTGAGCCAGCAGGCTTCCTCATGATGAAGAACCTATTGAAATGAATTACTGCCCTCCCATAACCTTTCCCATCTTCTCCAGCTATGCCTGTGTGCAAAATTTTGTAAACTGTGTTTTTGTCACAGCTAGCTTTCATTTGTAGTTATGAATTTTATTCACAATTAAAAAGTGCTAGCATTATGGAAATGCTTAATATTTTCTTTAGCATACAATCTTACTTGTGTAAGCTGCTTGCTTAATATTAATAGTATGTTTACTATCATGTGGTATAAGCCTTCTGCTAAATCTCAGTGGACAAAAGCTGAGGCATTACAACAGACGAGTACTCTTTTAAGGGCTTTGCATATTATAAAGGCACTAGCATAGATTTTAGCCTAAATTATACATTTCCTAACAGCACTAATGCTTAGATATTAAATGATCTCTTTGTTAATCTATGGAGTATCTGCATAGCATCCCTCAATAATTCATTACCCTGTATGCACACTCCTACCCAAGCAAGCTAGGGTAAAAGCATAACTAAGAACAGGTAGATTATTCTTTTATTATTATTATTATTGGTAGAAGGAATGAAAGTGCACTACAGTACCTGGCATATCTGCTGGAGGCACAAGGGCTTGGGAATCAGATGGGAACTTCATTTGCTACTTTTCAAATTGACATTGCCACTACAACATTTACAGGCTTTTGTTTAACTTTTGGGGAAATAAATAAGTGGTTACTTAGCTAATCATTAATTTCCTGCCAACAGCACTATTTTTTCTTATGCCTCAGGTTTAAGTGGCCAGGGTTTTTGCAGCTACAAGTGTGGCTTCTGTGAGAAGCTGCCAGAAACTTCCTCCACGTCCAAAATGTCCAAAAGAACCAGGTCCAGCCAGTTCCAAGATGGATCTGTGGCTGGCCACGGATGGTGGTAGTACCTCTGCAATAGTACACTTAAAAAAAAAATTATATATATATATATATATATATATATATATATACACATATATATATATATATACTCAACAGCAGCTAGAAGGAGTGAGAATACATGAGAGGGACAACTCTGCAGAAGCCAACATTGGTGAAGATGGAGAGGGAGGAGGTGCTCCAGGCACCAAAGCTGAATTTCCCTGCAGCCTGTATTGCTCTTTAACTCTAGCACACCACTGAGGCCCACCCAGCTGCTTGCTCACTCCCCCCACAGCAAGATTCAGGATGGAGTAGAGAATCAGAAGAATAAAAATGAGAAAACCTGTGGGATGAGATAAACAGGTAAAGTTTAATAGGTAAAACAAAAGCTGAACATGCAATCAAATCAAAATAAGGAATTCATTCACCACTTCCCATTGACAGGTATTCAGCTATCACCAGGAGAGCAAGGCTCCACCAGTCTTCATGGTGACTTGAACATAACTTGCAACATTGGTCCTTCCTTCTTCTTTCACAGCTTTTATTGTTGAGAGTGACACCATATCTTATGAAGCATCTCTTTGGTCAATTGGGATCAGCTGTCCCACCTGTGTCCCCTCCCAAGTCCCTGTGTATCCCCAGCCTCCTTGCTGGTGGGATGGTGTGCAAAGCAGAAATGGCCTTGACTCAGTGTAAGCCTTGTTCAACAGTGACATCCCTGTATTATCAACACTGTTTTCATCACAAATCCAAATCATAGCCTCATATTAGAGACTTTGAAGAAAATGAACTCCATCCTCCTAGACAAACCAGCATAACTGGGAAAAGATCTGGGGAAGAAGGCAGGCAGGGAAGAGGCTTTTGACAATTTGATGATTTCTCATTATCTTACTCTGATCTGATTGGTAAAAAATTAAATTAATTTCCAAGTCCAGTCTGCTTTGCCTATGACTGTAACAGCTGAATGATCTCTCCCTGTCCCTATCTCAGCCACAAGCGTTTTGTTATGTTTTCTCTCCCCTGTGCAGCTGAGAAGGGGAGCAGTGCAGCGGCTTTGGTGTTCACCTGGCATCCACCCAGGGTCAACCCAGCACACTTTTATTATGTTCTTTTAACATCATATGTAATTGCAAGAAGCTTAATTCTTCACCATTCCTTTCTTGTTATTTTTAAGCTTTGGACATGTTAAACAAGTGTTCCTACTGCCTCTCTATTTCAATTTAAAATAAAAAAAATACTGATTGGTTCATCTTTACGTTTTCCAGTAGATGGTTAGCAGTGACAAAGGAACTGTGTGAAGAAGTTCATCAGACTCTGTATAATTGTTTCTTCTCCAATTTGTAAACTTTTAGGTGGTGATTTGCACAGCAGGAAGGTCGCAGTGGAGGTTTATACAGTACTGTGGATCACAAAAAATATTCAGGGTGATTTATGAATGTTGAACAACCTGTAAGAACAGCTTTCATATAAATAGCAGGTTATTTAGTCAGATATTTTGTTTTGGAAGGGGCAGATATTCACAATTATATCACTAAAGACGGAGTAGGCCTTTGCAAATTTATCTTGTCTTTTCATATTGTTTATTTGTTAGATTTAAAATAAAATGCAAAAGGAAAAGAATGACAGCCTGATCCCTTTTTGTTGCTTGTCTGAGTATTCTTCTCCATTTTGATCCTGTATATTTTAAAGTGAAAAGTAAAATATGGAATAGATGGTCCATTAATTAAAGAAATGGCTTAGTAATAAGAAAATATATATTTAGGTTTTTTATGTGACCTTACTTTACCTACTTACTTTTAGCAGTGTCCAATTTCTTATCTATAAAGTGAGTATGACAGTAGCCCTCTACTACAGGAGATATTTAAAGAATAGCACCACAAAGACATAAGATTCCCCAATAATATGACAGAGACAATTAAATATTCAAAAGGGGACGTTATAAGGAAGGAGTATAAAATCTAGCATGTAAGGTAAACAAAGTACTGAAGGAATTTTTTTCCATTTATTTATAATTTCAAACATAGTACTATTTCTGTGAATACTTACAAATGTCTTCTTCATATTAGTTGGGTTTTTTTTATTACTGATCAAAGATACTGCTGGGAAATCAAGTCTTTTGCTGAGATAAATCCTTTGATAAAATTTTGTAGATTCCCTGTAGAGAGTGAGTTCTACAAAATCATCTGGGAGGGTTGAACATGGAGTTTAAAAGAATTTTAATTTTTAATTGGGAGTCATTTAATTGAACCTCCCTGAGACAGTGTGTCTCAAACAGCAAAAAGACCAAATCCTCAGCATAATTTTTTAAATGTTCCAGCTATTAAGAGAATATGTCTTGTTAAAGGAAGAGTGTGGTCCTGCAAATGCAAGATCAGTGTTTATATGTGTTGCTGTCCACACACTCATTGAGTAGTGATATGTGATATAGCTGGCAGCTATTATCCTGTTAGTATTCAGTGGCAAATTATAAAAGTTCTGAGGTAAAGTGAGCTGAATATTTTGATTATAAGTGAGCTGAAAAAGTTCAGTATGTTGTCTTACAAAATACACTGTTATCTAAGAGGTCTTGATACATATATCAAGTTACTTCAATCACTGGAACAGTCATAGGATTTTATCCCATTTTGTGGTAAAACACTGTTATTGCTAGATGAGAGCACTCCTGTGTCATTACATCTACTTCAACTAAGCCTCATGAGATTCCAGGATAGATTCCCCTCAGAAACTGGCTGGGAGAAAAACAGCATTTTATCACAGTGGTCCTTGACACAAGGCTGCAGTATTTTGTGAGTTCACTGTATGGATTTCTGCTTAAGCCCAAAATTTTCACTCAGCTTACAGTATCTGTAGTTTTCATCTGGCATTCTTCAAACATTTGCTTACGCTTCAGGTCTTAACACATTTATTTATTGCTTTGTGTGTGGTCTTCTGTTAATATGTCAGTTCTTGATCCTAGAAGTTATGTGTGCTTCATCCTGGGCTCTGAAGGGAGTTCAGTTTACATAACAGATTAACAATTACTAAGATATAGATTAAAAAGGGAATTATATGTAGACTTAGCACTATTCCTTTAGTGTATCAACAAGTGTACTTTTCAGAGTTGTAAAATAAAAATCCATCTTTGGAATTTTTAGATAATTTGCTAAAAATGCTTTTCTTCTTTTCATGCTGTCGTTGGCTTAGACATCACTGCTTTGAGTATCAGCCTTTTCTATACATACAATGCTGCCTTGGCAGCATGAAATACTATAGGTTTAGTGGGACTTTTACACAGATGTAGATTCCAAGCACTGCTTGTCTGTAACCTTGTTGCTGCCTTCTGACTTTCTACCAGCCCACTGCTACTACTTTAAAATGTCATTAATAAGAATTTCTGTAAGAGTGGAAGATAGATCTGATCTATGCTAAATAAATGTTTTAAACATACGTTTTCCAAACATACATGACTTACATCACAAAATGTGTGATATGTGTTTCAGAAACACTCCTAACAGTCATGAGAATATAAAGTTTGGTACTCTGGGAGAACAGCGCCTTTCTGATACGTGGGATCTTTTCTGTACTGCTATCTGGTGAACTTTTCATTGTACTTCAAGGAATTCACCTCGCTTCATGTAGTCCTATTCCTTACCTTTTTGTCCCAAACCCTATACTCATTATGGTCAAATAACTCTGCCAAGACAGTCTAGCTGCTCTCCTCAACCCTTTTTTCAGATCTCCACCCTTTTTCCACCCCTCCCTACAAATCACAGACTACTTTTAGTGGTAGAAAACATGAAATTTTTCTTTATCTAGATTTTATCTTTCTTTCCCATCTATCTTATCATCTTAATTTTTCTTGCTTCCTTTTTACAAAGACTCCCCTAATTTATCTTCCTCTTTCCTTTCTTCTGTCCCTGATTTTCTCTTTCTTTTTCTCCTACTAATCAATTTCATTTTATTTTATAATGTAGTCGTTTGAAAGCAAAACCAGTGAGACACTCCAGCTCAGAAATACAATTTAATAGGAAGAGAGAAAAAAAGTAAAATAAAATAAAAGCAGTAATACAAAAGACCACTGACAAAGTCAGAATACAATGTGACACCCTATTGGTCAGGGTGTTGGAAACAGTCCAAAAGTAAGCCCTCCTGGAGTGGCATATGTCGTTCTGTTGGAAGTAGAGAAAAAGGGGTCAAGTCTTCGTTTGGGAGTCCCATGGGAACACTGGCTGCCTGGTGACACTTGTGGCTCCTTTTTATCTGGGTGGAAATGGTTTGACTCCTCCTTCCTGGGTAGAGGATCTCACAATAGGATGATGTAATATGTCATGTCATTGGTGAGCTTTAATGGCCCATTAACAGAAGATATCCCCTAGGAGGGTGGTAAGAGATAAGAAACAATGCCCCACCCAGTTTCAACAGCTGGCTTGTTATCAGAAAGGCAGTTACCCCCTCCCTCCTGGAGTTACAACAGATAAAGAAAAAAAAAAACTCCTCTCCAACCGGGTTTCAACAGATGGAATAGAATATTTTTTTTTTCTAACAAAACTCAAGACATATAAACTTTTCTTTCCAGTTTTTTCCCCTGAATCATATTTTACTCTGAACACAATCTCAGTCTCTTATGCATCAATCTTTTTGGTGCCACTTCTAATGTCCAACCAAGTCCTTCTCTTTCTCTCATTTTCATCACTTTTACCTGGTCTCCAGTCCCTACCTTCCTGTTTCTCATCTCTTTGGACAATCCGTCATGGCTATTCTTCCACTTGGCTCTTAAATCAGCACCTTGGTGTCAAATATTCTTTCTCTCTTTTCTCCAGTTATAATCTTCCTACCCTGTCAAACACATCTCATAATTTTATGTTCACACTCAAACATCAGCCTTTAACTTTCACAGTGGCAGATGACTACAAAGCTCTACCAAGACATCTTGGTTTCCAGATCTCCTCTTCCCTATTTCCTACAGGTCCATGAAGCCGATGCCACTCACTTATCTTGGGTTGTCAGGAAAAGTAAGCATTAGTAACAGTAGGTTGAAGAGAGGGTTGAAAGCAGGGAATAAAAAGGAGTCAGCAAGGTATCTGGGAAAAGAGGACATAGTTTTCTGTAGAATATCTGCAACAATAAACTTTAGGAATTAAGTATTTTCAAAGGGACATTGAAGTAAATTCTGAGTGATATTGTTATTTTGTTTTCCTTGTTTCCTTCTACAAATTTCTTAATTCAAAAGATTTTTTTTTGCTTGACTCTTCTCTGAACACCAGTTGATTCACTGAAGAGCCTAAACCGTGCATTTGGGCTAAAGGCATTGTTGATTGTTACAACGTAAGCAAAAATTTTGACTGATAGATTTCCTCTTTGGCTCTTGAGGAAATTTTCAGTATTTTGATGTCATTCTGTGTAATTCAGCAGCCTGAGTGTCCCATGTTTCATGCCATTTAAAAGTTTCTTTCTCTGGATGGCCATATATATTCATTGTTGCAATTAGCCACAGCTAAAACATGGCAATAAATACCCTGGCAATCAGAACATGAAGTTTAACCTGTTATGCTAAAAATCTTATTATACATAAAAAACCCTATTCTTTTATGTCTAGCCAAGAATTTACTGTTAGAATAACAATGTTGACAGTTTAATAAAATAATTACTAGTCCAGAATAAAAAGTTATAGGAGGAGATCAAAAAAAAGAGACATGAAAGGTACTGTACAGAAAAACAGTAAATTGAGAATTGTTTTACAGTATTACTGGGCTACAGACAAATGTTTTATGACTAAAATTGCACTGATGTAATAAATTCAGAGTTTTTTTCTGAATTGCACATTTTATTTATGACTCACCGGCTTTTCTTAAGATCTAGGATATTTAAAATTAAATAGCACTTAAGAAGAGGTTACTGGAGCTGATTTTAGAGGTCTTAACCAGCTTGATTTGTAATAATAATCTTATTTGCTCTTCAATGTGTTGAAAGGAAAATTAAAGCCATGTTTATTGTGCTTCTTTAAATGTCAAGTTCCCTTTTTAAAGAGTAATTTGATAATTAATGTAATTTAGGCAGGCAAGTGAGTGTCACCATGCTTATAAAGAACACAGAACATGGCCCCAAACAATTATTTTACAGGACCATCTTGGCTTATTAATTTTCATTCTGGTTTTAATTTTTTCCTTTCTGATTTTGTGGGTTTTTTCAAATAATCCCCAAGTGGAATAATGTACAGAAATAACATAGCGAGTAGAAATAATGTTGCTTAATTGAGGACTATGTAATATAACTCCAGAAGATGACAATATTTTTCAGCAGCTTTAATGGTGGACTTAGACAATGCCTCTGTTGCATGTTATTACTTAGAAATATTGACTTTGATGTACTGCATCTAAATTTATACATTTAAAGGATGCATTTCAGTTAGGAATATAATCAACTCTATGATCTCTGTCCATGAACAAAAACATTTTTCTTTAGGTGGTAATTGATACCATAGGTGCATTGTAAGCTGACAAAATATACATTAAAGATAAAAATTAAAAAATAGAGCTAGATATTGAAAGCTGTATACCAAAACCTGTAATTATGCACTTGTGAAAAAAAATAACCTGAAAACCAAAACATCTTCTACTTGGTAATTGTCTACAAAAGTTGAAATGAATATCACAGTATACCTAACACATATTTCAGTATGATGGAGGGAGTATTCCAGTAGTAATTGCAGTCTCAGTCCCATTGGTATTGACATTTAGTTCTCAGTGGAGCTCAACAGTGTCTTCCCTGTGAAGAATGCTCATAGGCTTATTTCAGTGCTGGGTGTTCAGTCAGGTTTCTTTTCAGAAAGCCATGGTCCTGCCATGCTGCTTCTGAAAAGATAATCTCAGTAAGCTCAGTAATCTCAGTAAGGTATGCACTCCCTTGGTGCATACCTGCTTCAAATAGCAGAGACTCGTACATCAGTATGGACTCCAGGTAATTTTTTCATATTGCTTTTATCCAGTGATAAATGCTTGCATTCATTTGCATTACAAACAAATCCGTGTTACAACTCTGCATACAGTGTGTCAAACTATACTTTACTTCTGCTTGATTTGGGCCAGTTCAGTTATCCATATTCTATCCTTACAGACAGATACTGCAACCTTATTTAAAAAATGGTCTTTATTACTCACTTTTTGACACAAAAAAATTGTACTTCTTTTACTTACTCACCACATTTCAAAAAATTTCTGTTAATATATCACAGGTCCTCAAGGACCATGCTAATCCTGAAAACTCCTCTGCAAAAAATATTAGTAGAGTAATGATTAAAATTTAGCAAGGTTTGCTTTCATTTCAAAACTCAAACAAGTGCATTCTGTCTTACCTCATATGTAGTGTAAATTCAACATTTAAGAAGTAACAGTCAGTTAAATTACATTCTTTTTGTAAAAATTATTATAATTGTCAATATCTTTGAAATAATATGTACAAAAAATTAACTGCATTTTAATCTGAAAGAAATGCGTTTGAAGAATCAGTGTATTGTTATTTGTCTTATAAATTTTTAACATATTCGACAAAATGTTTAAACTTTGACACATGTCTAAGTGCCCTGAACTTTTTGATAAAGCTGTTTATAATTGGTTTTGTATATAATGTAGCTCAAATAATATTTTTTAATTTATAAAGTTATCAGATTTGAAGTAGATTTTTTATTAAGTGTGAGTAAACTTACTGAACATTCTATATGCTTCATGATTGTAGCTTCCTTGTGTGCAGCAGTATTAACTAGTTTTGATTATAAATTTTGGTTTTGAACTTCATGATGTTTCTTTATAAGTAGTCTGAATCTTCATTGAGGATTCCAAAAGTATTGTAAAGGTTTCAGGATTCATTTTAGTGGCATTCAAAGTTTGTACATGTGACAAATAATCTTTATTTTGTACGTTAATAATTTGTTTTTAATAATTTCCATTTTTTGGGTTTTAGCTCCTTATTGCAGTTTAAACCCTACCTTGAAGAATGGTGGAATTATAAATAAAACAGGTGGTCCTGCTGGAAGCAAAGTTCGCTATTATTGCAAGCCTGGGTACAGAATGATTGGTCACAATAATGCGACGTGTAGGCGCTACCAAAATGGCATGTACCAGTGGGATTCTCCTGTGCCCATCTGCCATGGTAAGATAATGTTTTCTTCTTGAGTAGGCTTCTATGATTTCATTGTAAGGCTATTTCACAAAACAGAGATGCAGCGTTGTCAATACTGCTGTAGGCCAAGAGAGACACTGACATCATGATCTGATCCAAACACATACTGACTTGTGTATTTCATGTGCAGAGTTGAAGTGTTAAGACCTATTTGTGCTGTCAAATACAGAGGTGTTTTACCTCTCCCTCATCCACTAGCAGAGAAAGGTGCAAACTCTTATATTATAGGCACTACGTTTGCAGGATGTCTTGGAAGCTTAAGAATCTCAGGTAGCTTTAGACAGTGTGAAAAAAAACCCAGCCCCAACTGCCTAAACTGTTGTATTTGATCTGGTCAATAGTGTTGCTGAAACTTTGGGAGCTATTTTGCTGACAAGCTGACAGGTGTCTTTTCTCAAAAGGTACTGAAATTTTGGCATCTTAATCCGGACTTCAGTCACTTTAAGCATGACAGGATAGAGACAGTATTCTGTGTGTACTTGTTAGTCTGGGGAGTTGGGGTTATAAATTTAAGGAGGCCCTATATTTTACTTTTCTCCAGAATTTGAGATCTTGTGATTCCTCAGCTGTCAAAAATTCTATGCAAATATATCCCTTAGCTTTCTACTGCTTATTTATCCAGACAATATTAGCCTTATACTGCTGCTTCCACTATTGTTCAAATAACAGAGTTCTGTTCAAATAACAGTATAATGAAAATATGATCCAGCACTGAAAAATTCTTAAATAGTTTATTTTTTCTATATTTTCTCTCTTTTTTTTAGAACAGTCTAGTGTTAAGAGTTTTCTTTCACATTTTGAGTTTTTACATTTTATGTTCACAGTTTTCTTTTCACAGTGGCACAGAAAGTGTTGCAGATTTGCCATTCTAACCTTGAAAATTATGTCCAAATATAATGAGGTGCGTGAATGGAGAAAAAAGATCTTTAAACAATTTAAGAAAAAAACTCCCCACTTTTAAAGACAAAATGGAATAATTCAGAGAAAGGAAGAGGAAAAATGTACAGATGTGTGCAGGACTTGATATAACATTGCAGGACTTGATAGTGGATAACTAGGGATGAAAGAGACTCAGAAAGTAATAGGTTCTGAAGAGAACTTAAGAGGATTCAAGAAAATTGTAAAATACTTCAGACACTGTGTCTGCACTTATTTTATCACTGTGTGCAAGAAGGAACTTTGAAATTTTAGCAATCTAGCATGTTCACAAATACCTTTTTTCTTGAATTTTAAGCTGTATTTATAATTTCATCAATATATGTGGCTGTGGGTATGTAGATTTCTGTAAACAATGGGATAAAATATTTGCAAGAGAGGTTATTTAATCTTTATTATAAATTTCTTATAAATTTAAGATTCCTCATTTTAATGTATAATTTTACAACTCTGGCATAATTATTCCAACTTGTATGTGTGAAGGAAGCATGTGTTTTTCAAAAAACTCTAAAAATGGAGACCATATTTCAAAGTTTATTTAGTACCTGTTATCAAAATGCATTCTCTTTGAAAATTAATTAAAATTACACATTTGGTCCAGATCATGGATTTCATTATAGGATCTTTCTAAATCAAAATGCCTTTTATTAGTTCAGAAATTTCCATAAAACCAGTTCTGCAGGGTTACATTTGTAATTAATAACTTGAATATGTTAAAATTAATTTTTGAAATCAAGTTTGATCATATTATCAAAAAGGGTAATTATTTTTTGCGTATCTATTAGAACAGCATCTAATTTGAATATGAAAACATCTAATATGAGTTAATCTGATAGGGTCAGAAGATATTTTTCAATTCCAGTCTTCTCAAATGCAAATGTGTGTAATAACATCCTGAATGCTGTGTAAAGAACTTGACTCCTATCTAGGAAATTGGAGCTTACTGTTACTGCTTTTATTTCATTTGTGAAGTGAAAAGAGAAATATGACTCATGCTATATTCAAAAGAGAAATGGAGAGAAAATAACGATTCTTATACAATAAGAGTAAGTACCTGCTGAGAGGAAATAGTAAGGCCCCAGTAATGATACTGGCAATGACATTTGTCAGCCACTGATTAGCTCATGTATAGATTTCCATGCTGGGGGAGAGTAGGAAGAGAAGACTGAGGCTGGAGATGAAGAGATGATAAGAGAAAATATAAGAAAATCTTGGCAAGAAGAGCAGTTAGAAGGAAAAACTGAAAGCAAGTTGTCAGGGTCAATATGGCTCAGCAGTGCTGGGTTGCCAGAGTCTGGAGGCTGAGTACTGTTGTACTTTCACGTGGTACAGTGAGAGGGCAACAGAGTGCCTGTCTTCCCCTGGCAGGGATGAGCAAATGCCCCTCTTTATCCCAACTGTTCCTCCTAGGCAGGATTCAGCTTTTGGCTTTGTTCTTCCTGATTTCTCCCACTCATTCTTAAAAGAGCTAAAAATAACTTTAAAGAGCCTTGGAAAACCCTTGGCTGCTCTTCGTCATTTGAGTTATTTCCTAGTAGGTTTATAAAAGAAAACTGGAGGTACCTACCTTAAGGAAGTTCTCATCTGAATTTGTAAGTACTTGGAAAGGCTCAATATCTATGACAGAATCATGATACAAGTATAGCTGATGCCAGCAGTCCCTGCTTAAAATGCTGATTCCAGGTACTGTCATTGTGCTTACCTCTGTGCTTGAAGTGTATAGATGTACATTTTGGAGCTAAAGATCTTTGCACTTTTTGCTGTACTGAACAAAGATTATTCCAGGACCATGACTATGCTCCATGTCTGCCCTGGGAGAGTGGGCTTGAAAATACCTGTTTACTGTTTGCACAAGACTATGATTCTGAGGCCACCAAACTACTTCCTCATGAAATTAGGTGTTCTGTGTTTTTGGGCATGGAATTAAGCTTGGGGCTATTTTACCTTTTTTGGTAAATGTTACTATGCAAAAATGTCCCTCTCAGCATACAGTCTTAAAAATGTGAGGTGAGTATCAAAAATACCAAATTCCAGCTATCTCTTACAAACCAAAGACCATATTTCAGAATATAAAACAATAAGCGTATTACTCTAGACTAAAAAATCCCAGAAATTTAAGGAGATACCTGGTAGCAATCTTTTAATAACCTAAAAGTAGTTCCAAAGATGAATGAAATAATTAATCTGTGTTCTTTCTAGATAAACGACTTACAGCTAACCTTACTTTAACAGGATCCTAGGATAGGTTTTTCTTTATTTTTTTATTCTTTTCTCAGAGAGGCTAGTGAAATACTGGAATAGATTGCCTGTGGAGAGCGTGAAATTTTCATCATTGGAGGTCTTTCAAGACAAATTAGATCAAGACTGGTCAAGTATAATTTTGACTTGTGATAGGAGAATAGACTATATGACCTCTCATAACAGTTGTTTTGTGGTTTTCTTTATACCCCCAACCCTGTTTTCATTTTCTTTTTTATTTCTGTACATATCCAAGTCTGAGAATTGCCAAAGCTCTCTCTGATGTTACCAATTGGATATCACACGCATATGCCACTGAGCGTGTTTTGGTTTTGAATCCTGCTTTTGGGGACTACTCTGTTTCTAACTTTGACTTTTGGGTATTTGAATGCTTTTTCCAGCACTGTGTTCAATGCCAGAAACAGGTCACTGAATGATGAATGCTTGTAGATTAACTTTAGGGATTTTCCAGCATATGAAAATAAACTCAATGTCTGACTGTAATTTACTCCTCAGTTTCATTTCTATACACAATGAAATTGCATACTTTGAGGATAAATAATATGTAAGTATCTTACTGGAATACAGGTGTATAGATACTTTAAAGGATTGCCATAAAACTTAAATTTACTGGTTTTAACAAGAAATAAATATATGTATGACATGGAACATGATAGAGCAACTAAAACTACGTCTCAGTTTCCAGGTAAAAGGCTTTTCCCCCTGCATTGGAAGAGGTATATTTTTCTGCTGTGCAAGATTATAGATAGAATTAAGGCTGACTTATATTTCAAACACTCTGAATGCACATCTCCCAGCTGGAATTTACCTGTCTCATCTAATCACTGACCTAAGAAACATGCTGATAATTCCTCAAGTCAGAAGATTTTCTCACACCATTCTTAATTGTTTAATAATCATGAAGCTGAGAGCTTCAAAATACTTGGTTGTGGCACAGTAGTGTAATTGTTTCCACTGTCCAAAGAAAAAATGCCATTTTAGTCAGTTTGGTTCAGCTTACTTTACTTTAAATTTCAAATTACTTGCTATTTAGCGAAACTCTCCTTGCTGATATGCTTTAACACTGGCGCTCTAAAAGCCTTTATCAGCCTTGGTAAATTTGTAGCAACAGGAATATTTCCTTCCAATTCAGGCTCTGGGAGACAAGCATGCAAAAAAAAAAAAAAAATAGATAAGACTCTAACTGGAACAGTGCCAGAATGCCCAAACTGCTTTTATGATAAGTACCTAAAGCAGAGGTGAGAAAAGCTTGACAATTCAGCAGTACAAGATTTAGAAACAACTAAGGAAAGAAGGGACACTGTAAGGGCTGAGGTACACTCTGATGGTGAAAGTGCTGACGTGTGACAGGTAAGCATAGATTTTGAGGTGCTTTAGCATATTAGACATTGCATCAGACCTGACATAACTGAGAGGCCCACCTGTGTGTGACAAGGCATTGTACATCTTTTATTCCTTAAAATAACTTGCACATAAGAGCTACTCTCCCTTGAACTTTTCAGTGTGTCTCTAGAAAGGTTAGTGCTGAAGGTGAAGAACAAATGCTGACAGAATTATTAGCTCCTTCCGTGAACTAAACAGACCCAGATTGGTTTGTTGGGGTTTTTTCTTGTTGGTTTTGTTTTTTGTTTTGTTGGTTTTGTTTTCAAATGGCATAATAAAAGCTTCTTTCTTCACTAAGGTATTTGAAGTTATTTCATGTTTGGAGTATTTAGAGGGAAATAAAATAAGGTACATCTGTATATGCAGATGGGCACACACATGGGATGGGTGGATAGATTCATAGTTTTGAGTTTTGGTTTTATACAATTAAATGTATGCACACTTAAAAGAGAGATTATTGTTTTGATATGAGAAAAGAGACCTGAAAATGTTGACAAGAAGTTAAATCTTAACCAAAAACATCCAGGCATATTGTCATAAGTCAGAAGAGAACTGTAAGGAATGTTACACGAGAGGAGGCGTAGACATTGGGAACACTGAAATCTTTCACAGTAACCATGACTTCAACTGCACTGGCATTTTTATGATGTACCAGAGTGTGAGTTTAATTTTCCATCAATTCAGCATGCAGACAAACTTCTTGCAAGTATTGCTTGCCTGACACAAGATCAGAGTTGGTTCTAGTTGTAGGTAAAGGATTCAGCTGATCTTTAGGGATTATAAAGCATTTATACGCCTATGCTGACTGTGTTGAGCACACCAGAGACATGAAAAACTACCACTCCTGCTGCAGTCACCTTGTGGAGAATGACTTCTAACGTAAAGACCTGCTCTCAGAATCTGCAGAACTTGCTTTTAACCTTCCCCTACTCCACTTTCTCTAACACAATTCAGAGCAGTTAAAAATTGCCTTCCAGAACCCCTTCCTAATCATTCTCTCTATCTTTCCTGTCCCAGTGCTTCCACTGGCAGGAGGCTCACGCCCTGCCCACTGATGGGGAAATACTCAATTTTGATAAAAGAAGAACAGTTCTGGTTAGGATACAAAAAGTGCCAAGAAGTTGTGTTAAAGGAGGCAGCTTATTTTGGAACAGTCCTATACTTCTACTTCTGTTAGCAATATGACAAATTCCAGATGGAAGGAAAAGCGGAAATAAACTAATCATTCATCATTTAATAATGGTTATATCCCCTCGTAATCGTATTCAAAGTACTGTGTTGCATAGAATTTAAATTCATCAAATGTGACAACTTGGAAACACTGAAAACAAATTTGAGAGTTGTGGTTTTGGTACCATGATGATGTGTTCTGAAATTAATTGTTTGCATTGAATTGGGTAAAATGTGGTAAAAACTAGATTAAAAAAAAACATACTTCACTACTGAAACAGATTTCAGACAAACACTGTGATTTCTTCTTTTGAAATATATTTATTTTTATTCAAAAATATTAGAATATTGAATTGCTTCTTACCATTGACTGCATGTAAGGAAAAATACTTTCATTTGTAAAGTTTCAATTTTATTGGTAAATATTTAAGAACAGAGGAGTAAACTGGATGCCAAACTCAGAGTAGCTTGTGATTCTGTACACACATACACGTATTGGTTTGTAGAAAGTCATGAAATAGATTAATTATAATAATTTTATAGGTAGTCTGCTCCAAGTTGCCATTTTTCAGACAGTAACATCCTTTCAGAGAATATATTATGACTTTCCCTTTAGAAGAGTTGTGGAGCAAACATAAATTTTTTACCAGCTTTAGTAACTTATTAAAGGACCTAGACTTAATATCTGTACATAAATAGCTACTTTAAAATAAACATAGCATTAAAAGAAATTTTTTAAAAAAATGTCAAAAGCAAGGGACCTGAGAAGTCAGATGACAGAAGACAATCTTGTTTGGGAGACCTTTCCTAAAAGCAACTAAAATAGACTTTTCCTAATTTTACTCTGCCTGAAAATTGTATATTATGAGATACTTTTAAAGGAAACTCTGGCTAAATAAATTAATATATAAGCCTAAAAAACCACCTTAGATGCTACTCAAACTTCACTAAGTTGACAGCAAATTAAACTTTGTGACCTTGAAAGAAAAACCATTCATTTGGAGTTAAATTCAGAAGGAGACAAAAAAGTGAAAACAATTCAGTAAATAATTTCCTTCATGATGCAGAAAGTTAATAAGCCTAGATACACATAATATTTAAAATTCTGAAATAAATTAGTCAAATATGTAAATAAAGTTTAAAATATCAGAATAATGTCCTTAAGTGGAACACTTTCCTATTTAGTCATATATTTGGTTGCTTTTCTTATCAGACAAAAAATGTTAAATTGAATTCTTTAACAGCATAGTTCTAAATGCATAGAACAAACAAATATTAAATCTATGAAAAAACTCTGATGAAGTAGTGCAGGATTGAAAGAAAGCCTGAGAGAATGGAGCAGACTACTGAAAAGGATTTAAGAGTTTTCCAGTTCATTGTTTCTTGAACCAAATCTCTTTGGACACTCCATTTTTTTCTCTAGTAAATAAACCATTGCCCTTAGCCTGTGTTGAAAATTCTCTCTCTGAAGCGATTATATTGAACTAAATAATTATTTATAAAATGTTTGTTTCTATTAGATGCACTTCTAAGTTTTTATCAATGTTTTAAATATTGTTACATTTATCAGAATGTTGCAAATATGATGGAAAATTAATTTCAATTGTTATAAATGGGATATATCAAAATTAAAAATCTATGTTTCTTATTTCAGTGGTGGGACAATATTTTAAAGATATGTATGATAAAATTCCAATTCTTCGTATTTTTCTTTCCTTTCTTTTCAGCTGTATCTTGTGGCATTCCTGAGTCCCCTGGGAATGGTTCAGTTATAGGTAATGAATTCACTTTGGGCAGCAGATTGATATATGAATGTAATGAAGGCTTCAAGCTAGAATCTAGTCAACAAGCAACAGCGGTGTGTCAAGAAGATGGATTATGGAGCAACAAAGGGAGGCCACCTGTTTGCAAATGTAAGTGGGCATGTATTTCTCAATAATATTTCCCCAGAACTTTCTCAGGAAATTCTTCACTGCTGATGTTTAGGTTTTTACATATACATATGCCCTGAAGTGGCCATTCAGGAATGCATCATCATTTATCATGTAGGAAAGTAGAAGAGGCCCATAAATTTGTTTAATTAAAAAATCTTTGTTTTATCTTTTTCAAAACATCTGAGTTTAAATTGTTAGATAGTTAGATTTCCTGTATATTTTCTTATTATGAATAATATGCCCTTCACCATGGTGAGTTACAATCACCAATTATAATTTCTTTTCTAATATAGCTTCTAAAGTAATAAAAGCAAAAATTGTTTCTTAAAATATTAGTGTAGGCAATTAAGCTGGATAAGAGTCCTTCAGTCTTCATTTCTGGCTCCTGTCAGGATCAAGCCAATGTAGTGCAGACTCTACATGGTATAGCCTGTCATTTGCATTGGGCAGCCACTGCCTCTCTCTGTCCTGCATCAAAGCAATAATTATCTGAGCCTGACTTCAACGTGACTTGAAATTCTCTTTGGGACATAATCTCAAATTCACTAATTGCTATAATATTACGTGGAAAAATTTTGAGAGTTTATTTAGAATCCTGATCTAATCAACAGCATATGTATGTGCCTTCCAGATTCTGATTTTGATAACCACTTTAATTTTTCGAACAAGTAAAATTCAACTCATTTTTAAAGAAATAGTAAAATGAGGCACATACAAGAATTGTGAAGTTATACATGATTGTGAATGGGTTTTCATTTATTTGAATCAATTAATAGCAAACAATTGTTAGAAAATATTTTTGAAAATTGAGAGAATTTCTAGGAATCCTTGACAGATGGTTGTTTAACCTAATCTTGAATGGTCTCCTGACTACTCTTTCAGTAATTTACTTTCCCCCTTGCACTTTTTCCTAGTACTTACATAATCTGAAGCTGTTTTTCTGTAGTGTAAAGGCCTTGTTTCATTTTGGATCCACAGTGGGCAAATAGAAGAATTACTTAATCCTTTTCTAATTCTTTTTAATGTGTTTGAAAACTGTTATCTTTTCAGTGTAGTGGGCTATCCTCGGTGAACTTTCATACCTCACGCAGTATGAAAGTACCTCCCTTTCCCTTTTCAACCAGATGGAAAAAATAGGATGAAAAATCTCATGGATCAAGATAAGGATAGAGAGAGGATTCAACTTGGTAAAAGCTAATTTAATGTAGACAATTAAAATAAGGTGAAATAAACTTCAGAAAATAAAGGTTAAAAAAATCAAAACAATGGTTTCCTCCCTCTATTCCCAGGGTCACCTTCATTCTGTTAGTTCTTCTCCTTACTCCAGCCAGTGCTGGGGGCTAAGGAATGGGAGTTGTGGTCAGTGTATTAAGGGCTTCTCTCTGTTTCCCCTTCCTCCTTGCACTTTTCCTCTGCTCCAGCATGTGTCTTCTTCATGAGCTATTGAACTTCAAGATAAACTTGCTCTAGTGTGGCTCCTCCATCAGCTGCAGTTTCTTCAAGAAATAACATTCATCTGCTCCAGTGTGGGCTGCAGTGTGAATATCTGCTCTGGCATGGTCCTCTCCTTTGGGCTGCAGCCAAGCACCAGCTCTGGTGTCTGGAAATCGCCCCTCTTATGTGACCTTAGTGTTCCCTCTGCTGTTTCTCACTCTTTTTGTTCTGCCCTCTCTGCCTGTGCAGAGTTTTGCCTTTTCCTAAACACAATTTCCCAGAGGTGCTGCCATCATGTCTGCAGAGCTCAGCTGTGTTCTGCAGTGGGTCCTTTAGGACTGATTGTGCCCACCAGCCTCTCCTCATAAAGGCCACCCTGGAGCTGCTCGCACCCCTGCCAACACCTTGACTCCTGAATCCAGTGCACTCAGTCACCTTTTCTGTAGAGATAACTATCTTATTGTGATTCATTCTCACTCTCCCTCCCTACTTTTAGGACCAGTGATTCTCATTATTGTCCTCTGGACAATCACCAATTGATCTTCACCTTTCTTGAAGGGCAGTGCCTAAAACTGTACACAGCAATTCCACAGAGTACATAAAGAGGATTATTCAAAACCAGCTGTGATCACACAGACATGATCTGAATTCAGAGCCGTGTACAGAGGGAAGGTAGTGCTCTAGTGAATTGAAGTGAACTTCATTCTCAGAAAAAAATTGACAACGTACAAAGCACATATCTTGAATGATTAACCAGCAAAAATGTCAAGAGATGTTTTTTTCTGAGGGAAGAGGACAGATAAACTATCTAGGGATTAGATACACTGAAATAATAACACTATATCTGCAGTGAACAAAACAAAAGCTTGTATTATTGAAATGGTCAAACTTGACCAGACAAGGACTACCTTTTAAAACAAAGCTTAATTATTAAGATTTAGCACACCTTTCAACATTAAAATTTTTGTTTAGTATCTATAATAAACTAACAAGATACTTCTCTTCTTTGTCTTCTCTTTTGCTTTTCTAAAAATTTGTTGTTTGAAAAAGAATACAATTACTTCTAAATATAGGCATGCTAAACTAAAGCGCTAGTGACGTACATGAAAATTTAAAATCAATATTTTCAGACTGGACTGCTATTCAGAGGCAGGCATGCTTTACCCAAGATTTCTTACTTGCGAAGTGAAGAAGAACTTAGACAATCTGCACAACAACCTGGTTTTTTTCAGTATTGCTGCTGTAAGAATAGATGTATTTAGTCTCCAGAAACAGAAGCATCTCTAACTTGATGGGAAGCACACAGAGCAGAAAGGTAAATGGTAAATAAATAAATCTGGGTTTATTCCCATGTCTGTTAAAATAAAGGTTGAAATCAGGGCAGTTTGTTTTGCAAAGCACCTCTGATAATATCATGCCTGAGGCAGATGTTTGAAACGCCTTCCTTTTCATCAAAAGTATTTACATCAGATTTGAAGCATGAAAAATATAATTCGTGATGGTCATAGAGCAAGACACAGATGCATCATGGATATTAGGCTATTGAATTTAATTACAGAAAATACAAAGCTACGGATATCTACTAAGAAAGCTTAACTGAATGCAACAAATATCTTGCTTCAGTTATTCTGCATAGAGATCCCCAGAACATGATGAAGGGAAGAGATTTCTCTTCTGCTCTTCCATACAATCATAGAATCAGAGAATATTTTGGGTTGGAAGGAACAATAATGATCATCTAGTTCCTACCCTCCTGCCATGGACAGGAATACCTTCCACTAGACCAAGTGGCTTATGGCCTCATCTAACCTGGCTTTGAACAGTTACAAGAACGGGACATTCATAGCTTCTCTAGGAAACCTGTTCCAGTGCCTTACCACCCGTATAGTGAACAATTTTTAATCTAAACTCACTCTCTTTAAATTTGAAACCATTATTCCTTTTCCTATCACTACATGCTCTTGTGAAACATCTCTCCCTAGCTCTCTTGTAGCCCCCTTTAGGCACTGCAAGGGTGCTCTAAGGTCTCCCAGGAGCCTACTTTTCTCCAGGCTGAATGACACCAACTCCCTCAGCCTGTCATCATCAGAGGCTCTCCAGCCCATTGATCATCTTCTCTGGATTCACTCCAACAGGTCCACATCCTTCTTTTGTTGGGGGCCCTAGAGCTGGATGCAGTATTCCATGTGGCGTCTCATGACAGCAGCACATAGGGATAAAAATCACTTCTCTCAACCTATTGATCCCACTTTTTTCAACACAGCCCAGAGTATGGGGCTGGCATTCTGTGCTGCAGGTGCACATTGCTGGCTCATGTCAAGCTTCTCATCAACCAACACCCCAAGTCCTTCTCCTCAGGGCTGCTCTCAATTTATTCTGTGCCCAGCCTTTATTCATGTCTCAGATCGCCCTGACCATGGGCAGGACCTTGCACTTGGCCTTGTTGAACTTCACAAGGTTCACTTTTATCCGTTGATTTATCTGCTTATCAAATCCATGTCTCTCTGGAATTTGCTCTTACTGCTTTCCTTTTCATAAAACTATGTGGATGCATAACCTAGAATATTGAATTTATGGTTCATTCTTCTAACATCTTAACTGCCTGAGATAATCCCTATAGCTGCATAACTTTATTGCTGTTTTTCACTATTCGTTTAATACATTTATTCAAAGATTTAAATCAGGTCATTGACTGGTTTATGTTAATTTTTCTAACATCAAATATTTTAAGAAACAGCTAATAGACTTTTGCATAATCTTCATATTGCAGATTTCACTGTAGATGTTTTTTTTTGAAGGTATGGTGTGCTGAGCTGTAGCAGTGATGGTTCAGACATATTTTTTTTCTAGGAACTAATTGAAAAATAATTATAAATTTTATAATTTATAAGTTCATAAATTTGACTTTTTCATAATTTTCAATATGTTTGGAAAATATTTCATTTTAGAACTAAGAATCATAAGTAGTTCTGGAATAAAACATTAGTTGTAGTATAAATGGAAACCCAAATTTGCTAGGATAAACAGGCAAAGATTCACCATCAAATCATCGTAGATATTGTGCTGGTGGTTTTTATTTGCTAAAACATTCAGAACATCATACCCATTTTCTTTAACATATCCTAAGTAAGTATTTTTCAAAATATTTTGTCAGTTTTTGATATGTAACATGGAGTATTTATTCAACGAACTGTAGTAAAACGGTTCATACATTTAGTAATTTTTTAATTAGTCCAGATACATTAGACTGATAACAGATTGACTTGATATAGCTGCTGGATTAACAGACTGATGCTGAATACCCCATGATCCTTTTGCTTATCTGTTTTGAGGTTTTGAAGCCTTTCCTATTTGAATGTATTGACCAAGATGAGCAGTTTAATTTTTTTCCTTTCTATCAGAATACTGAGACTATCAACTTGCTCAAGTGATCCTATTTTGTTCTTAGGTCTTTGTTCATAGATTCTATGATGTATAGGATTACTTGGTTTCCTACTCTCTTCTAATTTTACTAATATTTGTGAATTTAAACCACAATTTTTTCCAATATCTCAGATATAATGCATGACTTCACCTTAATGTTGCTGTTATTTTTAAGGTAATAGTGAAGTTATTCAAAAGGTTATATTTGAAAAATGTAGGTCACAGCATTAGGTTCACCAAATGTCCTTTCCCCTTTTTCTGTGGTTGTTAACTACCAGCTGAAGAATGGCAATCAAGCATCATGTGCTCCTTGAGAATAATAATAGCAAATATTGCTAAGTAGTAAGTTCCTGCAATTGAGATATTTTTCCATCATGAACATTGTACATTTTTTCTTTGAAAAAGATAATTGCACTCAGAGTCACAATATTCAAGATACTCTGAAGAGCAACCTTCAGATGCTTTTCAACACTTCCCAGAAGAAGCTTTTCCATGAAGATTGTTTTTCACTTTTGGTATTTAGAGCAGTAGAGTAGTAAAATTTTTCACTGAAGTGAGACTGGCAGGCCTGTAGCTTCCAGGGTCTTCTTGAATCATTGTCTCAATCTTCTTGAAAATTGAGACAATGTTCTCCAGCTTCCAGTCAGCTGGGACCTCTCCAGATTCCCAAGACTGCTCAAAAATCATCAAGAGCTTTTGCAATGACATCACCAAGCTCTTTGAGGATTCTTGGATGAATCCTATCAGGCCCCATAGATCTGTAGGGATCCAGCTGGAGCAGCAGATCCCACACAGTTTCAGGGTTGACTTGGAGTTTGTCATTCTCATAGTCTTGGTCCTCCAGTTCAGGGTGCTGAGACCCCCTTGGTCCATCATCCATGTTGAAGCAAAGGCAAAGAATGCATTCAGCACCTCTGCCTTGTCCATGTCCATGTTTGTGAGGTGACTGTCCTCATCCTGTAACAGAACAATATCATTTCTACATTGACTTTTGCTATTAATATATGTCAAAGAACTCTTTTTATTGTCCACCGTATTTTTGGCCAGCTTCAACTCCAGTCGAGTTTTGACTGGATGAATTTTCTCCCTACAGTGGCAAGCAGCATCTCTGTATTCTTCCATGACACTTTACTTCCACAGGGCATACACCTTCCTTTTTCCCCTTATTTCCAAGAGAGGAATCCTGGTCAATCAAGCCAGCCTTTTTGCCTCATCTGCTTGACTTATAACATTTGGGAATTGCCTGCTCCTCTGCACTTGGGATGTAATGCTTAAAAAGTGACCAGTACTTAATGACTCCTACACATAAAGAAATGTTTTCTGTGGGGATTTTACTTAATAGTTCCCTGGGAAGTTTGAAGTCTGCTCTCCTCATTCCAGGGTTAAGGTTTTGCTGGCACTTTTCCTCCTGTCAACAGAAATTTTAAACTCAGAAGCTTTATGGTCACTGAGGCCACCAATCTTCGCTTACGAGATCCTCCCTGTTGACAGGCAATAGATCAAGGAGGGTGTGTTTCCAAGCCAGTTCCCTGAAGACCTCTTCCATAAAGTTGTCATCCAGGTTTTTTAGGAATCTTCTGGGCTGGGTTGTAGCAGCTGTGTGGTTCTCCCAGGTAATTTCTGGCAAGTTGAAGTCCCCATAAGGACAATAGTAGTTGACTTGGAAGTGTACCTTAGTTGCTCAAAGAATAATTTGTTGGCATCATGTTCCCAGCTGTAGGTCTACAGTAGGCTCCCACAATGGCATTCACATGATTTATTTGTCCCTTGATTGTTATCCAGAAACTCTCAACTGAGCCATTGCCAACTGAGAACTCCATTTTTCTACCCCTTTTATTACATCAGTTGCCACCCCTTCACCACCTGTTGCCTTTTCTGCCCTGCCTATCCCTCCTAAAGAGCCTGTAACCATCCAAGAGTGCACTCCAGTCACAGGACTCATCCCACCGTGTTTAATTTATGCCAATTAAATCAAACAAGGACTGCAGCAAAGCTTGGAGCTCATTTTTTTAATTTATGCTCTGTGTATGTGTAGAAACGTTTTTAAGTGTTATACTTTGTAGCCAGCACCTTGTGAAGCAGATTGCAAGATTAGTGTTTTTTTCCTCAAGCTTTGGCACACCATACAATCGCTCATCACTGACAAACTTCGTATTTTCCCTTTCCCCCTTCCAAACTACAGTAAAGTTCTGTCAGTGAACCCCACTAGCTCTTGTGCCAGAGCTCTTTTTCCCCTCTGAGAAAGGTGCATTCTATTAGGTGTCAATAGACCAGGTGTTAAGTAGATTAAGAAACTCCAAATTTTTCCACTTACACCAGCTTCAGAACCATGTGTTGACTTGACAGATCTGCCTGCCTATTTGGGCTTTATAAAAACTCATTTTCATTATAATTATATGTCATTATGAATTCTCTGGTTTTGAGTCTATTCAGAATTATCAATATATGTAGATTGTCATGTCGTTAAAATAGATAATCATGATTTCAAATTATAATTATGTTTTCTGACCTGTATTTTATGTAAATCAATATTATTCATACATTTTAGTATAAAAATGCCTAGAGAAGTAAAAGAACATCTTCACATCTGCAAGAAGTTGTAATCCATTACAGAGTTTCATCTATGTAAATGAGAATTTAAATAGTGCCCAGACCATAATTTCCAAGAGACTGACCATAAGAGGCAAGTTGATGCACTCAGTCACAAACCATGTGCACAAAATCAAACATCTGTTAATAGTCACTTTTTTGTTTCTTGAAAGATGAGGAAATTAATAAATCAAAATCAATCCCTGTAAAATTAAAATTTTTCATGCAGCAGGTTTAGTTGATTACATCAACACAGCCTAGAAATATATTCTGTATTGAGGAACATCTTGAATTGGAAGTTGTACATTTATGCACTAGAATCTGATAGTTGTTTGTAAAGTGTGCTTGCAAATCTAAGTATATCTGTAGATAAAGAACAAATTGCATGCTGACCTCAGTATGTAGAGGTAACATCTAAGCAGCTTATTTGCATATTCTGAAATAGCTGAGCCTGTCTTGAAATGTCCTGTGGTTAAGACTAAAATTTTTGCTCTTGGACTAAATAAAAAGCTTACTTTCATATTTGAAAGAACCAATAAAACTATTGCTTGGAAGGGGGAGTGATAAAAATGTTAAAGTTGATAGGCATTAAGTCCCTATTTAGAATATGTTTTGTTTTCTGAAAGACTTATATGATTTTCACTACAAGATGTTAAGTAGAGTGCTTCAACATGCATATTTTATTTAACAACAACTACAGAAAAATGTTTCTTGGTTGATAGTTCATAATCTTTCCATAGCTATGACACACAGTTTAGTGTGAATACCAAAATAAATTAAATTAGGAGCTAGGAAGTCCTCTATAAACCTTGGATGCCATTCTTCAGCAGTCAAAATATTGTTTTAAAGACCAAAGTGAAGACCTATTAAGTTCCAAAGTGATTGTACACTGGCAATCCTTCCTAAGATATACTAAAAAAAAAAATCTAAGAAAATATTCTACAATTTCAACTCAATATAATATTATAATCTGTCATTTGGAAGTTCTTAAAATTATTTCTCCTTTATAAGTACTTATACATCTTCATAGATATGGTGTTCAGTTCTGATTTTCCTGGATGCCAAAATTTGCCATGGGTAAAATAACTATTGGAAAAGGTAGATGTATAATTATAGCATTAACATCTAAATTTTTACAGGAATTTTGATTCTATCACTTTCCCTTTAGTTCAGTAATTGCCCGAACTAGTCTCTTCCATCAAACATTCATACTTGTGATAAAGGCTCTTTATACCTCTCAGACAGTGTCAAGTCTACAGAATATGTAATTATTTATTTATACACTTATTTTGCCAGCTTGTTAGTCTTTTTCCTGGTGGAATGGTATGAATTTATTGTAGCATAAATGAGAACTTTTATTCTTCTTTTTATTTCTTCATTTGAGATCTTTACATATTTCCTCCTAATGCTTTTGTCTTCCACTGAACAACATATAAAGAAACTAAATTTCTGCTACTTGTTGTTGTTGTTGTTTGGTTGATTTTCCTTGGAAAGTATAGCTTTTTTCAACTGTTTCTGGGGTAGTAGATTTTTCTAAAATATCCACTTAGTGAGTCTCACTTAGTGACATAAACAGTCAGTAATTCACCCAGACATTTTCTATAGTAGGGAAATTCTGAATAACATGGTAAAAGATAAGAAATATAACAATTTTAAATAGTCATGAATATTTTCATAATGCTAGTCTAGAGTTATAGGTACATTAAGATAGAATTCATGTCAATATCATAAATATTGTAAGCATTCTGTGGACTTAAATTTCAGAGCAACAAATTGAAGCTGAAAAAAGAACATAAGAGAACATTCTCTTGTCAGTAACTGCATTCGCTTACAAAATATCAAATACTAAAAACAACAGAACTGAAACAATGCTAAAAAGCTTCTTAAATGTCATCAATTTTTTTAGTCTTCTGAACTGGAATGAAATAATTTTCCTGTACACCCACAATATATGGTTTTATAGTAATTAGCATTTCAATGTGTGCTAGCAGCTTTTATGACAACCTGTTTTAAGAACTTCAAGCTTTGCAAACATTACATAGCAATATTTGCTTTCCCTTTTACATCTACTGTAGTCTGTGTTTTGTCTGAAATTGTTGAATAAATCTCATTAGAGAGTATAACTGTATGTCATTGTTCCAGTACATCCACTAAATGAAAATATACTACAAACTCCAGTTCAATTTGCAATACTCACTGTACGAGAACTATTTTTCTTAGAACTTGTATTTCCAAAATGATTGTGTTATTCTATGTCTTAGATTGTGAAGCATCTGCCAGTAAGGTGAGACATACACCCATTAAGAAATTAAGGGCAGAATGCTAATATGTACATGTCCTTTCTTCACAGCTGTAACCTGCCCCAGCATAGAGACTCTTCTGTCAGAAAATGTTGTCTGGAGACTGATTTCTGGGTCACTGAATGAGTATGGAGCTCAAGTCATGCTCAGCTGCAGTCCTGGCTATTATTTATTGGGTCATAGACTCATAGAGTGCAGGACTAATGGAACCTGGAGCATAGGCAATGAAAGGCCAACTTGTAAGGGTAAGGAACATACTTGTTTACAGAATATCCTATGCTTTTTAATACATATATTTTCTTTTATAAATAAAGGGTTTAATAAACTATTTTGCTCTCACATTCCAATAAATAAGAAAGTGTGAAATTTTCATTAACTTGAAATTAATTTATTCCAACTCTTTAGGTGTTAAGTACAATACATTTCATGCAAGAGCCAATGAAATAGCATCAAGAAATCACTCTGTATTTACTCTACTAGGTGGTGCATAAATATGCAGAAAATACTAGAAGAAAATGTTATTACTTTAGAAGATTCCAGATTAAAGTTAAATTAGAAGATGATATTGTTTTGACCTCTTGGGTGACACATTAAAACTGTACAGTTGGAGAAGCATTCATATGAGTTTTTATAGTGTCTTCATACAAAAATGCCATAAATTACATCACCCCTGACTTTGGGTGTTTACAGTTTTAGAAAACCTTAGCAATCTCAGTGGAATCATACAGATTTCAAGGGTTACAGTACCAAAGTCTTAAAATAAATTTCTCCAAAACATAATTTTTTCTTTTAAATTATGTTATTTTAAAAATTCTGTTAACTGCAATTGTGTCCCTTTCTTTTTGTGCACACAGACTAAACAATGTAGTTTTGATACACTGCCTAAGATGCAGCTACTGGTTAGCTGCTGATGAGTTTTTGAAAAGATAATTCTTGCCCACCCTCTACAATTACAGATATTTTATGTGAGTAGAAAATGGGGTGATCCACATCAGATGCAGTTAACCAAAAAAGTGTTAGATAAACACAGGGAGTTGCTGACTGAAGAGATATTAGTTGATTTATTAGAAAGGTACATTATTTTCCCCTCTGCTAGAGGACTGATTAGGATTTAAAACTTCATCCCCCAAGAGATATTCAGTAATATTTCTATTGAATTTGAATCATTAAGATCCAGAAACACACTGCACAGTATTTTTGTGGAGTCTACAGTTTACTTTCTCTATGTCGTTCAAATGCTAAGGGTAAATTACATATATAAATATATATTCTAGTTGTTGATTTTTGAAGCAGTAGGAAAGCTAATTGAAACCCTGATGATAAAGAGTTTAGATTACATTTATCGATGTCTAATTGCCCATAGTATCTCTAAAGGAATTGCAAAACTTCCAATAAAAGTCATTCTGGATTAAGAGAAATCCAATTAGTAAGTTTTTTTAAAAAAATATGCTGAACAAATGCCTAAAAATCATGATATAGCTCATTATTCATGTAGTGTATGTATTATTAACTATAATCTCTGTAATTAAAACCAATAAAGCATTTGTAATATGTTTAGAACAGTTCATTCTATTGAGTCAAACTCTTCAAATAGAGTTTGATTTATTTTTTAAACATACATGTAATTAATATTCAGCAATACAATTAGAGATTATAGTGTTAGGCTAATCAACAAATTACATAAATGTAACTTGATCATAGTCAAAATGAGTCTAACTCATTTCTGGGCACATTGTGTACATAAGAAACTATGATCATATATTTTCTGATTATGACTGAGTTAATTGCATGGTAGCTGATACTTTACTTTATCCAAATTCTAACCAATTCTGTTTTGCTTTCTACGGCGAACACTTTAAAATATATGAGTGGGGCCTTGGGATTTCAAATAGGAAATTTAGTTGTGATCAAGATGCTATTGAAAGTAAACATGTGATTTATATTAACATAAAGACAGCTGAAGCTCTTGAAGAGATTGGTTTGCATCTTAAATTGCAATATCATTGATATACTTTTCTTATCATTTGATTGGTAAACAAAAGAAATGATAGAATGGTTTTAATTAAATTAAAGTTTGATACATTCTTGAAAGACAATTTTTCATGTGGTGTGCAATAGCTGTGGATTGCAGCTGATGTCACAGAAAGTTTCTGTGGTAATTGGTCAAATCTAGTCTTTGGCAACACCAGATGATTTATTATTTTAGCAAGCAGACTATCATATATGCTATATGCTTATGAATAGTGGTGGGAAATAAGAAAAAAGGCAATTTATAACAATTCAGAATACTAAATGTTAAAAAGATGTATAATACCTTTAAACTGACACAGCACTTAAAATAGCTAGGGAAAGCCTATTTGAAGAGTAGTCATGGATATGTACATATGGAATATAGCCACAGCCTTTCCAGGAATTCATGTAATTCCCTTGCTTCAGAACTAGAAATATGGATTGGCTGCTGTCAAGATATGCAGGTATCACAAAGAATTTTCAGATTTAGAACTTATGTTGCCAAAACAAGCATAATTTTAAGCCCTTTCCATGGAATACACCTCTTGTATTTATTTGTATTACATTTACTTTTTAAGAAAACATGAGGTGATATATTGTCTGCCAGTCAAAAAAAATTATAAAAAGCATTTTTGTATTTCAGTATATTCTGTTTCTTTTGTTTGTTTCTTTTCCTCCTAGTTATCTCCTGTGGTGGTCTTCCATCTCCACCAAATGGAAATAAGATTGGAACCTTAACAGTGTATGGAGCTACTGCGATATTCACTTGTAACACAGGATACACATTAGTTGGTTCTCATGTGAGAGAGTGCTTGGCAAATGGTCTGTGGAGCGGTACTGAAACCCAATGCCTAGGTAAGACCCCCAGATTTCTGTTCTTTGTTTTGTTTTGTCTGAAACAGTATCAAGAACTGCAATTCAGCTCTTATCAGGCAATATTTTTGAGTCAATGAAAAATAAAGGTACCTTAAATATGGAAATGTTTTGTACTTAATATGATTTTGTGTTATTCTACTAGCATATATAATTTCTTTAGGAATTAAATTACCTTTTATGTTGTTGTAATGCTTTTCAAACGAGTATGATTTTTAATTGACTTAAATAATCACCCCCATTCACAGTGTTTTTCTTTGTGGAGCAGGGTGTGTGATGAAACTAAGCTTCAAGATAATCTTTGGTTAGGATTATTCCTGATGCATTCCAAAAACAATTAAGTATTCAGCATATTGACCATTTGGTCAGGGGAAGCAGACAAGAGGCAGTCAAAAGTTAAGAAAAACCAAGACTCTTTCAAACCTGGAGATTTATATAGTTTGGACATTAATTCTCACCCCAACTCTTGCTCTCTTCAGATCCACTCATATTGGTTCACACTCCTAATACAGGCATAAGAAAAATGTTCTCTTTTTGAGTAACATTTGAGGCTCAGCAGTGGGTTTATTCTTGGTTGTGAACAGGATATTTATTTCTGGAATCTGTTATTTGCTTTGTCTGCCTTAATTTTGCAGATTTTCTTCTTGCTTAATAGTTGAATGTACTCTGTTGCTCTCAGGAAAGGAGGAATTCTGCTTTCTTCTTCAGAGCTCAACCTCACATAAAAGGCATTTTTCCTCTCTGCTGCTTCACTATGTCATTTTAGCAGAACGCAAAGTGTTCCATGCTTGTCTTTATATTCAGGTATATATATGGGGATGTCTAAGCACCTCTCTTGGGTGCTGGAGGAGTTTTACAGCAGATCTGTTGCAATACTGTGGATCATGTGCAGTGTCCTGGTGGAAGGCCTCAGAAATGAGTCTGTGGGCTGTGACCTCCCTGTGCTGGACCCAGAGAGAGCTGATTTTTAGCACAGCTCCTGAGTTGGCTTTCCTCATGGATACATTCTTCTCCCCGGGCTTATTTACTTCTTAGACCCCAGATAATTGGGCAATAGAACCACCTTTATCTTATCTCAAGCTCTTTTCAGGTGGCTTAACTTTGTGTCCTGATTTTCAAGAATTCGCAGAGGCTTATTCGGTGTGGGGGGGGGAGGTTTGCTGGCTGCACATGAGCAGTGGCTTCTTTATACAGCTTGCCATAGTGGGCAAAGTCCTACAGTGACCTTAGCAATGTTTGAGCCATTAACCATTAACATCTCAATTTCTCACAGATACTAGGCTGCAGCAGAAAGAAACATTAAGACAGAATATCATCAGAAAAAAAGTAGGACAGAATCATGGAATTCAGATCAGGAGAAAGATTTCATAGCCTTTCATTATGTATTCCTTATTGACTCCTTCATTTTGCAACAGGGATGTTTGTAGTTCAATTTTTTTGAATATAGTTTTATAGTGTGTTGTCTCTTAAGACACAGAATGATCAAAAATAGTGGCCATTGTCCCACAGAACTAACCTAATTTCTAAATGTCAGTTCTTTATTAGTGACTTCCCAGCAAGATGCAGTTGTTTCTGGCAAATTTTATGAAAATTAAGAACACTTCTCTGTCCTGATATATTTTCACACTTTATTGTTCAATTTGAAATATGCTGTATAAAGAAAGATGTAATTTTGATTCAGGAAATGAGCTTATAAACTTCTTTTGATATTTAGAGCAGTAAAGAAGTAAAATGAACTTTTTTACATAGGACAAAAATTGCACTGAGGTGCTGCTTAGGGGCATGCTATGATTCATCATTTCTTTTTCACATGCGTAAATTCATCAGTTTCCCAGTGGAACTGCACAGAAGGTTTGTATGTAAAAACACCTCAGACATCTGTTGGTGTCAGGCTATATGCCTGGGCTGAGGATGACTGACATTTAAATACATTGGAACTGTGAAGATCCAGCAGCCCAAAACTTGTGTGTGTAAGAGTGTTTTGCACAGCCCTTTCTTCTGTTCCAAAGATGCAAACTATTGCAAAAAAAAAGAGCGATTATCCCCGTAGGTTTTTCCAGTGTGTTACACCACACATCACCAGGGTATTGCCTGATGCCTGCAAGTAATGAATTCAAGCATAAAGATATGAATTAATATTCATTCATTTTGAATAACCTGAAATACTACTTCATAATCTGATCAATAATAACAGTATTTAGTATTTATGTACTACTTTTCTTTTTTGAAAGGCTATATATAATTTGGCTGCTAACATATGCAAACTAAACAATACACAAGTCTCAATGGATTCTGCTTGTATTACAAATCACTCTTGCCCATGAAAGACAGGAAAAGAGATTTTTTTCTATTCTGGCTATTGAGAAATAACGTCTACCACTGAACATCCCAGAAGATTAACTGCCTGTTATAGTCATGAGTTTGGATTCAAATAGTGTAGAGATGGAGAAGAATTTTCAGTACAGGACTTACATATATATAAATATAACAATCTATACATTACATATATAGAGCAATACCATATTATTCTGAAAGTCAGTTTAGACATGAAACCTAGTGAATCTTTTACATCTTTGGGAAAAAGTAAATAAGTTTATTAGATCTTATATTTAGGAAAGACTGTATCTATATGGAACTTTAACTTCATTTATATGAAGTCATCCTTTTCTTCTCCAGGGGTAATTTGGTTCTGGATTTTGTCTAATTCATTTTTTTACAAATCCCCATTGAAATTGGTATTGATTACTATTATCTCATCATAGCTAATATTTTTTTTTTTATTTTTCCCCACATGACTATTCTGCATTTTAAATTATTTTTACAGCTCTATTCCCACTTGTAATGAACACAGGACCTCTTGTAGGAATTATTAGTGTAGTGAAAGATTGCTTGCTCTATGATACTTCTCAATTCTTTTTCTAAAAACTTAGATGAACTTTAGTTCCTATTTGATTGATTTCATTGTTGAATGAAGCCCTATGCTTAGAACTGTTAAATGCATGGATCTGCCTCACCAGATTAAAAAGATCACATTTACTACTGGCAGGTTAATCACTGCTTAGTGTTTGCTAGTTCAAAATCAGACAGGCTCTATAGTACTAAAAATAGTACACACATTTGAGTGTGAAAGTCTAAATGTGAGTTACCCCATGCATGCTGCAGAAAATTTTATTTCTGCTCCTAAACCCCTTCCTGTCTCTTTTACACTCTTTCACATAAGGTATATTAATACCATGTTCTTCAGATACTTAATTTAGATGCAATTAATAGTACAATCCAAGGTCAAGGGAACTATGTAGGCTCCTCCAGAGAGCAATTTATGAAAGGTAAATTCTTAAATTTTAAATCTAGATGATGTGAATACTGCTAGCTGAACATTCCTAGATTTCAAGGATAACATGCCCCAAATTTATTTCAGAGGTGCTTTTAAGACTTACCTGATGCCTGTGAAAATCAGAAGGCAAACACCCAGGGAGCTCTGAATGAGCCTTTCCATTTCAAAGGAATTATAATGAGTTAGAGATGCTTTTTATCTACACTGTACCTACATGAATATAATTCAAGACACCTATAGATGGAAATAGATGTCACTTTATGTTACCCCCTGATATGTGTAGAATTAATTGATGATTTCAGGTAAAATGAGTGCATTAATTTCTGTAACTTAGGAAATGATTCATCAATTCCTTATTATTTGTCACTAAAGAAAGCTAAAATCAAGGACTGTAGTTAATGAGTCTAAGGCAGAATATAAGACCTAAGTCTTCCGTTTGTTAAGATTACATGTTGTAATTAGTTACATTAGTTGTAGAAGCGTAAATATGAATTGTTAGACAAGATTTTTTTCAATTTCACTCACTTACTCGCACCGTTGAAAATATATCTCTTTCCCTTTTTTCTTTCCAAGAATATTTGCAACTATAGGTCACAAAACCTATGTGTTTTTGTGCAGGCTTTGTGTGGATGATTGGTCATAGGTTTATATGGGGCATTGGGCAAATTGGAAGCATTTAAATTTGCCTAACTCTATCTGCAAAATCAGTGGCACTAAATTATGGATCAGCATGTTTTCCTTAAAACATATTTTCCATGTTTTTTTAGGTCTTTCAGGTGTAAAATTACACGTAAAAAAGTCAAGGACATATTTAAAATCGAAAGTTAAATATAATCTACTCCATTCCGTCTTTTAATTATATGATATATATATAATGTCTTAGATTTATCAGTATGAAAATATGCTGCTGTGGACTTTAGTTGTGAAAAAATATCTAATCCTTTAAATGATAACTCATAGATAAATTGCAGTATAATATTATGATATTGGTTTATATTTGAAATTCTTATTAAAATAAAACAGAATTATTTGTATCTTGCTTTCCAGGTGTTTTTAAATAAAACTGCTGAATCAACCTTGATGCATATGAACAATTTTCTAAATTCTTGAGGGCATATTTTACTAAAAAATCCCCTCACAGCCTTCCTAATTTTCTTTTATTTTAGTTGATGAGAAAATTACATACATTTTGTATCAGTACAGTGCACTTTCAGTTCTTGATATGTTGAAATAGTTAATTTAAATGAGTCAAAAATCCCTGAAAAATCATTAAATACAGTAGGTGGAATGATCAGTAAATGAAATGACTCACATAATAAATCCAGCAACTTGTTAAATCCCTATTTAAGAGAGAGTGCATAATATTTTTCTTTATGCCAGGTGGCACATTTGATCTATCTTTCTTCTTGAAATTCCCTGTGGTACTGTGTTTGTCTTCTATGCAGCTGCTGCTTTGCAATTCTTCATTATTTAGAGCTAGAAAATTTAAAAAACCTTAATGTATTCCTTTCTATTTTACCTCACTCCCTAGAAAAGAAAATAGGGAGAAAATATTAGGAACTAAGTTCTAGCATAGGGAAAATAAGAAGATAATTGGGAACAGACAGGATGGAAGAATCAAAAGCAAACCTTGACAATCTGACTGCCTTTTTCAGTGACTGTCTCATGAGGTGTAGATTTCAGCAGTAGATTTCTTTCACTTTGTGGTGTAACAAAACTTTTGAAACAGTCTCCCCTCGTATCCTTGTAGCCAAATTGAGAAGAGAGGGACTGGATTGGGGGACTGCAAAATGGATGGTAAACTAATTGAGCCAGCAAACTCTAAGGGTATTGTTTCTTGATTCGAAGTGTGACTAGGAACCAGTGGATACTAGGATGAACACAAAGGCCCAAAATATCCGGCTCCTGTTGGTCACTTAGATAACAAATGGGGTTGCAGCTGCAGCACATTTGAGGGTGACACGAAATGATGGGAGAACAGTTGATGTGTGGATTGTAGTACTGCTTGGCAGAGGGACCTTTAGAATCTTGAGGAATGGGCCAATAGGGAGCTCATAAAGTTCAGGAAAGACAAATGCAGAACCCGGCGCTTTTCATTGAATAATGCCATTTGTGAGTACTCTTGGAACTGACTGGGTAAAAACAAGCTTTACAGAAAGCATCCAGGTGACTGAAGGGAGAGGCTGACTAAGAGTTAAAAGTGTGGCCTTGAAGTAAAAATACCACAGACTGGAGTGTATGAGCACCACTGTAGTCAGCAGGTCATGGTTATTATTTCCTCTTCAGCACTCATGTGGAAAATTGTGTGTAGTTTTTGTGTCCTCCACCATACAAGAGAGATATTGCAAAATGAAGCAAGTTCAGGGGAAGGACCCATTAAGGGGCCAGGGCCTGGAGTATGTTTTAGACAAGGAGAGGCTGACTGAGGCTGGAGGAGAGAGAAGGGTAAAAGGGATCATATTACTAATTTGGGCTGAGAACAATAAGATAAATTATTCCATGACATATTTCAAGGAGAAAAATACACTTTCAATGTCCTCTGATGCCATATTCTCTGTTGTAAGGGGAAAAGTAGCTGTATAACTAGTGACAAGCTTGCATTCATCCTTTCTCCCTCAAATTTACAGAATAATACCACAATGTCTTCTTAGAGGCATCAGCAATCTACAATTAGGATTTTTATAATAATCCTGTGTGTATGGAAAACCTAATCAAGTGGTGTATGTTTTATCCTTTTAGTGTTTTAGAGGAGCCATTAGGTGTGAATGAAATATAATGTCTAGCATAATAAAAGGGGCTTTATTATAAAGGAGATTGAATCCTGAAGAAAAGTTACAAACAAGTTGCCGTTGATGGATACAGCCTGCATGAAAAAGAGGCGATCACACACACACAACCCATTGTGGCTGCAGTCTTAAACCTTAGATCCCAGCCCTCACCTCTCAAAATGAAGATTTAGAACAGTTTCAGATGAAATTACTGGAGCTGTAATTAATCAGTGTCACCACAATAAAAAAAAAAACAACTTTTTTCTCCTCTTTAATCAGTAAAGAGAAATAGTTTTTTGCTGAGCTACTCTGTTTTCAAACAGAATGAAGAATCCAGAATGAATTAAATCATTACTTGGCTTCCTCACTGCCAAGACTGCTATTATCCTGGAATAATGGATTTTGTAATGCTTTAACAGCAGCTGAAATAAGGAGGAAACAGTGCTGGCAGACATTCCTTCTTGTTCATGCCTTCTATCTGGAAAATGCTTATAAATTCATATTCATGTCAAAATTATAGTAAGCTCTTCTATATATTGCTTTGTAATTTGTCAGTAAGAACAAAAATACCCTACTTCTACTTTTATTACGGTGAAGTGCCTTAATAAAGTTGCCTTTTTCCTCACAGAAATGTGAGGTCTTTAACTCTCAAACCCATACTATTATTTCATAATAGAATTCTCATTTCTCTAATTCATGATTTTCTCCTTCAAAGAAGTAGAAGAAATATCATCTGTGGGTTTTATACCTGAGAACTTCTTCTACACAGTGCAGTAGTTGACTTTAAATATATCGTTTATTGAAAGGAAAGTTGAAATTTGGGGGGTTTTCTTGTAAATTTTGGCAAGTCTTATCAAAATACACATTTTTGATAAGTTGCTTTTTATTGTAGCTGGTCATTGTGGCTCTCCGGACCCAATTGTAAATGGTCATATTAGTGGAGATGGTTTCAGTTATCGGGACACTGTAGTCTACCAGTGTAATCCTGGCTTTCGACTTGTTGGTACATCTGTCAGAATTTGCCTACAGGACCACAAGTGGTCTGGACAAACTCCTGTTTGTGTCCGTAAGTACAATTAATTTTTCATTGAATTTTTGCTACTACTTTAAACATAATTGAATATTAATAGTGAATTGGATGTTCAAAAGTGTTTGGGCTCAGATCAGATATTTATTGGACCAATTGTCAATTACAAGGGTAGTTATGATCCAGTTTCTAACCTAGCACAGACTTGTTAATATTTTCAGTAACTCCCGTTTTCTGTTGTTTCAGAAACAGGATGGCATAGACTCTGAAGGCGTTTGAATAGGAAGCTGCAACTGTGTAACTTGGTCTATCACTTTCTCTTTAGATGGTAACCTGCCTATTTTTCTTCTAACAGCAATCACATGTGGACATCCTGGGAATCCAACTCATGGAATGACTAATGGCAGTGAGTTCAATTTAAACGATGTGGTGAATTTTACCTGCAACACTGGATACCTACTTCAGGGTGCTTCTCGAGCACAGTGTCGAAGCAACGGGCAGTGGAGTAGTCCTTTACCCAACTGCCGAGGTAAGAGTTTACCCTGCCTACAGATGCTGATGTGGTCATATTCAAAGCTGGAACTCTTGGGGTCCATTTATAAATGTTAATAATCAGTCCTAGTTGCCAAATATGTAAACCAAAAACAAATTAAAAAATGCTTAGTGTCTGGAAAGAATCTGGTGGTTATGTCTGCTATGGAACATACAAAGAAGTAGAACATAAAAAATTTCTCCAGAAATACAATGGTTACTAAGCTTTTCTTGGGTATTTTCTTTTGCTAGAAAAATGTTAAAACAGTGTAAGTACTATGCTTTTTGTTCTTTGTGTCTTGTTTTTGTGGGCTAAAGGAAATTGCAGGCAGCAAAGTCATTCTAAGGATACAACATTGGGACTAAAAATCATGTAATACGAACTTAACTTCGACTATTGTACCTTTATTATCTCCACCTGTTGGTTTATTAAAAATCTTCTTGTATTACAACTGTTGTTTCTAAGAATAATAATTATCTTTGGTGATTAGCTCATCAAAATATTTCAGAGATAGCTGATGCAATTTCAGGCTCAGTGTGTGTGGAATTAGATCTTTCATTCTCATTAAAACAATAAAGAGATGGCAATTCCCTCAGTCACTACCCTCAGAATTTATTCAAGTGAGTTAACTAACATAACAATGTAATTATTGGAACAGAGAAACAAGAATTAGCAATAGACTCATGTATTTTTCCCTTTTATATTGTTTTCTTTTGCTAGACCTAAGAGAACAAACTTGTCTGTCTCATCCGTGAGGCATTTAAGTAAGGTTTTATTTGTTGGAAGCACATACTTTTTCATTTATACTGTAGATGCAATCAGAATCTGTTCTGTTTGACTGTCAGAGGCAGAGATAAAACAGCTTGACTGGTTCAACCCCACTTATGGGATGAGTTACTCAGCTATTTACATTGAACTCCATTACATTTATTAAAAGGAAAGCAAGGAAATCAAAATGAAAGCAAAGAAAAACAATGCAATAACTGAGATTTTAAAAAAAAGAATATAAGAATTAGGATGCCTGCAGTTACTACAACATTATTTCACTTGTCTCTCCTTTGTCCTTTTAAAATTTATTCACATGAATTTGAGTTTGATCCAGGTCAATTTATGGTCTGAAACCTTGTTTAGAGAGATTGGTTTTCTGAAAGGATTGAGTACTACAGATGCAACTCTGCCAAGATCCATTCATTTAAGAATGGTAAACTCCTACCAGAATGGAGTGGCCCAGAGTTCTCCTAGTAGAGTATCTACAGTTTTGTCTATTCTCATGCAGGTGGCATGAATATAGACTTTTGCCATTCACTCAGTGTTTCTTCACTTCATTTTTCTGTTCACTTAGTATTTCCTTCTCTATAGCAACATATATTTTTCAGTGACTGTCCTATATTTCTTCCATCATGAACTGCAAGGATCCACTTAATTTCATCACCCGCTCTGTGCACCCTGCTAAAAGCCAGAGTGCTTTGCTGCTAATCATGATAACACTGTAGCTGCTCACCTCTGTGACCAAGTTTAACTGATTTAAGGGGTTTGAAAAAGTTGTCAGGAAGTCTGCAATTTTTACAAGAAACCTCTCCTTCTGGAGAGGAATATACTGTATAAAGTGACAATAACTGTTGCAAATGTATTTACCTACCAGAAGATATTTAGTTTTACTGTAAAGGAAATATTCAATATCCATGTCACCTAAAGCATATCAGTGTTAGAGTAGTTCTATACAATTCTCCTAGTATGTGCATCTCTGATCTAGATAGGTGGGGGATTCTTATTTCAATTATATGAAAATTTAAAGTGTTGTAATATAATTCCCTTGATAATTGGTATTGTTTTTTATTTTAGGTTAGAGTGGTGGGTTGACCTTGCAGTTAGTATGCAGCAGTTTCTCTCTGCTGTTCTTTCTCACTTCTCTTCTCTGGCCTGTGTTCTCCACAGGCTGCAGAGGGTATCTACTCCCTCATGTACAGCCTTCTCTGAACTCAGTGTTCCTTTTTTTACCTCTCACTAGTGTGTGTGCGTGTGTGTGTGTGTGTGTGTGTGTGTGTGTGGCCTCCTCTCTCTGGTGTATTCTGCCCTTTCCTAAGTATATCTCAGAGAAACAAACTTTTCTCGTGGCCTCACCTCTGATTTGAAGAGAGACTGAGAATTGGGGTTGCTCAGCTTAGAGGAGAGAAGGCTCAGGGGGCTGCTGCTGAAATCTATACTTACCTAAGGTACAGTGTAAAAAAAGAGGGCCAGACTTCTCAGTGGTGCTCACTGAAAGTACATGATGCAAAGGGTACAAAATCAAACATAAGAAAAAGCTTTTTAAATATGAGGGTGGCCAAACACACTGAATAAATTTCCCAGAGACATTGTGGATTTTCCATTCTTATAACTATTCAAAATCTAGCTGGACAAAGCCCTGGGCAAACTGTTTAGTTTTCGCTTCCAAGTTCAAGTATTCTTGTATACAGTTTGTGACTAAAGCCTGTATATATACACACAAACTATATTCCTATGTCAAATTTGGTCTTAATAATTTGATTAGAACTTATCTAAAGCAAGTAACAGCACTTGTTCTGGTGTAAGACTTTACTTATAAAATTTCCTTTTATCTAATGGGTGGAAAACCTTTGTTTTAAAGTTCATCGTTAGCAACAAATTATGAATTTGTTTACAAAGAAAGTAATTTTTCCAGCTCTTTAAATATCCTGCTGGGAAAGGATTGATTCCTGGCAAACCTGTATCATTTAATTCAACCGAGATTTCACATATGACCTTTCTTTCAAACTTTGGTTGAGTTCACCTGAGTCAATAATGAACTTAGCTTCATTTGGCTGAGACTGTACAGTAAGTACTACAAATTAAAAGCTGCTGCTTGAAGCTATTGTAGCAGTTTATTTTATTTTATTTTATTTTATTTTATTTTATTTTATTTTTTTTTATTTTATTTTATTTTATTTTATTTTATTGTGAAACTGAGCTATTATTTATGCATTGGAAACTTTGATATTTTTGAAAAATAAAGCTCTTGCAGTTCTTAGGCACCCTTCTGGAATGATACATTGCTTCTGTGTGTTGTATCAATAGCAGGTTAACTAAGTAACCAGTGACAGGAAATTTAGTAAGGAAATTAAATGGAAGGTTTTGACTAAGGAAAAGCTAATGGACACAAAAGATCCTATTTGCTATTTAAGCATCGTGTGATAAAAACTTATATGAAAAAAAGGATTTTAATATGTTTGTATATCCTAAATGCACTCCAAGTACTGAATTGCTTTGCAATGGTATTTCTCCCTACTCCACAGTGCTTTTATCTGCTCTGGTTAACTGTTTTGGCTCAGCAAGTAAAAGCTTTCATCTCTTAAAATCTACATATTTTTTAATATTTGATTTGGACCTGGGTTCTGAGGTAATGTAATTCCTAAAATACCCATGCCTTGGAAAAACTATAGTCCTACTGTTTCTGCTGCAAGTGAAAAAATGGCATGTTGCAATGTTCAGGTACTTTGTGAGATAGAAACCCCACATTTTTGAATTATTTAAACATTAATATCTGTTTAAAAATTATATTTATTCCTTTTGATGTATTTAGTATTTTCTAAAGATTAGCGATAACCTTTTATGGAATGTGACAGTCTCTGAAGTATGGCTTTAAATTCATCATTTGTAATTCTCCACATGGACTCTATCTTTACTTTTATTTATTTGATAAAGAACAGGTTAAGCAGTTGGTTTAATTGCCTTTAATCTGGAACCAAGTGGCATCAGAAAAATTACAACACCCAGATCTCTATTCTCTGCTGCAAACCTGCCAGAGTAGAGCTTGGTGCAACCTGGATGTGTTACCCCAGAAGTAGTTATGACTATATTAAGTCCTAAGCCGAATATGTTCACTGGATTTTTTTTTTCCATTAGCAGTTTGGAACCACTTTCCATTTAGTCTTTGGAAGCACAGAAAGCCAATCTCCATGCTTTCTACTTTTCATAATAACTCCTACCCACCAAACTGAGAACTGAATCATATGGTCTCGTCAGGGCTCTGCACTCCTGATTGCACTGCAGGTCATTTTTCCATATATTATGCTTGAAGCAAGAACTGCTGTATTAAACACCATACTTTCTGCCCATATTAAGGCAGAGTCATATTAATAATCTATACCAGGGAAAGTGGATATCCTTTGCTACTGTTTCCTTCAGAATTCCTTTTGTCTTTTTTCAAATGAGATTTATGAGCTTTTTTCCTGCTAGAAATATGTTTCTTAAGACCAGAAACATCTTAATGGGAGGATCCATTTGACAAAGCTGTAGAGGTTTGAGTTAGCTCACATTCCAGTCTGTATCAGTAAGTCCAGGCTATTGGTTAGTAATAAAGAATTCAGGCCTCTATTTATACTGCATTTGTGCTGAATTTCTAACTTAAAAGGTTTCTCTTTCTTTATCTCATTGCTCATAGATTCTTGAAAAGTTAAATAAGACTTTTATGTCTTATCAGGAATTTGGTATCTACAAAGAATTTCTAATTTTATTGTGCTCTCTTTAGTGGTTTTGTCATTTGAACCAGTGGTAATATGTTCCACTCCTTTACTGACAAGAAAAATAACCTTTCTGATGGCAGCTGATAGAAAGGTGGGAGAGATTGAGACTGGTAACCAATTCTTCTCCTCCAAACATAAAGCAGCTCTGAATTTAAGCAGTTTTCCATCTGTGGTGGAGCCAAGGATCTATATAAACAGAGAAATGCATTTTGTTCAGTTTTGTTTTTTCCAAAGTCAGAGGCCTTTGTTGTGACTTATTTATATTTAAATGTCAGATGTACCTAATCTGTTCATATTTGATAGCATGTTGATATTCCTCAGAAGGATAACTTGCATTTGAGTAAGTTCCCTAAATAAGGAGGTGAGGTGCCATGGGAGATGCCATATAGCATCTGAGATATTTATTTACCTGATCTGGCAGAGATGCCCCTCTCTGGAGTGAAACCAGCCTGGAGATCAGACAAAGACCCTTCAAAAGGTAGTGGAAAAATCTTTTGAGGTGAATGAAGGGTTCCTCATCCAGGTGAAAAACAATGCCCAGATTAAAAATGAATTGGAAGAAAAAGACTTTAAGCCATGATCTCAGAGTTTGTACTAGTCTGACAAAAGCTATTGTGTTAATACTAGTTTTACATAGATGCCCAAAAATGAATTTTGCATACAGAGAACACAAGAGAAAAATAACAGGTATGTATTTTGTCTTTCTGGTCAGTTTGCTGTTGTGATACCTGGAAAAATAGGAGAAGTTTTCATTCTTGTTTGTTTTTGACTTTGCATTGACCTTTACTAAAATTCCATTTACTGCAATTTTGTCTTCATGTTTTCACAAGCAGAGCTTTCTTTCTTTTTATAGACAGCATTTTTAAAAACTTGTCATAAAAATAGAGTGAATTCTCTACTCTTTATTCACTCTAGTGTCAGTCCCTAAACATATTCTAGATACCAACATTAATAGAATACTTTTCACATAAAAAATGTTTAAAAATACTGTTGATAAGATATGAAAGTTTATAAAAGAAGCTTAATATTATTTCTGTCAAGAAAAAGAAGGAGAGTGAGAACAAGAAACTAAATACTGTGAATTATGTACTTTTTGATGATCATTCAACTTTTTAGCAGAAAGCTTCCCTAGAGGACTCTGACATGGTCTTTTAACTTCTTTGTCCTCAAGGGTTTGAATCTAGTCAGTGTAAGGTTCCAAAGTTATCAGGGCAGACTTGGAGTATTCTCCAGCTTTTCTCAGAAGACTAAACCAAGACTGTCAGAATTCATTTCCCATGCAACTCTTGACAGGTGTCATTGAGAGAATGCAATCTCCGTCTACTCTCACTATGATTTACAATTGAGTCCCCAGGGTGAAAGGCAATTGAGGAAAATACTGCCTTAGTTCTGTATGCCAGCCAACTCCAATTCTTTTCTAAAGTACTCCTTACTGCAGCTCTTCTTAGCAACAGCATACTTGTGTATATATTTAAAACTGATAGCTGATCTTAAGTGGCACTGCAGGCATAATTGTGGTTACTTTTTAACTTGAGGGATCGTATTCTCTTGCATAATCATTTGATAAGACTTCATGTAGGATGCAAGAATTTTGTTCACATGCTTAAATTATGCATTTGGTGACTGTTTTGTATTTATTCATCACTGAGCTGTCTAAAGAGATACTACTGGTATTGGAGTGAAAAATATCACACAGAAAAATTGATACTTTGGGACTGCAATATATTCCTTGAATGTTCCATATTTCTGGTCTGCATGGAGAATTAACTTTTTCACTTTTTCTGTTCTCCCTATTGACTTGCAAAAATAGCTCAGTTAGAATTGCTTTTGGGTACCTTTGGGCCAGTGTCTTTTCATGAAACAAAGTTCCTTTTAATTTCTAATACTGACTTTCCATAAGCAAACTTGACACCATTACCCGTTAAACCAAAGATTTAATTTGAAGCAGTTATATTTGATTTTTTTTTAAGTTAATAGTCTCAACTTCACTAAAAAAAGGAACAACTCCTGTGAATGCTGGTTAAAAATTAAACCTAGGGAAAGATTTGAGTAATCCACAGGATGAGAAGAATATTTGAAAATAATTGTATTCATAAATCTACAAAACCTTCAATAAATGTGAGAATTTTGCAACACGCATTAGATTTTTCTTCTATTTCAATAGAATATTCTGAGATTAAAATGGAAATAATCCAAACTATTACTTTCAGTGCTCTCTTTCAAAGAATCTGGTGCATATTTGAGTTCAATAACAATGATTTTCCCTAAATTGCAGTGAAAAATTAACACTTTTTGGTTTTTCTTTTGAACAAATTCTAAAATGGCATTTCACTGCTTATTTTACTGCTTTTTCCTTTACATAATTTCTATCTTTACTGTATTTCACTGTTTATCACTTTGATCATGAAGTAAGCATTCAACATTATAGTTAAAAAAATAATACTTTCTGATATTCTGGAGTTCCTACAACTCCCAAACGAGACTTCTGTGTGACTGATAGTCTATGATGCAATGACAAGTTGTCTACATTTTTGCTCTGGAAGGCACTTTCTTTTAAAAGTTTGTGCCTGTAGATCTCTACTGTCCTCCCCATTCCATCAAAGAGAATACTAGAGCATCTGCAACGTCATTCTCAGACAAAACAACAATAACAGCAAAAAAGCCCAAAACCAAACCAAATAAACAAACAAAACCCCTCAAACAAATGAACCCCAAACCCCTAAAACCACCAAACAAAACCACCCAAAAATCCCACCAGAAAATAAATTTAAAAAATAGATTGCATGAAGGAAGATTCTTTTGACATCATAAGAACCTTATCTGATGAACAGCATGAATCTTGTCCTGTAGCTTGGGAAAAAATTCAGTAGTATCTGTTGTCATACAAATTTCCACTGGTTTTGTGTATCCAATAATGAAATTTTACTGTAAAAGTATATGTCCTATTTAAGCTGTGTACCCAGTTTTTAGTGGTATATTCCTGAGCCAAAAAAATTGGGATGATATTAAATGCAGGCTACTAAACATGCATCTGTACTGTAGATCTCTGTGAGCACAGCAAGAGTTCCCATTTGTACCAGGATAAAATTTCTAATACACAAAAATTTTAAATATGATTGATATATTGATAAACAGATATTAATTCACCTTTGAACTATTGGCAGAGGAGTGTAATTATTATTTTTCCACAGGATTTTTTCATATATTGTTACAGTCATAAAGCACAATTCCATCTTTTTTTAATCTATATTATGTAAAGGAAGAGCTGCTCTTGAAGGAGTAGTTGCTACAAAAGGTAGGTATCAGTGGAATGGAAAAGTGTTATTTTGCCACAGTTATTTTTGTTACGCAGTTCCATTGCAAGATGGGGTACTGATTAGAACATGGATATAGGTCTCAAGAAGACCTGAATTCTGTTCTCTACCAGTATAATAAATATTCCATACATCCCTGGACTTCTTTTTTTTTATATACGATTGATCACAATAGTGGTATTGTGTAATTGTGAGATTGGGAATCAAATTACCATAAAAATAGTTTTATCTAAATAGAAAGATTTTGAAATATTCTCTTCTGTGTTTGAAATTAAATTTATCTGTATTTTTAAATTAAACAGTGCCTGGCATGGGACCTGAGTTGCTCCTACTTTTTTAGATGGTTTTTCATTTGAACCAAGTGGGACATTCACGGGAATTACTTGCAGCATGGCTCAGGGGTTAGTATGGACAGGAGGATCATTCTTCCTGAGCAGTTCAGAGAAATTCACCCTGTTCTGGAGGGTAGCAGCACACAATGGCACGGACTGAGCCACTATCTACTGACCTCATGCCAGAAAACAAGTGCTGACTTTCTTTAATTCACTTTGATACAGATGCATATTCAAATGTTTAGGGATGTGTATACATTTATGTGGAAAAATTAAGTTTAAGGATGTGTTTGTACAAGGCAACTTATAAGTATGCAGAGGATGCAGGCTAGTTCCAAAAGCAGAAACCTTACAGCAGCACCACACCATGTCTAATTGCCTAGGAAACAGGGTTAATTAGGATGCAGCTTGTGTTGCTTCTGGGAACTGTGCTAGTTTCTGTAAGAAAGGATTGCACTGTGAGTTCAGACATATGAGCTCCTTCAGATCTAGCTTAATATTTTGGTAAGGCATCCTGTCAGTGGACTGTACATTTTACAGACTTTCACACGTGTCCCTGTTCTACAATGATAGTTATGTTGCCAGTATGAGAATTAGGCTTAACTGACAAAGATGAGTAACCATGGAGTAACAAAGAATGTACCATGTAAAAGAAAAAAAACATTTTCTCTTGATAATACTCTTAAATAGAGATCCCCAGAAGAAAGAATTTTTGGAGTTCTCCAAAGCAAGTACAGAGACACAGACTTCCACATCCAAAGTTTTCACAGCTTTCAAAGAGCAGTGAGATATTAGGACTTGATATTTTTCCCTGTCTTATGGGACAGGAAAAATAAGTCAAGAGCTAAGGAGGTGTTTGTTTCCGTCAATGAAATCTCATGTAAACACATATTTATTTAACCTCCATATATCTGATTTCTGTATAAAATGTTATGGTTATAACAATATGTTTAAATAAAAGTTAGTATGAAATATAAGCTAAACTTATAATGCAAGTTGAATGTAACTTTGCTGGTGAATTATTTCATAGGATTCACTATAAAACTAATAGGAACAATTTAAGTTAGGAGACTAATACTTTATTAACTGCTCAGGAACCTAAAAAAAAAGATCTCTTTCATTGAATGCAATCATTCTACATGATACTTTTCTAATGCTTTGTGTGCATCATTGTAATACCTGATTTTTAAAAACATATTTGACTTTTCTGTGTAATTGTATTGTCAGTGTTTTTAATAACAATTGGTACATGAAAAATGGGTTTCTTTATGCCAAAAAGAGTTCTTTTCCCCAAATATTACTTTTAAAATAATTTTTATGAAGGAAAATTTTGATTCATATTAGGCATTCTTTAGACCTAGGTGTATGTTTGTTTAGAATTGTGAGGTTAAAATTATGAACATTTAACACTTTTAAGAGTGTGGCTTTAAAAGATAAGAATAAATAAATTAAAACTGGATTTTGCTCCAAATTAAATTTTAGGATGTTAGAATTTTTCTAAAATCCTGACACTTTTTAGCTGATTGAATAAAATGTCCCTTCAATGAATGAATATTTGCACAAGCTGCCTACTTCTGTATTATCTGATCTGCATATTTAAATTTTATGTGTGATAAAACTTAAGCTTTTGAATAAAAGCTATCCAGGTGTAAAAAGCAGTCCATTGGGGACTATGTATATCTTACCTCTATAATGATAATCTTATCTATATTCTTCTCCAATGATTTGTTTTTCACGAAAATTGATATCAACTAGATGACATACTTGAAAGGTAGATTCCTGTGGTTCTTGCATGAGCTTTAATTTATCATACCAATAATATTTTAAGCATTTTCTTTTTTTAGTTTGCTTATAGTGTTATCTTCAGAATGAAGACGGGGAGGGGTGGAGTAGGTTCTTGTAAGTTTTCATATAGTTTTCAGATTAACTGACAGCAAAATTGGGTGTTTGAAAAAGTTCCTTCCAGCCCAAGCTGTCAAATGATTCTATGACCCTGCAGCCACTGCAGAGTATAAAATGAAGGAGCAGGGAGGGTAGCTATACTTTATATAAAAACTAATCAGTCATGAAAAATCCATATTTTTTTAGGTTTTTAATAGCTATCTGAAAAAATTACTTCATGTTTTTTGGTGCTTACCCTCACTCCTGCTCCCCTATTGAGTATTTGATTTTTCACTGTCTTCCTTTTCCTTTTCTACACATTAATAGCAGAAAATGTCCTTAATATTTGAAGCAATTTTTCTCATTAGAGGAAATTAATAAAAAAGAAAATGTCAAAGTGTTATTTAGAATATAGAGTGTTCCTTCACATAAAAATTATGTAGAAGACCAAACTAAGCCTACCAAGGGAATGATAAAAAATTCCTCTAATTTCTCATTCATCTTTGAATCCCTCGTATGCTTGATACAATGTATCTTGTCCTAGACTAGTAAAAGAACTGGAGTGAAATTGTGGTATTACTTGCAAAGCAAAAAGATTTAGAGTCTTCTTTGAGAGTCAATATTTCTGATATTTCAGTCAAATAAAACCCACAAAGGAACCGTAGATGAACCACAGTCATGAGCTGCTAGTGAAGTAATGAGAGCCGTTGCTACAGTTATGATATTGCTGTTATGCATCAGCAATGAATATTGTTTGTCTTACAGTGGTGAACTGTTCTGACCCTGGCTTTGTGGAGAATGCAATTCGTCACGGACAGCAGAATTATCCTGAAAGTTTCAAATATGGAACAAGTGTGGCATACCATTGCAAGAAGGGCTTTTATCTCCTGGGCTCATCTGCCCTGACCTGTAAAGCTAACGGGTTATGGGATAGATCATTACCAAAGTGTTTGTGTAAGTATCCATTTGGTTGGATTAGTATTAAAAAGCTGTGCATGATTTTCAATCATGATAGAAAAAAGAAGGTGTAGCCATCTATTAAGGAACAAAGTGGGCTTTAAGATCAATACATGGCAAATTGTACATCTCAGTAAGAAAACATTAAGCAATCATGCAATTTAACATTATTAAAAAAATGTTTTCAGGGAACTGTGGAACTATTATTTCAAATGCCAGAAAGTCAACATTAATTTCCCCTATAAGTGAATTGTTGAAGGATCTGGAAACAGCTAGGGGAATCTAAAATTATTATTTATTTGGTTTAATTTAGAATGATAGTCTAAGACCATTAATTCCTGTATCAGATATTTATATTTTTTTCAGACTCATTGTAGTATATATTTGAGAACAAATCTGTGAAATATTGTATAGAAAATTTTTGCTCAAGAGGATCTTTTTATAGCATCACTTCATATTATCTCCGTCACTTATCCCTCAGAGAGGGAGGAAATCTGGTGTTTCGTATGATCAGTAAGCTTCATATCTTTACAAAATAACAGTTTGCCTGAGTTTAATTTCCATTGAGATATTTTCCTTGTCTGATCACTATTAATTTACTGACATGATTTCTGATTTGAAATGCAATTATAAGAAGCAGTAAATGAAATTGAACTATATTTTAATTTGAAACACATCAGATGATTTAAAAATTTTTGTTTAACAGAATTGCAATTTTTTACTAAAATTAATAATTTTATGGATTTATGCTTATATACCAGAGCAAGAAATGTTGCTAAGTTGGTGATTTTATTTCTTTATTATACTTTTCATACTGCTATGTATCTAATATTCACATGACCCAAGCAGTTTTGTTTTCTTTTTCCCGCAAACAATATATGCTTTCAATGTCTGTCAATAAGAGCTATAACCTGAAAAAGTGGGTTTATTCACATTTCAGTAGTAAAATAGTTAGGGAAAATACACCATTTTAAATACAAAATAGCTGTTTTTTTTGGTTTTTTTTTAGTTTTGCAAGAATATTTAGTAGTGCAACTGTGTTCCTTACTTCTTATATCTTAGAAAAATGATTTAAAATTATAAAAATTATCAGTAATCCATTTTCCTCTTGCTCACTCTAATTCATCACATTGCTATAATATTACTGAATAAATGTTTTATTTTGCTATGCTGCTTAAACTATACCTAGTTGTAGATACGATTAAGTTACTTATATTATCATATCTGCAATATATAATAGACTTATTTGGTGTCTTCCTTCCCATTGCTAACCAAAATAAGGTGTACTATTTGTAGGGAAGGATCTTGAACAGAAATGAATGATGAAAGAAATCTATATATTTTTAGAGAAAGGCTAAACTGGATAGGCCAGTTTTATACATAGTTTTGTGTTTAATCTTACAAATGACCAATAAACCATCTATAGTAATAAGAAAACTGAAGCTATGTAAGAGCTGAAATCTGGACAGACATCTATTTCGTGGAATCAGCCTTGTATTTAAAGGTTATGAGAGATTTTTTCTGTGCTATGAGAACATCTCATATTGTGTTCTCACCTTTGCTAGCCATTTCTTGTGGACATCCTGGGGTTCCTGCAAATGCAATTCTTTCAGGAGACAAATTTACGTATGGCTCCATAGTTCACTATTCTTGCACAGCGGGTCGAAGGCTCATAGGAAATTCTACGAGGGAGTGCCAGGAAGATAGCCACTGGAGTGGGACTCTCCCTCACTGTTCAGGTACTTCTACCAACCATTATCTGAATGTCGCCTTGTCATATGAGTAAGGCTATTCTCACACATTTTTTCAGCAAATACTTGTTTTGTTTATTTTTCCATTATATTTTAATTTCACCAGTAGCCACTCCGCTGTATCACACCCATTTACTGAAATATTCTTGTAATCATCTCATTCTCTTTGTCATTACTTCACAACTTCACTCCTCAGCCACATGCTCTAGTTGTATACTGCAGTGTATACCAGATACAGCAAAACAGTGTTTCAAACCTGGACAAATTTTGCTTAAAAAGGATACATGTAATACATTATATTTTTATGAACGCTTTGTGTAAAAAATGGTTGTTACATCAGAAAATTCTGATTAAGAAACTCCACAGCAAAGTACATTTGTGCATTTTGCTCCTCTTTTCTCTTGCAGAAATACACGTTATTATTGTCACAATGTACAAGCACTATAAATGTGTGACGTGTTCTTGGTGCTGTCAGGAAGTACAGAAACCATTTATTCTCCCCTAGACTATGCAAATCTAGAAAAAGTCATAAAACATCACACAGTTTTGTTGAAGTGAAGAATTCAGGGGAGGATTGGCTCCTAAGGACACAAACAGCATATTAATAGTTTTTGTAAGGGAAACAGGTACACACATTTTGGCATATAAAAATCAAATACCTGAATGGCTTAAGAAGGAAATTTCCTAGTTAGAAAATTTTTCATAATTACCCATTGTGCAATCTTATCTCTTCCCTTGAACTGTTAGACGTGCCCACTGTTGGGCTGATGTGATTCAATGTGGTTCGATTCAGATTTGACAGAATTTAAATAGGTGTAAGGTACTTTGAATTATTTTCAGTACTTTGAAAAAGATCTGAATAAGTGTTCATTGAAAATGGTCCATTTATGAGATGCAAGGATGATTATGCAAGGATGCTGAGCAGAATTTGAAATACTGAGAAAAGGAAGTGAATTTAAATCACTACTCTTTCTTTTCTGTTCTCGGCTGCTCAAGGAGGAAAGTTTAGAATCTTCTTACACTGCTAGATCTCACTGGCATCGTGGTCTCTATGCCTAGACCTGAAAGGCGTCACTGAACAACAAGAAATTTTTTCTTGCTTATCTTAAGCTCGCATTTATGTCACTTTCACCTTTTTATCCAGCATAATATCCCAGGTCTGAAATAGCTGGAATTGATCTGAAGACTTGAATAGTTGGATAACAATCTAGTGCTATTATCCAACATTTCTCACCACAAGGAAAAATCTCATGTTGTTGGAGGGAAATTTTAATTGCTAATAATTGAGACTCTTCAAATATCTTCAGTCATGAATATGACATTATTTTTATAGACTCATAGATTTTGAAAATGTTAAAGAGCCCTGTACTCATGTCTTATGGTGGGAAAACTATGTCTAGTGTAACTAAAACATTGTTCCTGATGCAGAATTAAATTTTCTAACTTTGAACACGAAGGGTCACCATCTTGAGAGCAAGATGATTTCTGAGGGATTTGAAAATCTGTCTCTGTTGGCTCAATGTAAAAAAAGCAAACAAAAACTCCCCCCCCAAAAAGCTGAAGAAAACCTAAAAGGTGTCTCATTTCTCTAAGGTATTTAGAATTGTAAAATGAACTACTCTTTCCAAGTTAGATATCCAGGAAATTAATCCATCAAAATCCAGTATGAATAATTCGTTGTCATAATGTCAGTGAAAGAATGATTTTGTCCAGGATGACTGAGAACTCTAATTGGTTTTATACTTCGGGGATATGAAAATCAGTCCAAATACAATGTTTAAACCTGTAGTCTCTTTCAGAATGGGATTAATTTCTTTATTATATATTAATATATGTTTGAATGCCTGATGGTTATATGATGGTATAAATATGATCTCAGGGTTTGTTGTCACCTGGGACCTGTTGCAGTGATGGACTTTTGTATCTTATGAATTAAGCAATAGTTGACATTTTTGTTTAAAATGACACACTCATATTTCAATAATGGATATTGAGTCTTCTACATTGCTAAATAAAAAGGGGACTAGACCATCATATTATTGTAACTGCCTTTGTCTATACCCTTTGACTATAAAATTTCATGGTTGCAGTTCAAATTTTCTCCGAGTCAAAACTAGGTATGTCCAAGAAAAAAAAAAAAAAGAAAAGAAAAATAGTCCAGCCATTCATTTGGAATAATTCCCTCAGCAAAATCCCAAAGTGACTAAGACATCATCAAGTTTTCAGAATCACAGATCATTCTGCCCTGAAAAATCCCTTTGCATTCACAAGCCAAAGTATGTCTGATGTATCTGTTTCATGACATAAACATGCTACAGTGGGAGCCTGAATCACAGTCCTCATGTTATTTTACACATTTTGAGCAGACAGAATTGTCTGTGAAATAGTAATGTCTTCGAGTAAGTGGAAGCAGATAGCATCCAGAGGCCACATCTGGACTTCTGCTTTAGTTGTGCCAGGGCACAGGTCATGGATGACAGTGCTTGATCCCTGAGACCATTATACTTTTTGAATTGTCCCCAGATTAATTTTTACCCATCATACCTGGCGGTCCATCAAACAGACAAATACTTTACAAGTTTGCATGTGCTGGAGATCACCCTCAGCAGTCAGTTTGGAGGGAGCCACAGTGTTTTGGAGAGTGAGTTTTACTGTACACAGAGAGACGGAATATACCAGCTGACTTCAGACACTCACACTGTTACAAGCATGTATTTACACCAGGAAATCAAGGTCCAAATGCTGAAGGGCAGGGTGACAAGAGCAGTCTATTCTAGAAGAACCTAGTACTAAACTAAGTGAACACAATCAAAACCCACAAGTTAGTCTTGAATTCAGGAACTGTCTTAGCCTCCTTTTATGTGAAATCATGACTGTATTCACTCATACTTGCTATAATTAAAACCTTATGAAGCACATGTAATTGTGCTTTCTGACATACAAAAAATTTAATTTCTAAATGAACTATTTGAATTTTCTCAAAAAATTGATATTGTTTTCTCTTGATTAGGATTTTATCCTTTATATGAGAGGGTTGCCTATGAAGAGAAGCATATTTAATATGTTAAAACATACAGACTTTACAATATTGAAGTATTTACATATATATTGAAAAAAAAACCAAAAAAACCCAAAAAATCAAAGCCCAAAATCAAAACTTATAGTTTCAAAACCTTTGAATTTAGACAAATAATTCAAAAGTGGAGAACACAGGATAGTAGTGCTGTTGACTGCCATGCAGACACAGAATGATTTAGGAAATATTCAACTTTATGCCAAAATATATAATAAATTGTTGATACTGAGACCATGCTTCCTTAACCATCTTGCATAGTATCTCCTGTAACAGCCACCCTATGTGATAAGGCACTTGACTGATTCATCAGACTTATGAGAACTTTTTTCAGAGCTCTATCTTGTGATATGTTTTCTCTTCTAAATTTGTAACCAATATTTGCATAGAAATTTAGAGGATAAGGAAAATTATGAGATATTTTCATTCTCGGTAGACACAAGGGCAGGAGTATTTTCTGTAGATATATGTATTTCAAATGCATTTCCTAAACAATTGAATATGATTCTCCTCACTCTTGCTATGAAAAAGCAACAGATCTGCTGAACTGACAAAAAGTGACAGAGGTGCTTCCTGTCTTCTCAATTATCTTTTTGCTTTTATTTTTATCATTCTGGGTTTAGGCATGTATTGGTCTGAGAAAAGAAGTAAGGTAAAAAGATATGTATTTTCATCTTTGGCTTTAGTTTCCCACTGTAGTACTGAAGAAAAGGGATTGATTGTAATAGAAACAATGAGTGGCACTAATTGCAAGAGAGTAGTTTCACTGCCACTACCTTTGCACATAATGTCCCTGGCAATATTTGTACTCTGTTGTGTTTTGCAGGAAATAATCCTGGGTTTTGTGATGATCCAGGAGTACCAGCTCACGGGTCTAGACTAGGGGATGAGTTCAAAACAAAAAGTCTGCTTCGTTTCTCATGTGAAATGGGTTATCAGCTGCGAGGGTCTGCAGAGCGAACGTGCTTGCTTAATGGCTCCTGGTCAGGTATACAGCCTGTGTGTGAAGGTAGGTATTGATACATTTTGACACTATTGACACACTTCCTAATGACTTTTTATTCTTTGATTGAAAAATTTTCTTAGGCAGAAATATGCTTTCGTAACATTCTTCAGAAAGGTGATGTAAAAAAGTTTGCAAACAGCTCATGTTTTGCTTGAAAACTTAAATCCAAACTGCTAAAGTGTTGGAATATATATTTATAGAATTTTGTGAGAAAATAGTTTTAGTTAAAAAATAATTACCCTGAAAATAAGTGAGAGATACCTAAGTTAAATGTAAGACTAAATAAATGCTTTTGATTGAAGATATGAAAATGGAGTGATAAATAAATCTGTCATTTGTTTTGTAACAATAAAATATTTTCATCTTCTCTATAATATCTATGCATCAAGGACTGAATAAATGATAAAATAAAGCTGCATAAATGTATATATAAATTAAGTATAAATTAATAAATCAATATATATTTCTCAACAGAAGTCAGACTATTTTCTAATGAGATATTTTATGCTGCCTCTTTCAGAAGAAATGCAACAGAATATTTCTGAAAATCACATTTTAAAATAAGATAAAAAAAACATAGTAAGGACTTTTTTTACATTTTTTATGCAGTTAAAATTGGAAAGCAATAATAGAAGACTTTAAATTCAGTTTTATAATGACTTTCCATTTTCCAAGAATGTTTGAAAAATTACTTTATCTAACTCATCAGAGTTGATGGATTTTGTGGTATCTGTTGTCTCCTAAACTAATGATTAAGTGGAAGATAGAACAAAATATTTGTAACAATTTTTTACCCTAAACATTTTATTCTGAGAACAATTGTTCTTTTGCAGTATTCTTCAGCACAGACTAGTCTTCTGTCAGTGCAGATATCATCATAACTGTATGAAAATGACAGTGGGCACAGGATCAGTATTTGAATCAGTATTTTCAACAGAAAACTGAAGCTTTGCAGTATCCTTTCTACTTTCCTTACATGAAGATATTAAGGATAGTAGGATAGCATAAGTCTGTGGCAATTATCAGTGTTTTAAATGCTGCTTCTTTCCCCCTTTCATCATAGTGTTTTCTTCAACTTTCTCTTTTCAGTTAAAAAAAAGAAAACCATGAAAAAAGCTTTTTTTTTGTTCCATTTTTCTATAGTCTTCCAATCGTTTCCTTTTTAATCTAAATTAGCATGAGATTAGGAGGGATACCTATGAATACCTAATCGTTCCTGCAAGTTCAAGTTCCAACCTGTTGAATTTTTCTCTTCACTATTTGAAATTTTAAACTTAAAAAGTGATAAAAAATTGATTTAAAGAAGGCAGTAAGGGATTATTCTAAGCATAAAAGGTAGACTAATTTTAATTGGGAAATTGTGTCTGTTTTAATCATAAAACCTAACATTTTTATTTTAATTATTAGATTATAACTATTATTTTGGGGGCCATCCAGCAGGTCCAAGTCTTTCTTCTGCTGGGGATCCCAGAGGTAGATGCAGTACTCTGGGTGGGGGTCTCAAAAGAGTGAAGTTACTAGAAAATTTGCCAGGAAAATTCAAGACAAAACCCCAAGTTATTTTAAAGATTGGTTGGTCCATTGGAAAAAAAAAACAAACTCCTCATCTTCAAAAAAAACTCCAGCACTTAATCAGAGAAATCAGGGTAAGCCACTGTAAAATCTTGGACATATGAAGCTGAAACATTATTATTGCCTTAAAGGATTGATACAGATGCCCAAAAGATATGGAGGCCAATACAGAGTGCCTGTTCTTTTCTTGATTCAAAAAAATAAATTAAGAAGAAGGTCACAGTTTACTATTTATGCATTTTTTACAATTGAAAAAGGAGATACCAGAAGACAGGAAGAGAACAGAAAAATTTGCCAAAAGGCAAAACAGAGGTAGAGGTCTGTCAGAAAGTCCTGAATGAGCTTTATTTGCTCCAGTGACTATATTGGGTGGAGTAGAACAAAAAGGGCAAATTATCTGAATCAGGAATTGGAAAAAAAGAAAAAAAATTCAAGTAATAATATTAACAAAGAGAAATAAAATGTTATTTCAAGAATATATCTATTACATATTTTCTCAGTAAAACTTGCTATAGATGTTTTAAAAGATGAGCTATTAAATTAGTTGTTCTTTTACTTTTTTTTATTCCAGTTAGTCACCTGTCATCAAAATCCTTTCTTTAGTTTGTTTGTTTTTTAAATCTTTTCCTTGCAGCTGTATCTTGTGGGAACCCTGGCACGCCAGCCAATGGTATGATAATATACACTGATGGAATATTATTCTCCAGCTCAGTCATTTATGCCTGCTGGGAAGGTTACAAAACTTCAGGGCTAACTACTAGACATTGTACTGCTAATGGAACATGGACTGGCACTGCTCCAGACTGCACAGGTCAGAAAGAAATTTTCTTCCCCTAAAGCTTTTAAGTAGTAAATAATCCAGCCTTCCACTGAAAATTATTGTCTTGATAGATGACACATTTTTCCACATTCACTTGTCTTGTAAAACATGAATATTTTTTATATCTAAAGGTACATGCCCTTGTAATACATGCTAGATGCTTCCAGAACTATCTTCTTAAAATGGCTACATAGGTAACCTTATTGTATTTGTTTACCTCAGAAATGTCAATTTAATGATATTAATATTTTTTAGAAGAATGTTATATTTAGCTGCTCCTTTAGAGTTTCCTTTAGCATTTTTTCCCCCTTTTTTTTTTTTTTTTTTCCTTGAGGCTTATGCTTAGAGAAGGAAATCCTGGTAGCTCAAAATCAAATTTTGTATATTTGGATACATTGCTGTGCCAGTTTTTATTGTAAGCCAAATGACTCAGAATTGATCAATCACCATTCTGCTAAGGACCAAGAATCGGGGGGCAGAAAGACTGGGCTATTCCATCAGGGTAGGTGAGCAGGGACCAGAGCAGTGCTACAAGGCAAGCGGGTCTACTGGCCTCACTGACAAGGCCAGACTAACAGTGCATCAGTGCTTTTATACACACACACACACACACACACACAAAGAAATATAAAAAAGGGGGGAATAAAAGAGGCATCTCATAACTCTGCTGCAGTTGCATTGCACCATCAACTTCAGGCTTGATGTGACAAAGGTCCCAGTATGAGGTAGAAGAAGTTGTGTCATAACTACCACCAATGGTCTGCAGTACCTGTAGAGCATGCCAATGAGGCTACTGTGCTAAATGAAAGTGATATTTGGTCCATGCTATTGAAATGCCTCAGAAAGGTAACTTTTCTTGACAGAAACAATTTTTTTCTTGTATTGTACACTAAAAGAAAGGACATTGAGTATGCATGGTTGTATGTTTATTAAAAAAAAATTCATTTTCTCTTTCCCTCACTAGTGATTAACTGTGGAGATCCAGGTGCATTGGCAAATGGCATTCAGTTTGGAAATGATTTTACCTTTAATAAGACAGTCAGCTATCAGTGCAATCCAGGATATCTGATGGAACCTGCAAGTTCATCTACCATGCGTTGTGTGAAAGACAGCACTTGGAACCAGAGTAAACCAGTTTGCAAAGGTGATCTTTTGAACTGAACCGTTTACAAGTACTGTTTTGACACTTATGTAATATTCACGAACTGGAGTCTTTATTTATTAAAAAAAAAAAGAAAATATTCTCTGGAATAATTACTGTTCCAAATGCAACTAAAATATTAGATAAGTATTTCTGTAGAATATACATTTACTTTTACACATGCTGTGGTAGAATAGCAGTCAAAATAGTGACATTATTGACTAAAGTAGAACCAAATCACTCTGCAATGAAGATTGTCAGAGTGCTCATCTTAAAAAAAGTATGAATGAAGTACCCATTTTCCTTTTTTGGCTCATTTCTCTTGGATTAGATGGACTAAATTCTGTACCAGGATTCTGCAAACCAAGGTTTCTGTAAAAGATTCCCTTGTTGAAGTAGTGTAATCATCATAAACAGCCAAAAAAACGCTTCACAAATGGCGAATTACAAGTGCTAGCAGGAAGGTCATAGTGGAGATGAGGCTGAAAGACAAATAAGGCAGCCTGGTGAAAATTGTTAACACAACTTCAGCAGCCCAGGGAGTAAAATTAACAGCCTAGGGCATCTTCTGTTTACACAAGGTCTAGGCTGCCAACTCACCTAGCACCACTTCACTGTGATATCTACGTCTAGGCTACTAATTAAATTTTGGCACATGTATTCAACTGACTGCATTTTCTGTCATGAAAATTGCTACCTGAGTGATTTTATGGTTGTGGTTTGTTAAAAGAAATTATATGGAAATGTAAACCTGAACATTCCAGATTTCATCATTTTGCGCACTCTTATCAGAGGATGGAAAACATCAGAATAATTTCTTAGTCCTTAATTAACAATAAGGTTAATTACCATTGTGTGTGGAAAGCCTTAGAAAATGAGCAGGTGAATTAATGGTCATATTAAATAGTGCTACAAAATTAGTTTAAAATAAAATACAAATATTTAGAAATTTAGAATTATAAAAATTTATTTATTGAAAGAAATAATGTTTATTGAAAAGCTTTGCCTAGCTTAGTAATCTGTTGCCAAAAATAATCAGTAATAAATATGTAAGGAAAAATAAAAAACTAGGTACCTATGTACTGTTTGCGCTTCTAGTAACCTAGCACTCAGGGACTTCCTAAATCCATAGCCTTTATTTTTGTATTTAAATTAGTTTTCTGTCTATTACAGGCTGCTTTGTCAACACAGGTATGCCTTGTTGGAACAATAGCCTGAATTACCTTTTTTTAGATTCAAATGTATGAGTGTGTCTTATATTACATATTCCTAAACCTTATAAATTCTTAAAATTATAACTTTTATCTTCTGGCACAGCTATTACTTGTGGCCCCCCTCCAGCAGTGCTGTATGGGAAAGTGGAAGGCTCTGATTTTCGCTGGGGTGCCAGTGTGAGTTACAGCTGTGCAGAGGGCTATCAGCTGTCCAACACAGCCATTCTCTCCTGCGAGGGGCGAGGAGTGTGGCGGGGAGACATCCCACAGTGTTTGCGTAAGTTCTCAGGGTGCGGTTGTGTTGGGCTTCACCAAAGCTGCAGTTAGTTGTCTTGGGGTACAGTCACAGAATCACAATTTAAAAAGGACTCAGCTACATCAGGTAATACATGAATTATTGCAGGATTCTCCTTCCTTGTACCAAAATGCTTACCTTGTTATGAAATTTGAGTGGCTGTGCCCATTAAAGGCTACAATCCTCTTCCTTTCCCCAAAAATCATTCTCATCTCTTGTTATCTAATTGGACCCATCACCATTTGCTATGCTGGTAATCCTATTGTATGTTCTGAATTTGACTTCTCGTAAGCGTGATTGGAATATTCCCTTACACTTTCCCTTCTTTTCTTCCCTGTTTCCATTTCCATTAACAGGTGAAAATAAGGATGCTTATCCTTAAGCTCATAGCTCATAGGCTTTATAAGCATTTTTTTCTTTCCGAAGGCGAGTACATACCCTCATGTCTTGCTTGTATTTGTTTTTCAGCATTTTCTAAATCTGTCAACTCAACTCTTTGAGTGCTTGAAATCTTGTTAGGACCCTGATAAATATTATTCCTTTTATCTAGTTAGGGCAAAAATTTCCAACCTACTCATCTGAGGGTGTCAGATGTGAAAAATGGTTTTATTTTTAAGCATTGCAATATAGCATTGTCTACTTGAGGCTTATTTTGTCATCCAAATCTAATCAATATTTAAATGTCTGAATTAAAAGGTCTGTTTTTTCAGGTTAAGTTTTATGCTTGCAATAGCTGTAACATTAACAATTTATTTTAAATTGCTATCAAGAATTTAGGAGATAAATGAACATACCATTTGCATTCATATCCAGTATGCCTGCCTTGCACAGAAAGCAATGTAGAATACTTCAGGTTAAAGCATGTACAGATTTTAATGCCTTTTTTTTTCTTTTCATTTTTATGTATCAGCTGTGTTTTGTGGTGATCCTGGTACTCCAGCAGAAGGACGCCTCAATGGAAAAAGTTTCACTTACAGATCTGAAGTTAGCTTTCAGTGCAGACCTCCTTTTATTCTGATAGGCTCTTCAAGAAGATTCTGTCAAGCAGATGGTACTTGGAGTGGAATTCAGCCAACATGCATTGGTAATAACTACCTCTAATGCATTTTCTACTAAGAATATTCTTAATAAACTATGACACTATAATAAATCTAGCAATTAACTATCCAAGTATAGAAAAGGTCTGTGTAATACAAAAATCTAGTTAAATAAGGTTATATTTTGAGTATGAAAACTTTAGGATAAACACAATCACATATGAAGTCATTTGTAAATTGACATGATTGCTTGTCTGCAGGAAATGCAGAACGTCAATACATGCAAGTGCATGTATTTATTCCATCTATTTTTAGAATCTTTTGGACATGCAGAAGACTATGGCAGATCAAAGACCAGATTTTGTCACTGCAGAGTTAAAGGCATTTTTCAGAATCGATCCTTAATCAAAGTGTTTTCAACGTTGTGAACATGGCTTGTACATCTCTGATCTTTTGAAATTCTGATGAACTCCCAAATACTCTCAGTTTCTCATTGACTGTTGTGCAACTGGTAGGCTTTTAGCATGTTACATCAATCAGATTGACACTTCTAACTCCCACTGACATCAGAACTTGATCCCACGTGGGGTGACTTGCTAGAGAAAATTATTTTAGTTTTATAATAAAAAAAAATTCTATTTGATATTTCTAAACAAACATATTCAGATGTAGATTGTAGGCCGTTTATATATTTTGTTGTGGCTGAGATATTGGCTGTATGAAAGAGCTGGGGACTCTGGGAAAAGGTTGTAATCATGATTATTGAAAACAGACAGTATTTTTAAATGAAGATATAATAGTCAACAGAATTCTTTTGTATAAATTCAAGACTCCTCTCCATAGTTTTTGCAAACATCTTACATATATATTTTGCTACAGAGGCAAGAAGGCTTAAAAAAGCTAATTTTCAGGTCCGATGAAAAGAATCAACTTTGAAAATGTAATAATTACATTTCTGTTTATATTTTATATAGTATAATCTAGAAGCACATGGAAAGTAGTGCATCAAAGATACAAGGTTTTCTTTTACATCATAGTCTTTATGTTATCGTAAAAGGAAAATATTAGATCATCTAACATATTTACAGATAAAATTTCTAAGCAATTTGAAGGTTAAGAGCAGTGAACAATATCTAGAACTAGACATAAAAATACCATATAGGGGAGGTTTTTCTGTTTCTGGGTAGCTGTGATTTCCTTAGAATACTTTGACAAGTTTGCTTTGGGTTCTTCAGATGAGACCTATCTTAAAAATTCAATTCAGCTTCATGTGTCTATTATTAGAAATAGAATTCCAGCTGTTGATAATTTTTAAAAAGTTTCTGAACTGTTCAAACATCTGAATGTCAGGAGCATATTTGTTTTTTATTCTTACAATTTAGGTCAACATTCGCCTAACTTTTGAAGCCTTTGGTACATATCAGTCCAGTTGAATTTTTATGCTCTATTGATGGTCAATATTGAAAATGGGAGTTGGCCAAGAGCGAAATGAAATATCACATTATTGTAAATGATAAGTTCAATTTTTTGCTCTACAGAAAACTAAAAATTGTTACTGATGAAGTATAGCCACAAGATGTGTTCTTCGTAATTCAGTGTCAGCACTCAGCAGACTCAGTTGGCAAGAGAGAATCACATGCTACAGAAAAATCCACTGGATGAAGTTCTGTGCTGTTTAAATGGTGGACATGACTGGGCAACTCCAAAGCCACCACCAGAATATGGGCATTACTGAGTGAAAAAATAGTTTCAGGCTGCTTTAAGTTACTCTCATGAAAAAGAGCAATTAGTTTTACTCTGTTGGCATGTGCAATTTTCATGGAGGGAATTCTTTTCTCCAGCAACAACTGAGGTGGTGCTCCATTGGTGCACTTGTTTTCTTTGAGGCATAGAAAAAAAAGATACAAAAATAAAAAGTATTTACTTGCTATGAGAAAGCAGGTTGATTATGGGTTTGGGTTTTTTCAGTTTGTGGGATTTTTGGGTTTGAGGAGTTTTGGTTTTTCTTATTATTATTTTGGGGATGTTTCTTTTAGAAATGTTTATTATTAAGTGGTTCATTTGAAATGAAGAAAACATAAAGATTTCTAAAGATTTCTCTATATATTCCAGCTGCATTTTGAATAGTGAAATATATTATGGATTCAAAGAGATTTAAAAGGATAAGTTTGCAAAAATTAATGCAATCCTAACTGTAAAGTCTGTACTACCAGAAATACCTACAAAGATATTTTAAAATAATGGCAATGTACTGAAACAAATTACTATGATATACTTGGTAATTCAGTTGGAAATACTAGTGTAATATATAGAAAAACGCACGTTCAATTAAAAATTGAATTCTTGTCATCACTAGACATTGATTAAATTATTTAATCCTTGCAAACAGTTTTAGAGTATTTTTTTCCATGCCATAATAATATGTGTTGTGCTTCACATTTTGCATTAGATCCAGCTCACAATACTTGTACAGACCCTGGTACTCCACATTTTGGAATACAAAACAGTTCCAGAGGTTATGAGGTAATTTTTAAATTATTATTTATTAGCATTCTAAAATGGAAATGTATTTCATAATTACATAAGGAATTTAATGAGAAACATTATCTGTAGTCTTAAATGTCTGATGCAAACCTTGAGAAATTTCCACCGTCTTTTTAATAAAAACTCATTCTTCATTCCAAGCTTTTTTTAGAACATTCAGCTTAAAGAAAGAACTTCTTACCCTGCAATATATCATGCATTCAATCCTTTAGGAGACTTCAGTAGGGAAGGCTATTTATAAATTGATTACTTAATATGATATGACATAATATAATTACCTTGCTTCATGATAATAATTCTTTCGTACATTGATGAATAGTCAGTAAATACCTAACAACCAAAGACCTGTGTGATCCAAAGGCCATGTAGTCCTTGACAAAAAAGTCAGCAAGTGGCTTTACTAAATTAGAAATTCATGTTATATTTTACTCAGTCACAGAAGATAAAATTATTCTGTGTTGTGTCCAGGTTCTCTGTGATGAATATCCTTTCTATAATTTCCGAATTCCTCACAAGTTGTTCGTTTAACAAGTGAGAGTCAGAAAAGTGACTGAGGAAATTGCTGTAGATGCAACAATGACCAATCTGCAGTCATTATATAGATTGATAAATTTTGTGTGGATAGATTTTTCGGGTATAAATACGTGTGACTGAAATTTAAAATAAGTTCTGTTTGGGGTTTACTCCTTATTTCTGAGCCTAGGACAGTGTGCCTATTGCGACCAAATTAGTAGAACTATTTCCCAAAAAGTCCTTTCTGTAAGTTCCTCTGGTTATTGGTAGCCTCTCTCTGCTGTGATTTTTCTGACTTTTGTTGCTATGGCTGTCAGCTCCTTCCTTCACCTTCTGCTCCTGCCTGGCTCACAGATACTGAGGCACTTCTCCCTGAACCAAATCTTGTGGCCTTAACCCTAAGTGGTTCTGTTTCTAGTAATAGATGCAGTTGCCTTTCTGATGTCTCATCTTGATCCTGTATCTGTTCCCATTTTCTTCTCAAAAATAATTCTAATCTTTGCACCTAATTTTATCAGGGGTTGTTTTCTTTTTTCTCCCCCTTTTATCTGGCTCACAAATTGTCTTTAATAACAGAATTTTACTGGCCAATTCACTGTTCTACTGTCTGTTGTTCATGTTTATGCAGAATGATATTCTCTTCCCATTCACCTCTAGAGGCCATACTAAGTCTTCATCTGTTGTGCATGAAGTCCTTCTCCAGTATGTGTTTGCTCTCAGAATGCTGTCTTGTACCACAATGTGGAGACTTCTGTCTAATGGCAATGGAAGTGGATTGTTTGGGGTTTTTTCATACATTATTCATGGGTTTCCTGTTTGTATGACATAGCCAAGCTTCTATAAAAACACTATTCATCAGTCTTTCCTCATTATAAAACGGTGTGATGACAGGCAGCAGATCTTTGTAGGGTTTTCCCCTGTCTACCAGCATCCTGTCTTGACCCTTTTATTCTTTGCCTTTTGTGCTTCACTACGCTGTGAAGCCCTCAGTGATTTTCATCCAAATATTGTACAAGAGTATAATATTATATAAGAGTGTGCTGCTTTCATTTTAACTTTACCAGTAAAATGAAAAAGCAGTATAACTCTTTAACTACCTTGAACCTATGTTACTTTTTGTTCGGTCTTTTGGAGCACTGGGAAAAGATTTGCATCTTGTTTTTACTGACAGATACCAGAATTGGCACAAGTAAGATGACTTAGGCTCAAGACTAGCAACACACTGTTCTACTCCCTACTAAAGACATACTGTGTGTCCTTGGCAGGATAGAGAGAATAATATGTTTAAAAATAGTTAGAAAGACATAAGTCTGCAAAGCCATATCAGTAATATGACCTTTAAAAACACTAGTGGTTTTCCCAAGCTACTTCTGGTAGAATTGATGTGCATTTGCTGAGCATCTGTCATGATAAGCAGGTTTTATATAATTGAGTGAATAGACAGCAGTTAGCTACTTTTGAAGATGCTAACTTTTAATTTCCATTGAAGTCATCCTATGACATTTGCAGTGCAGAGCTATCTGCCTTTCTAGAACTGCAAGCTCTTACTAATACGCGTTGATCACTACTCATTTGCAACTTGTCTGTGTGATGTTGCTTTATTAAATTAATAAAATTTCCAATAATGTCAATTTTGTCTAATTTATTTATTTATTTATTATTTCCAAGATTTTTTATCCAAAACAAAAGTAATGCTTTACTGATTAGTCCCGTATCATTACATAACTTGGCCTGGAGTTACATTCTGGTTACTTTTGTCAGTACCATCAATAACTTCATTTTACAAGAACTCTCCACACAATCTCTCTCACATCCCTTAAGAATATTCTTTCTCACCTGCAATTTTGTAGGTAGCTTTCATGCATTTCTATTCCCAGTTGAAATCTAAAGACCATTTTCTCAGTTATTTTACCTTCTCCTTTGAGGAAGGTCATATCATATTTGACCATAGGAAGGCTTTCCAGGACTTCACTCTTCTAGCTGAACATCTCAAATCAAACCTAATGGTAATAAATACAGTGTAAGAGGTTTTCCACTTATTGCTTTTAAATAAGATCACAAAAGAATCAATTACTCAACCATTTCATCACCGCATTAAAAAAAAAAAAAAAAAAAGTGTAAGTCTAGAAACTGTATAAAGCAGACATTTTTATTTTTGAAAAAAACTGTATTAACTTATCACTGTCTTGATATCTGACGACACATGATGGAACTTCTGTCTTAAATCCTGTTTTGGTCCTTAGGTTGGGAGCACAGTCTATTTCAGATGCAGAAAAGGTTATCATATTCAGGGATCTACCACTCGTTCTTGTCTTGCTAACCTAACTTGGAGTGGCATACAATCCGAATGCATTCGTAAGTCTGCTTTGTATTCTAACCACTCAGAATAGTGAGCAATTTTAGGAGTTACAAAATGATACATGTGTAAATTAATGACAAATTATTTGCTACAAGGAAAGCTTTATTTTATAGAGATTTTTAAATGTTTTTTTTTCTCTTGTTGCTTCCTATTCAAAGACCAAAGATGTATTTGGGGTACTAACTTGAAGGAAGATTTTTCAGATTTTTTTTAATGAAGTTCACAATAATTCTATCAGTTTTACTAAAAAAATCTGTTATAGTTAACCTACTGCATTAGCTACTTTAATTAGGCCAGAAATTTTCTCTGTGTGTAGTGGATTAATAAAGAATGGAAAGTGACTTGAAATATGCATGGAACTATTTTGTTGCCTAGTATTTTATGAATCATAAACTAGAACTCAGCAAAACCCATCTTTTCTGGGCTATGCATGGTTATGAAAATTACTTATAGCTCAGTGTGAGTTGGAGGACATCAAAAAACTATTGTACTAAAATAACTGACCTAAGCTAAAAGTAATTCATTACAATGACCTTAGATTCTTATCCTGTTTTAAATTATCTTTGGGTTGCTATAAATGATCACCATGTGGCACAGAGAAAGAAGCATACTGAGTAACCAAATCTTTTATAGTCAATGTTCTATGACAAAACATTCTTGTGGAACCTTTATTTCAATTGAAATGCATTTATTTATCCCAATTATCACTCTAATTTTCAGAACACCGAGTGGAAGTGATACTTGAAGCTGTGACAGTACAATAATTCAGAGAACCAATCATTGCACCATGTACAATGTCGTGTGCTTCCCTCATTTTAACTGTTTTCTGATTCCTAGCATGATTTGATTTTGGTTTATTCTTTAAAAATATGTGATAATATCGTTTGCATCTCACAATAATATAACTATACACTATGAGTGTCACTTTTACAAGTAATAGCAAGTTAACATTGCCAAAAGCTGTCCAGAGTTGTCATGTATTTATTTCAAATTAGATACTCTGATTCTATGGAAACTGCTTGCCACTATGTTTTCTAATTGTAAAAACCCCTTTGCAGCTCATGCTTGCAGGCAGCCAGAAACACCTGCACACGTAGATGTGAAAGCAATAGATCTCCCTACTTTAGGGTATACTTTGGTGTATACCTGTCAGCCAGGATTTTTTCTTGCTGGTGGATCAGAGCATCGGACGTGTAAACCAGATATGAAATGGACAGGAAAATCACCTATTTGTAAAAGTAAGTCATTACTCAAGTGATTTGTTGGATCCTACTGGGTTTGAATTAATTTTCCCTGACATTTTTGTTTTGTTTAGTAGTATTAATTTTTTCCACTTAATATTTAATGACACTCATGGAACAACAGCTTTTATTTTATGAAAGAAATAGTGAAGAAATCAAAGTGAACATAATACCTAGAACTCATGGAGGAACAAAAGCGGATATATGTGTGCAAGTGCACAGGTGCACATACACATGCTTACCCTTAACAATATAAAGTACTACTTTTAACTGTATTTATCTTTATGTCACAGTTTTAAATAGTATTTCAATGTATTCAGTACTTAATAAATGATTGTCTATGAGAAAAAGAAAAGTTATTTAATACCCTAGCTTTTAGATTCATGCAGGTATGCTTTTAGTCTAAGAAAATCTTATAAAATAAAAATGAGTAGTACAATAAAAAAAGTCTCCGCCCTATAATCCACTTTTATATCAGTGTAACTTTCATATAATTTTCTAGAGTAGATCTAAGTATAGAGTTACAAGGTCTGAACTTGCTCTTCACAAGAAAATCAACATGACTGTTAGTTCTCAATTCAGAAAAATAAAATAAAATATTTAGAATATGAATAGAAGAAAAATAGTCAGATGCCATGGGAAAGTTTTTTCAGTATGATTTTTAATTTTAGTATATCAAAGTGTGCTGAATAGTTTTTATGATTGAGAAATATTTGTTTTTCTTTATTTTAAGGGCAGACTCCTTTGATTCAGCATTGTCATATGATCTACATATCAGAATTTATCTTTATTCTGTGTCCCTAAAGGATGATTTTTCATAGATGCTGTGTAATTAATAATTTGAGATAAATGATCTTTGGTTTGGGTTTTTTTTTGTTGTTTTATTTATTGAAGATAAATTGCAGTAAAGATTTCTGTAAGATTGGGTTACAGTATAATTCTCATTGAGTGTCCTAGCCTTTTTTTGTGTTTTCTTAGCACTTGATCAGTCTAATTAGTGAATTTCTGCTCCTAAAGAGAAAAAAATCCAACAATATGCAAGACCAAATCTTCCAATGGGACACTATCCTTTCTAACATGCCAAAGGATGAGTCCAGAACTTATCAGGATCAATGGACATAACTTGGCTGAGTGTACCAGAAATACAGCAAATTACACTATTTTAAATCACAAATTGTGATTCTTTGTGATTCTTTAACTCTTTCCCACGATATCTGATCCTGCTCTATGAATCAGGCTATCTGGATCTTTCGGGTTTGTGTCATAAATATATCAGTCTTTCAAACACAATTGTTACTATATTTAATATATTATTATTCATAATTAGATATAATATTTGTCCCCTCTATAAGGCTCTCTTTTATAGCACTGGGACTGATATAAACATTTTAGCCCTAAATGTATGAAATACTTAGCTAGCCAAACAACTTTCCACAGTAAAAATGTTGTTTACCTAAATTATTTTCTGATATTTTTGTGCAAGTGGATAGGTTTAAACATGTAAAGTATTCAAGATAAGTTATTTCTGTCTTAAAAGTGACTCTATTGGATAGAAGATGAATGCATCCAACAGGTATTGTTTTAACATTCTATTTAAAAACAAAAACAAAAACAAAACCACACAAATATGTTCATGAAAATGATAATTTGTCTTTTTACTTGTAGGTAAAGGAGTGAGAGAAGTTAATGAAACAATAACTAAAACTCCAGGTTTGTATACAAGAAGAGCTTTAGATCTAAATAAATTAAATTGATTCACACCCAAGATTGTTACAACCAAGATTGTTATGGATAATAAAACTATTTCCAATATTTTAGTGAAGTATTTGTTACTAATTTCCAAGGAATATAGATGTTGAGGTATTTCATAATTACAGGTAACATGTAAAACCTATTCTATGAAATTCTTTCACAAAGAATTTTTTTTAAATTTCTATGGTGCCAATTTTGTGAATTACACAAAATCCCTTCTCAAACAGACAGAAGAAGTTTATATACACAAACCTCAGATGTGATATAGTTTTATATCAGAGAGATTGCTATAATGGAGAGCCTTATAATGACTGTATGCTATAATTGCAGGGATTAGGTTCAGTCAAAGTTCTGCCCTTTACATTGCAAGTGTTGTAAGAAATATAAAAACCCCACACCAAAACCAGTTTTGGAAATATTCTTGGCCATCATTTCACAGAAACTCTCCACGTACTCCAAGATAGGGTTTCCAAAATGGTGTGGACCAGCAGGCAGGTGGTATGGCAGTCAAACATTTCTGTTACTTTTATATGCTACCTCATGAATATGTATGCAGTTAACCTATTCCTCCTGCAAGTGACAAAATATACAAATGCATCTGAGAAATCCCCATTCAGAAAATGAAAGTCCTACTTTTTTATTAACTTATTTAACAAAAAGCAGAGTTGTCATCAAATAAATGGGCTTGTAATTTTATATTTTGATTTTTAGCAAAGCTGCAGGGAAAATAAGATTAATGGTTCACACCCATGGTAATTCACAGAAGGACTCTATGTAGAGTAGATGGGATAAAAAGGTATTTCTGCTAATAATTAACCTTCCTGGAGAGTTTAGTGAGAGTGTCAGGTGAATCCATAAAGGAGTTCTTCTGAAATGCATTACTTCTACAGATTCACAATAAAGCAGGATATAGTGTTCATTCATATAATTAATATATGGTCTTCATTTATTGGAGGCTTCACCTCACCTAAGGTATGCATTAATCTGCTTTCACACAGGTTTTGAAGTTTCAATGCCAAATGTAAATGTAGACCTAATTTCCAAACATATTCACTATGCAGAGTGTCAGTATCAAATCACACAATGACATGTCCATTATAACTAGTTTTGATAAGTACAATTTAAAAGCTATTAAAAAAATTAAATGCTGTGATAGAAAGTGCCAATAACAGTAAACAGAAAAGTGAAACTGTAACAAATGAGAGTAATTAAGAAGAAACATTTTAAGTGGTTTTCAAAAAACAGCTCTGCACTATTATTACATGTTTTAAAATTGTTAATTCTCTTCTTTATAGAACATTATGTATTTTGAAATGCTTTCTTTGCGTTGTTATATTGACTTTTGATCCAATTTGATTTGTTGCTAATCTGTATTTTGTACAGAATTAAACTAATATTGTTAAACTACAGTTTCCATAACAGAATAGTTTTGTGTTCTGATTTTTCACCTTTAGAAAACTGAATGCAAGTTATATTGGGGTTTTTTTGGTTGTTTTGTTTTGGGGTTTTTTTGGGCAGAGTTAATATATTCATAAGAAATAGTAAACATTTTTACATGATTGAGTATAAGTTGCAGCTAAAGAATTCTTACAATATCCATGTGAGAATTAAGAACTATATCACACTGTTTGGTTTCTATGGTTCTCACTGCTTTGTATAGTCTTCACAAAAATAGTTGGGAAGCTGTTTTAATGAGTAGACATGGCTTTTCTCAATTGTCATGTTCTGAGAGCAATCAGTGCCGTCAGTGCAGTATTAGAATACTAATAGCCAGTTCATTTTTCTCATTTTACATTTGCTCACAGGGGGTGGGAAAGGCAGGGAACTTGTAAGGGTTCAGCACAATCATCTCAGAGCCTCTCCAAAGCCGCATCTCTGGAGACTGCAGCACTTGTATTTCAATGTTTTAAAAGACTATGACTGGGGAAGCAGTTATACAATTCTTTTCCCCTACTGATTCTGTTCATCTGCAAGTGCAAACTCTGTAAATACGGAGTCAGTGGTACTATTTTGCAAAGCTTAGCAGCTATTATTGAAAGAGTTGCTAGACACACTAGGTACTGAAGGTGCTGGAATATAATGAAAATATGGAGTCCTTTATAAATGGTGTCCTTTATAAAAGTCTTACATAGTATGTCTCTTGTTCATACCACTAATACTAGATGTTCACCATCATGGGTGATGCACAATTTAGATTAAAAACATAGGCAAATAAAAGTAATTGTAATATTTATTTTTAGAATACCAGGTTTCAAATTTAGCTAGGCTACTATTGTAGCAAAAAATGAGAAATGCATAAGAAAGACCCTTTACAGAATCCATGTATTTGCAGAAATTATACAAATTCTAAGGATTGTGACATACCAATTGAAATGTAATGCTTCAGATTTTTGGTAGTAAGTTGAGGCAACCTTTTGTAAAGCCCCACTGACTTTTACTTTGGAAACAGAACACTTCCAGTTATTCAAACTGTTACACAAAGCCATTTCATAGGTCTCTGCTCATTTGGAATCCAGTGATAGAACCAATAACATGCTAATGATGTTTTCAAGTCATTCCACATCGAGCTTGATCATTTGCTTGTGACTTTTGCACAACTTAAAGACAAAAGAACATGGAAGAAGTTATTTATCCTTTAGTCAACATCTAATCAGCCCTCTGATTTTCAGATGTATTGCATGTCAAGTATTATTGACCTGGGTTGTTTTTTTTTTAATTCATTTTTGCAATAAATGATTAGGTAGAGGAGGAAATATCCATGGAATTTTTTTAATAGATACAGAGAATACCTGCTCTGATAAATTTCTTTCAGTAAAGACAGCTGCCTTTATATGTCCTTAGAGTTTGACAAAATGCAATATCAGTCTAATGTCAGTGTTCAGCTATTTAGAAAGTATCATTTGTAGTGGTCATGGATAGTAAGGGTGAATTTTAATACTTGCTAGGGCTATCATTTCCTCAAGATATGATGTGATTAGTGAAACAATTTAAAATACAACATCCAATACCTAAATAATTTTTTTCTGTGTAGAGGAAAGATACCAATCACATCAAATAGATAATCCAAATACATATACTTCTTCCAATAATTCATGCTTAATTTTGTAGGATTTTTTACTTCAGATACTTCAAACTGCAGTTGCTGAGAAATGGTAGTTTGTTTTAAGTAACAAAAAAAAGTTTCATTCTTTGAAAACTTCACTGTTCATAGGTGCAGTAACATTGTATGGAAAAAAACTTTGACGTCTAAAAATGACTGATAAAACTGTGCCAGAAATTCAGTCAATTCGGTTGAATAGTCATTTGATACTCTGCTGAAAATCACACACAGCACTGCTTCAATAGATCCATGAAACAAAAGGGATGGCCTAAGACAGTGTTTCTTTCCAGGAATCTGGTTTCAGACTAATATTATATTTCTTTTCCTCGTACCTTTAAGGTACAGGGCTCTGTACTTTTAAGGTACGAGGAAAAGAAATATAATGTTATTCTGAAAGGGACTCATTTTTCATAGTATTGAGGACATTCAATGAATCACACAAGCTATAAAGTGTGAGGTTATTTGAGAACATATACCATGATGGACAGGTGTAGTATATTATAGGCAATTGTGTGTAAAGGTTATTAGATGTATTGTCTGCTTTTGTTAAAATTTTTACCATAATACCTCCTTAGAACAGTGGATTGATTGTCTAAAAATAAATTACAAGCATAATTATGAGTAGAAAAATTGTTATTTCATTGTAGTTTACTTCTTCCTTTGTTTCTTCCCCTCCCATCCCCACCCCTTTTATTTAGTTCCTTCAGATGTGTTTTTTATAAATTCACTATGGAAAGGGTTTTATGAATATTTAGGAAAAAGACAGCCTGCTACTCTCACTGTTGATTGGTTCAATACTACAAGCAGCAAAGTGAATGCCACATTCATTGAGGCATCCAACATACAACTCAAACTATCAGGTAGGTACAGAGTTTGGTGTTAAAGAAGGTGTTCTTATAATTTTTAATTTTTTTTAATCTGTTCAGTTTTGATGCATTTTCATTCAAATGGAAAATGAAACAAAAACTTCATATTTTTGTTAAAAATAATTTTCTTTTGCAAAAGGAAAGGCTTTAACAAAATGGTCTGCACAGGCTTCTGTCACTTCATATGCAGTCACCCATCTATTTAAGCCATTATATTTCAAATAGATATTGAGGTTGGCTTTACATCTCAGACTGTTGGATAGCATTGGTGTGTTGAACTCACAGCAAATACTGAAGTGGCAGAAAAAGTGTATATAGGTATATTAAGAATTGTACCACTGGAAAGCTCAAATAATCAATAGTGATTAATATCTACCATAAAACAATGTGGTATTAATAATGGCGTAGAATAAAATAGTCACAGATAATTAAATAACATCATAAATTATTCATACCTCATAATCAACATTATGCATTCCTTTCTGTAAACCTAACTGTGAAGTTCAGATTTAGCTTCTCATCACAGTTATATTGAAAAGAACTTTATCAGCTATCATTATCTTTTAAGGTGAACAGTTCAGAGAGAACTGCAGAAATTGGTTGCCAAAGAGGAATTTTCTTTCACAGGACTACTGGTATCTACTGTAGCAACATACTGTTGTTATGTCAGTAAAATCCATTTTTTCCAGGTCATGGAAAGTCCAGGAAAGGATGTTCTATCTGTATTCAGAATTATTGAAATACTGTATAAAAAGACAACTGTTCTTGCCCTATTACGCATAAAATTAAACAATACAAACTTGTCTTTGCATACTCTTATTAAGTATGGTGAGGCAAATAATGAATTAAATAAGTAGCAGTACTTTAAATAGCAGTACTTTAAATCTTGAGGTTTTCCATGTTATGAAATTCTTTTATTACAGAATGTTTCTATAAACTTTTAGTTCTAAAATAATATACTTAGATTTGAAGGGATATTTGAACAAAGTGGTTAAAATTTTGTTTAAAAGGTATATCTTGACTCCTTTATTTTAATAGGTGTTTACAAGAAGGAAGAAGCCCATTTGCTCTTGAAAGCTTTTCAAATTAAAGGACAAAGTGACATTTTTGTAAGCAAGTATGAAAACGACAACTGGGCACTAGATGGTTATGTAAGTACCCAGGTTGCCATGGATAAAGATGGCTGAGTTTAAATTCTGAAGTAACTTGTGATTATCTATGTAAATGTATCCATTTTTTTGTATTAAAAATATGTAATCCAGCACTCTGGATGTCAGTGTAGAGATTGGATTACCTTTTTCTTTCAAAAATATGTATACAAACTTCTATCTGCTGTACTCTGATTAGAATTTTTAGTTTATGAAAAGGAAGGAGGAGTGAATTAGCATATTTTGCCATGGTTTTGCCTTGTTTCCTTAGATGAGAGTGGGAATTTTACCTTTAATAATATTGTCCTTTTTTGGTTTGGCAAATAGTTCACTGTAACAAAAGTACGCCTAATCTTGAAGGAAAACAGTGTTATTTTACTTTTTGCATTTCTTCTTTCTGTCTCATGATACTTTCTATGGAAAATAGTTTTAAATCTGACAATTCAGCAGGCTTCTCTATCTGCACACTAATTCAATTATGAGTGTGGCATTTCAAGAATTTTAAAACTCAGCAAAATACATTATATATTTTTAAATCATTCCAGGTGCTGTTTTGAAATTTTGTTTAATACAATTGCAAATAAATAAAATAAAATATTTTAAATATTGTACAAGCATAGAAAATTCACTAATATTTTAAAGCCAAAAAGTTAAAACCTGGGCTCCATATCATCTATTTATTCTAAGTGAGAAAAACAAATGGGTAAATATTGTTATTTACTGATTTCAGAAATTATTTTTTCTGTTTCAACATATTCTAGGTATCCTCAGGTCTTGAAAGAGGAGTTTTTACCTATCAAGGTGATATACATGGAAAAGACTTTGGAAAATTTATGCTCCAAAGACAAGGTACATGCTTTCATAGATCTGTGATATGTATCATCTTTTCGGGTCTTGCAAGAATGAATTTAATTAATTACTCAGCTATCAAATGGAAGTAGGCATGTTTATTTTCCACCACTCCTGTTACAAAACATAACCAAATATGTGTATTTGAAATATACAGTTCAAATCCTAATTTAAATCTGGTTAACAGGTTACCATCACAGGTTTTCTAGTGTAGCAACCTAATAAGTACAGGATGCAATAAAAGATAATGCCATTGCAAGCACTTGCATTTCTTTTTGAAAGTACCAGGGATATTACACAATCCAAACACATTTCCTTCTTAAATATATAAAATGTAGTCAGAATCATATAAGAAATTAAAAGGACAGAATCAACCCTGATTTTGACAGTGTCATTTGAAGAGTGCCTGTTGGTGGTGGATATTTTCAGAATGTATATGTATTTGAATTTTACTTCACCGTCAAAAATATTTAATGAGTGTCTGAGGTATGTATTACAGCTATGGGCTCAAGTGCTTTAGCAGCTGGTATAAGACAAGTTATTTTACTCATAAAATAGTTTTATCATAAAAACTAAAGCATTTACTTATGAAATATTCACTCATAAAATAGTTTTGGCAAATACCAAGTGTAAGCATCTGCATTTCCTGGATCTACTGGAACTAGATCCTGGAATCCTAGATCCTGGAACTACTGCAAAGTGGTCAAAGCATGGTATATGCACAGAAAAGCACTGGTCTAGGAAGAAGAGACAGTCTAGCCAATATCTCTATTGCAGACTGTATGTACATTTTATAAATTGCCTTGGTTCCATTAGCTTCACTGGTGCTGTACTCAGTGCTCTTTAGAGCTCTGTCAAATCTCTCTTGTACTTCTTTACTCTATTAAGTATTGTGGTAGCAGTTATGCTGTGGATTTGCTTGTCTTGGCCATTTCTCAAATTGCTAAGTATGTTTAGTGACTAGGGGCAGAAACTCATTTCTTCCGAGTCCCAGCATAAGAGCTGCCAAGTATTGAAGCCAAATAAAAATTCAGTCTTCAGAGTAAACTCTTGTGTGGGACAGATTATTTGTCTGCCTCTACTTTCATGTAATCTTTACTACTGTAATATCTAAACTGCTTTTGCTTTCTGATTTTAGCTACCACACTGTAAAAGTAGAGCACCAACATTTGTTTGAATATCTGACTGTTAAGCAGCCTTTGGTATCTTGAAACAGTAAGAATGTGGCTGGTTGTTTTTGTTTGTGGGGAGGGTGTATATTTGTACTTTCTATTTTTTTAAGCAAGGTCAAAAAATATATCCATGGCTTGCCAGCTACTTGAAATAAAATTTGATTCTATGTGAAATCGATAATTCATGGGGGTAAATGAAGAATAAGCAGAAAGTTAGACAGTTACAGAATTCTTCAGTGGATGTATTCTACAGTAGTGGAAAATGTCCATATAACCCTTTAGAGCTGTAATATAAGAGATCAGTTTGTATAAGGCTAGTAAGGAGCTGGAGTGTCCCAGTTAATCCTGCATTCCTGCACTGAGGACCTCTCATCTTCTGTTTTGACATCTCGGTAAAGAGCTACCTGCAAATGCAGACACCATCTCTTTTACAAGATTTCTAAATCGACACTGATTTTCTATAAATTCCTTATTCTCTACTGAATAAACAACAACTAAAAGGAAACAGCAAATTTCCATCCAACGCAGATCATATTTGTCAATACCCTCTTATACCCAGGGTAATTTGTTTTTTTTAAAAATCTATTCTGCTCATGAATATTCTGCTGAGATTATGATCTCATATATCCTCTCTCTGAAGACTTAACATATTTCTGTTTTTTAAGTAAGGTAAATTATTTGCTGCCATTACAGTAAGCCAAAAGTACAGATAAACTGGTGCATACATAAAACATTACAAAATTCCTCATGTGCAAGCATACTTCAAAGACAGCATTCATGAAGAACTACTTCATTAAGTGGGAAAGACCAATGTATTTGATGCATAATTTTCTATAACACAATGCTAGAAAAAGACTGGTCTCAGTGAGAATCACAGAATCATGGAATATTCTGAGTTGGAAGAGACCCACAAGGAAAATCATGTCCAGCTCTTAAGTGAATATGGCATATGGCAATAAAATCCACAATGTTTGTTATTAGAACTGTGCTCAAACAACTGAGTATGCTCAGTCTTGGAACTTAATGACATGAAAGCAGAAAGAACTTTACTTTCTTAGTACTTTTTTTCCTCTCTCAGAAGCAGTTTTGGCTCTAGTCTTAGAAAACAACCCAAAGGACAAAGAAATTTGTTATAAGTCTGTTTAGTGAACTAGAACTGTACCTGAGCCTTCTTAAGAGGCCCAAGCTGTGACACCAAATTATTTAACTTCTTTTGCCAAGTAATCAGTAATTTCTGAGGTCTTTTTGTCTGTTAGGTTATAGCAACTTGGTTGCTAAAAGCTACAAGTCTGTGGCTAAATTCAGTTTCAGCAATTGTTGAGTGCCTATGCCTCAACACTAAGCTTCTAGAAGATGTTTATTCTAAAATCTTGTTCATTCCAGTCTGTCCACTTCTTTAAAAATTGTATAAAATGTGGCTTTGTGAGAAGAGACACCTTCTTCACAAAATTATTATTTTCCTGTATTTATTTTCTCTGGAGAGATACAATGACCCACCTCTCTTTCAATTTTTCTTTTCCTCAAAGTACTTTTTGACTTGTCTAGATTGACATAACATGCTAACAAAAAAATGAAATATGCATAATTAATTTGTATCTGTGTTATATTAGATCAAAGGCTGTGGACTACACATCCATTACTGCGAATTAATCAACTCTTACAAATGTTTAATATCATGAGACATGTGAATTTTAAATGTCACTCTATAAATCTTCCTTCCTCTCCAGATCATTTCACACAGCTTCCATCATTCACAAGGAAACTCTGCACCTAAGCAGGGTTCTGAAAGCTCCAGAGTACAGAGCTGTTGTGTGTTAGCTAAAACACAAACAGATATCTGGAGTAGTGAGCTATGAAACTGTATGGTAACACATGCCTACACCCAGTGAGGCACCTAAACAAAGACCCTTTGCTGTCCAGCAGATTCAGTCAGGTGAAGAAGTTCCAGCCTATGTCGTTCCTTGGAAACTGCTGATTTGCTTTCTGTGTTGGTATTTTTTTCTCTTAAATCCTTGACCTGCTAACCATCCTTGTCTCAGAAATTATTCTGAGGAATGTAATTCTATTATTCTTAATGTTGCATTGCTTTTGCTGTCACACTTTCTCTGACTTGAACAACATTTCTCTTAGTAAAACTGAGCCATGCTGTACAGATGCCAGACAACTGAAACCCCGAGCTAGGAGTCAAAGGAGAAATGCATATGATAGATCCAAACAATGATACAATGTTCTTAATCAATCACACAGTCATGGAATAGCTTGGATGAGAAGGGCAGGCTTGCCACCATGAGATCAGATTGCACAGTATTTTCTTTAAAAAAGTATTATTTTCTATTAGGTATAAATGACAATACTTTTAAATTGCCTCAAGAATAAAGATACACACCTTGTACATTAGTGAATTCACTGTGTGTTATCAAAATTTGAACTCACCTGACTGCTGCTGTTTTAGGAAGCTAAAGCCCTGTTATTATGTGAACTGTTAAAAAAACCCAAAAACATTTATAACCTTACTGAACATCCCTCTATTAAACAACATATTTCCCAGTGACAAAGTATGGCTGTTTTAATGAAAAGTAAATCAAATTATTTTTTGCATACATTTTTTGTGTGTGTTTGTGTGTATATTTAGGTATTTCCACTTTTCTGTTTTTAGATGTGGTAGCAATCACTACCTTAATTTGGGCAGTACAATATGCTTTCCATTTATTATCATGATAATGCTGTCAGAATGACAAAGTTCACATCAGGATATGTTTAATCACAAACAGGTCTGAAAATTATTATAATAAGTAGACCAGACCGTATTGAAGTCATACTGAGCCTCACGCATGGCTAAAATTCAGATTATTCAAATCTGCAGTGAAGTTTCTTTTCCTAATGAAAAGCACATGCAATGCAGAGTATGAACCTGGTCAACTCCAGGTTGAAACTGTTCAATTAAAGGTTGTAAACTTCAGTCAAAACTGTCAAGTTTCATTACCTTAAGTGTGGTACTTCAGAAATTGTAGAGATATAGAATATGTGATTACCTCCACCAGAAGTTTTGTGTAAAGTATTAAATGTGAATCAGTTATCCAACACAGATAACTTAAATGAAACTCTTTAAGTGTAAACTTCCTGTTTATAAATCTTGAGCTACACAACATTTGTTTTTTAAATTAACTAAACAAACCAAAAAGTTCATACTAAGAATTGTTCATTATGAATTTTTAATTTTTCTGCTACTTGTACATTAAAATGTATCTATCATATGTTTCATGAAAATAGCATTGCGATATAAGTTGCCTTCATTGATCACACATATTTCTATTTTGAAATTTTTATAACAGTTTGAATATTAATCCAAGATTTTTATTTATTTGACTTCTATGAATTTGATCATTACCGTATTTTTTAGTTACTCCAAATAAATGGAAAAACAGCTGGATATTGTGGTGGTAAAGGATGAAGAAAGTGATAACTGAATGTAGGGTTGTTTTTTTTTTTTAGAGTCTGTCACTTCTCCTAACCAACAAAAAACATTTAAATCAGTATTTCTAAAACTTCTATTAACTGTTGGAATTGCTGTAGTTTTTCTGTCTTTAATTTAGATAAGTTGGAGAATGACCAGTACATGTACAATGCAGTACAAATACATAAATTTTTGCCTAGTGTATTTCCACAGCTTGAGTTTTGGGACAAGTACTGGGTACTAAATCCCAAAGTTTTTTATAAAATGGTTTTATTCTAAAACAGTTCAATGTTAAGAGTAGTGTGATGAAGTTCATAACATGATCCCAACTACTACAATAATAGGTTTATTAATCTGAAAATGTTTTCCTTCACCAGTTCTGCAGGGAAATATGTAGAGAAGTCTAAAACATGACAGAAGATTAAGACAGTGAAAAATATTGTAGTGTAATATTTTGTCATATTTTAAGCGATCACATGTGGCAATACTAGAATTCCTAGGGAGGCTGACTTCATTTTAAAGGAAACTTAGTTACTTCCTAAAATTTAATATATTTTTTAAATTAAATATGCAAAAGTTATTTTAATATTGACAGTTGAAACATCTGCAGTTTAAAGGTATCTCACAGAAAAAAACTCTCATTTGTCTTTTGCATTGAGCTTGAACTGCAAGAAATCATAGAATCATAGAATGGTTTGGGTTAGAAGAGATCTTAAAGATCATCTAGATCTAAACCGCCTGCTGTGGTTTACTGCTCACTAGATAAGGTTGCCAGTGCCCCATTCAATCTGACCTTGAATACTTCCTGGGATCATAGGAGAATTATTACTTTTTTCTCTTTTTTTTTGTGTTCTCAGTTTTTGAACTTAGATGTTTTAGTAGTCTGGTGGAATTAGCATAGTGGCCATGTCTCTGATGTATAGTTGGTTTGCACTAATGTCCTAAAAAGACTGATTGATGCTGCTGCTATCAATGAGGGAGTTGCAGTGTTTGAAACAGTTTATTGCTGGTAGTTTGAAGCATTTCTGAGAGGTGTCTCCTGCTCTTCTCCACTCCCAACAGCAGTAATACCTCAGAATATCAAACACAGCTATCTGTCCAAGCCCGATCCTCTCTGTACATTCCCTCCATCCTGATCTTTCTTTCTTGAGTGAGATCTATATTGCTTTCTGAGGAGCTGTGAGTTCAAACTGACAACATGGAGTTGGAACTCAAAAAACATTATTTTGTATAAAATTTTCTGTATTTTTCATCATGAAATTGTCTTTCATCCTTCACAATTTGAATTACCAGGGTGGTCAACTATTTAAGCAATTTAGTGACGTGTCTCTTTATACTGATGAAAAAACGTGTTCTGCAAAATGCTTTACAGTCCGGGTTATCTGCCTGTCCACAACAGGAGCCCAGTGAGGCCGTGCCACAGGCCACTGCATTTGCATTCCCCGCCCTGTTCTATCCCAGTGCAAACACAGATGCCAGAGGGACACGGACACAGGTGTACACTTGGGAGGGCTACTGAGCCCAGCAGAACCACTGTGGTTTATTGTGGTCACCTCAGTTTTTCCTTCCTTGCTCTTGCTTGTTGTGCTCTTGCATTGCTTGTTGGTTTGCAATCTGAATATTAAGACTCCCAGAATACAGTACTTTTGTAGAATTGATTTGTTTTTCAGAAGTTATATGGCTTAACTTTATTAAATTGAGTCATGATCAGTGTATTTCATAATTATTTTACTTGCTGAATATTATTTTCAAATCATTTTGATAGTTATTGATATATCATTAAGTGACATTAACAATATTTATACTATGACTGCATGCTGTTTATTTCATGTTTTTAAATAGAATTATTTTATGAAGACACCATCTTCTTTAACTCTTGAATAAAGAGAACATCATTTTCTAGATAACATGGGAATTCTATTTCTCCCCCTATATAATGTGGAAATTTTATTTCTGCCCCTTTTGTTTCATTTCAGGTCCTTTAAGTGCAGACACAGACCTTTCAAATCACTATTATGGTACAAACAGCAGTTCAGTTGCAGCTGCCATCCTGGTACCATTCTTTGCTCTAATATTATCAGGGTTTGCATTTTACCTCTACAAACACAGGTATTGTAAATGTTATTTATTCAAAAATTTAATAAGCTTTTTGGTTTGATTTTGATAGGTAACTAGAGAACACAGTGCTAAAAGCTTTTAAGAGCTTTGCTCTAGAAAGACAAATATTTCTAGGTATTCCCATTAAGGAGTTCAGTGCAGGGCAGTTCTTAACAGTGTAAATTTTGAAAAATGAGTTGCTCTGTTAAGGAGCAAAGACTCGTCAACCTTCTTGGTTCATTAGGCTGAATCAGATTGAAATCTTAGGTCACATGTTCTAATTTTTTTGTTTTAAAGCTTTATTAAATTCAATGTATTCTGCTTCTTTCAAAAAGTTTATTAGTATTAATTATACAAGCTGAAAAATCCATAAATCCCACGAGGGAACAGCCCATAATGTGTCTACTTACAGTATGTGCTGAGTCAGCTAGTGATTACTAAGAATTGGCACCACTTCAGGTCACATGAAACTTTTATATGTCCCTAGATGATAGAATAAGCCCAACAATGTTGCCTGAAATCTGTTTTGAAGATACCTATGTATCTCCTGGAAATTTGTTCGTTCTGAGAACTATTTGCAAAATAGTATTTAACAGGAACATGCTTTTTAAACTTCTGTTCTATAATCATGGTACCAAGAGTATTTTGTGATTGCAAGAAATCACATGGACAATCTGAGGTCCAGCCATGCCCTACAATGCAGAAGATTTTCTGCCTACCTCAGAATTAGATGATTTGGGAAAATCAAATTGCTATGGGGCTTGAACTTGGGAACGCCAGTTAAAATGATCCATGTCCTGAACTGTAGGATAGCCTTTTGCTGACAAAAACTACTCAGGAAGAGCTGTCAACTATGTCTTCAAACTTGATATTGTAAGATGTCTTTCTGATGGCTACAGGTCAACATTTCCAGACAGCTCCTGTTCTGCAGTGGTGGTGGGAGCTTTAAGAGCATCATGAATGCACAGGCATTCAGGTCTGGAGAAGAGATGGAATGATAAGGAAATATTGCTTAGAAAGAGGAGGCAAACTCATAAAAAAATTATATTGTGACATAGGGGTACATTTTGTAGTTTATCCTATGAAATTTTAACGCCCTACATGAGCAGTAGAAATATGTATGTATTTAAGAGAGACAAAACTCATTCTTTAGACAAGCAGTTATAATCCCTCTGCTAATAGTATGGCTGGGACAGCATTGCAGTTCTGCCTAATTTAAATGCGTTATATTTGAGATAGGAGATGTTTCTCAAAACTAAGCATTTCAAAGAATATTTTTCCTTTTCTTTTATTTTCAATGAATTCCTTCCACTAAACTGAAGGTTTTAGAGGGGATATCAGTGTCATATTGCCATCAAAAAATGAAAAGTTGATTAGTGAGGTAAAGTAATTTTAGGTCAAACTTTATTCTTTTCAAAAGACAGGATGTTCCAGTGGAAAGAGAACAGAATCTATACGTTTTAAAGGGATCTTCTTGAAATTACGTTCTTGATCACAATAACAATATGAAATTTTCAAAATTATGCGATGGCAGTTATGCCCCTAGAGGCTCCCTGCAACAGAGAATTTGAAGGCTTAGGGTACAATTTTATGGATGTTTCTGCTGTGCCTATCTCACACTAACATTATCTAATTAGAACCAGCATTGTTAAATCTTTTTTACACAACTGTACCTTTTATCTGGCTGACAGGGATTACTTCAGGAATGAAGACAGCATCCCAATCATTCTGAGAAAAATTAAAATATATTTAATTACTTGTAATTTAGGAAAGCTCCTAGTTAACTTCTAAGATTGTTTATTAGTTATAAAATTAAAATAGGCAGAAAAAAAAATTATTATTAACAGAATAATTTGCATGTTGTCAATTTCCATTAGTGATACCTTCCAGTGATAGATTGCCCTATCTGCTATCCAAAAGAGAATAATTTTATAAGAAGAATTTGACTTTCAAGAACCCTTTTCTGAAATCATATAATGAGATTCTAAATTGTTTTACATTTATTAAGCACCAAGAAGTTACATTTTGCACTTTTTTATCTACTTTCTTGCCTATTACAATTATATGTATAAAATAATAGACTGAACTTCCTTATTTTATTTCTTTAGAATCTTCTAGATACTAAGTGGTGGAAAATAGTAAAATATAATATCATAGGATATAATTTTACTATATATATCAGAAAATCTGCACAATTCTGGTTTATTATTCATTTAATTATTGGTTTAATATGGTCTAACAGAGCTTTGCATAAAAATCTGAACATTCTTGAAATTTTGATATCTCTTTCGTGATGAGAAAACACTATCAAAAATAAAAGACTGGTTACTTTCAGTATCATCTGATGCTGAATTGTCAACATTTATATGAATATCAGGATTTGATCAATCTGATTGCAGGTGTTTGATGAGGTATTTAGCAGTGTTCATTGTTGGAAGTATTTATGGAGGTAGACAGACAAGCTGTGGGAGATCTACCTGGAATAACTGGAATTGCAGACACTTACCTGAAGGTTACTACCACTAGCAGTGCAAGATATTCCAGACACTTGCTGTTGTATGTAGACAGAGTGAAAAAAATTAGAATGTCTATTATTGCTAATGATAACTTCCTGTCATTTTTTTCCCCAGAACAAGACCAAAAGTACAGTACAATGGATATGCTGGACATGAAAACAGTAATGGACAAGCTTCATTTGAAAATCCCATGTATGACACAAACTTAAAACCCACAGAGGCAAAGGCTGTGAGGTTTGATACGACTCTGAACACAGTTTGTACAGTGGTATAGCCTTCAGTGCCCAATATGACTGATTCATAGCCATACCTCTGATGGACAAGCAGTAATTCCTTTGGTGCCATATACCAGTTTCCCTTCTCTTGGCTTTGCTGCTGTAATCTTTAACATCTTCTGTCAGCCTACATGCAGCTAAATTTTCTGGTAAAAACGTGTCAGTCTTCGGGGGATCAGACAAAGAATATTTTTTCATCTTAAAGTTGGATCAAAATGCCTGGCTGCATCTGCTTCAAACCAAGGCACACTTTAAGGAAGACTGCCAAGTCATGCCAATTTGTCATATTTGATGCCTCAGACTTTCATATTTGTATGCGGCTGGATGCCTTTCAATGCGTTCTTCTGGGCACTTGGATAAATCCTCTGAGTACTGTGACAAATGATAGCACCACAGATTATCCCTGGGAATATTCTGAAGAAATAAAGCTCTCTTGAAGGAGGAGACAGCCTTCCTTGAGGTTGCATACACTTGCAAATGCTTTACAACTGAAATCTTGTTAAAATTAGGAAAACTTGCGGTATGTTTTATTCATAGGGCAGTTTTGTCAATTCCCCAATCAGCCGTCAGTATTGCAAAATATTAATGCACAATTTTTTTGCACTAGGGTGTAATGGCTGACTGAGTAAGATACTGGTAAAAATATACAGGGTTTCTACACACTGTCCATTGTATATAGACATTCACTCACTCTTTGCCAAGCAAAACATTCCACAATAAATTTCCTTGGAATATTAAATTGACCCTCATGCTTAGCACTAGTTAAAATCTTGTGCTATAGAGAATAAAGTTTCTTTTGTCAATTTTTTACTAAATTTCATTGCAAACATGATTACAAGTCACTGGAAACTTTCAGCCAGAACAAGAGCCCATTTCTAAGAAATTTTCATTGCCACCATTTTCTTCTGAAATCAGTCATCAATCACCACTTTCAGTATCATACTATTTAACAGCAGGGGGGTTAGCAGATAATGCTGCTTGCCATGTACAAATGTGAATAGTAATTTATTTTAGATAGCTCATAAAGCCTGTGAGCCTGTGCTCAGAATACAGTCTTCCCTTTTGCATTTTTTTTCCATTTTTCCTTTAATATGACATCATTTTCTGATGTTACATGGAACTAAAACACATTACAGTAGCATAAATAAACCCAGACAAAATTGTCCATTCAGTTTCTACTTTGAACATAGAAAAACATTCAACTATCTTTGCTTTCTGTTTATTTTAATTTTTTTAAACACCTGTTCACTGCTTTTGTACTTACACAGTTTCATAGACATTTATACATATAAAGGTTGAGTAATCATTAACATATGCATAGAATTAGAGGGTTTATTGAATGAAAATAAATGAACAAAAATGTCATTGAGCAGATTAATTAAATTGAGTTTTAAAATTAGGAAAGGATAGTAAATAATGAAGCAAGATCTGGTTTTAGTCACACACATTCAATTCAAAAAACAGGAAAGCTTTTTTGCTGTTCTTCTAATTCAGGGCTGCTTTTTTGAGTCTGTTGTTTTTTTTAGTTTTCTGAATTTCAAAAGGTCCTATTGTCCAGTTGCTATCTAAGCCTGTTGAAAAGTTTTTCTGAACTCCATATGTGTGTAGGCCTGGCTGTTATACACAAAACAAAAAGGTAATATAAGCCCAGTAACACATTTTTCAGCTAATGTTGCAGAACGCAATAAAAATTTCAAAGGTAACTCTTGGTCAGCTTAACAACTACATCTGTTGGATGAAAAATACCAGCAATATAATACATAATAGTTGTAGGGCCTGCAGCTGTTATGTTGTTCATATGAGCAAGAAACTCTGAAGAAAATTTAATAAATAATCCTTTCCAGTCAGTTCCTTGTTAATTTTGTTAGTAGTTTTTTGCTTTCTATTTTTGTTTTTTTCTCAAGTTATTGTGCTGTAAGTTTCATTTAGCTGTCCCATCTCAGAGCCCTTTACATTTCCTGAGAAATAACAGTCATCAAATAAAAGTTGTTGTCCGGATCCTCCCCCACATAGAGGAAGTTGCTTGGCAAATGAAAAGCTTCTGTAGGAACACTAGGCCAGGAAGGGAAGATGTTGTCTGAGTAAAGTTTCTGACAGGTGTTCAAAATTGACATTACTGCATTAAAAATCTTTCTGTAGTGGCAATGACAGAAAAAAAATTATGGAATTTTGAAAACAAAATACATACCTTATTGATGTTTTCTAGTCCTGTCATTACAGTGTATGCTTCAGTGCCCTGTCTCACTACGACCACCAAGGAATGTGTTGGAGGATAAAAGACAAGAGTTAAATGGTGTGATCTTTGGTGTTAGAGAGCCCAGATACCATGAATCCATTATTTAGTTGTTCATTTTGGGAGCTAATGTAACGATTGTTTATCCTGAGTGAGTGCTCTTTGATCAGGGGCACCCAAAAGGAACAAACTAACAAATTATCCTAAGTTTGCTTGGAGTGTTGATGAAACAGGAGCTTCACACTGGAACCCAAGCAAAACAAAACTATTGTAGTTTAATCAATTCTACCCACCCCTTTCAAATTCCTCTCCTTCTCCACTATGAGTCTTCTGTTCAGGTTGGATCTCCTTCTCCTGACGTTATTATACAGAGGGCTGTGTATGCATTCACTCAGATATGGTGCTTCTTCAGATTGAGACTCTTAAGATGATGTGTAGTGGCTGGGTAATGGCAGCCAGGAAGTCTGTTTTTTTGAAATATATGCAGAAGACTTTTCCCCCAGCGTTGACCAGATCATTATGACAGGCTAATAATACATGCTATATTTTTTTTAAAAAACAGGTTATGTGCTTCAAAGCTGTTAAAAACTGCTGCTTGTATCACACATCTTGCCTTTCTCCAGGCTAGCTGCAATAATTTTTTTTCTTGTGTAAAATATTTTGTAAACAAAAAAAGTTGTTATTAAAAAAATAAAAAAAAAAAGTGGGAGGGTGGGGGGGGTTGGGGAGAACACCCGCATAATGACCGAGTCAATCTAATTTTCATTCTCACTATTCCATTCTGCCATTTCACGACATGCTGCTGTGACATGAAGTAGGTGCAAAAGAACTTTTTGTACAGAGATATATTTTTTATGAAGAATTTGTAAAATTATTAAATATGCTGTACTTTTTTGATTAATGTAGGTAAATTGTTAAAAATAAATGTTTTTACAATACAAAAAGAAATTGTAATTTTCCCAATAATGTAAAATTTACCATCTTTAGCTGATTTTCGGTTCTGATCCTATTACACTTGTATTAATATAAAAGTGGCCTGTTAAAAATAAACCATTCTCTTTGGGAAAAAGAAAAAAAAAGAAACAAACATAAAAGACTGTAATATAGCCTGTGCAATGCCACCTACCTTGAAAACAAAATCAGAGTTCTAATTAAATATTTAATTTTAGATTTTCATCTATTGTGTGACCTGTTCTTATCAACTTTGTTTCTTCTATTTCCTTTTATGCTTTTAAATCTCAGATACTGATTTTTCATTACAGAAGGTTTCAGTACAATCTTAGTCTTGTCATTTTATGTTCCCAAGCATTTTGTAGCTTAGGAAAAAAAATTCAGGCACTGTCTAGTGAAGTGGGATTTACCTCCTGTTATGTTACAGATTCAGATTTTTAAATGGGACTTAAGCTATTTGGTTGTTCTCTAAAAAATAACCAGTTTGTTCTTACACAAGCCTGCATCCTACTCACATGGATCACATGGAACCAGAGGTATTTCCAGTTTTAATGTCTGAGAGCTAGTTCTTCAAATGTACATACTTTGAATGAAAAAAAATATTTTTAAAATGCTTTTATACATAAAGTTAGCCATATATCTTAGTGTTTTCAGAATCAATATATTAAATTCTAAATATTTTTAAAAATATTTTAATGTGTATTCATGTTAAAAAAAATGAATTTATTTACTTGCTGGCAGCTTAACGAACAGTCAGTCATCAAGAATATTCTGCCCATTATTCCTCTGGGAATCAGTGGTAGTATATGAGTGTTGCTCACTTTTAGAAAAAACTAAGTTATGTGCATGTCCTTGCTGCCTTTCTCATCCTCACCTGGTAATACGATATCTTATAAATCCTCCTTCTGGTAATACGATATCTTATAAACAGGTGTTAAAAGTTCCCGTCTCACAACAATCTGACCATCCTGACACTAAGCTGTAAACTCTTATCACTAACACTACCAGAGCAGATATTGAGGCTCTATCTGACAGGAAGTCATGATTTTTACCTCTTCCACAAACAGGAGTCTAAATGTGTTAAACAAATGAGCTATTGTTCTTTTCACTATTGCCAAATTGCAGTGGCAGCTTTTAAAAATCATTTCCCCTTATGATCTATTGGAAAACACAGCATAGTATATCTAATTTCAGATTCTACAGAAGCCATTTATAGAAAAGAGATATTTTCTGGGTGTTGAGGATAATTACGTAAGAGCCACTCTCAACTGAATCTATACAGAATGAACGTACTCGTTTTCCGCTTGGCATCTACTATCTTTGTAGCAGCAGTGAGTTCATAAGCAGTATCAAAGCAGAACAATTGGTATGATTTACTCAAGATGGAAAATGCTTTTTTTAAAGCTGCATTTAATTTCAAAATCCAATAAACTTCATTAAATACACTGCTGCTTGCTCCAGCATGATTACTAACTCGAAACCACAGGACCTTGATGTCATGTGGCTCAATGTTTGAGAGAGTTGGGGTCGAAAGGTGAAAGAAGAAGGTCTTCTGCAGGATAGTGCCTTTAAATAAGTCAAGTAAATTTCTTTTAAGCATGCATCTGTAATGCTCAGAAAGAAAACAAGAAAGCAATCATAGAATAATAAAATCTTGGAAGGGCCTGGGTTTGAAGGGCTGTTAAAGATCATCTAGTCCCTGCCACATGCAGGGATACCTCATACGCTTTAGGGATTCAATCCAAAGGCCTTCATATTTTTTTAGAGTAAAGCAGTATTATAGTTTCAAAACCTTACTGATGACAGTTTCAAACACAAAATTTTTTCCTCTAAAGAGCACACAATTATAGTCTGAACCTCACTAAAAAAAAAAAATCAAAAAATTGTTAGCATATGCCTATACATATGCATAGTGATTAGTTATCAGGACTTGATTATATATAATATGAGGAATTAGAAGATCCTCCTAAGCAGTTATACATATACCTATTTATATAAAATTATAATTATACTAAATTACGGCTATATGTAGTAAGTATATAGAAATGTGAATAAGCTTGGAGCCTAATCCACTGGGGAATTTGGGCACAGTTTTTCAGTGTTTAACTTCAAAGAGTGTTTGTTGCTTGGCAGAAGCTTCAGCAACACGTTGTGTACATACAGTCCATGAAAAAATGCGAGTTGTAAGATTTTGCATGTAAGTTCAACAGAGCCCAGCAAGCTGAGTAGAGCCAGCTGACCTAAACAGTAGGAAATACTAAGGCAAGAGGAATGCTTAAGCATCTCAGATTTGGCCTGAGGAACATACATATTTTCACTAGGATTAATGACAGAAATCACTCAAAGCTGGGCAGCTTACTCATATCTGTTGGGGTTTTTTTTGCCTGGAAGCCCCAAAACACAATGGAGTTAGTGTTCCTTTTTGCCTTTACACCCAAGAGCCTACTGGTTAATAAGGTAAAATCAGGCATTTAGGGTCAGAGGTCAAAAGCTTCTTTAGCTTGAGGAGAAACACGGAGTTGTTAATCATAACTAAGATTGCTATAAGCACTCAGCTGTTAAAAGCGAGTCCTGAGAAATTATCAACACCTCTTTCTCCCTGCAGTGCAGTTATTAACATAGTAAAAATTTTGGAGAATTCCTTTTGGATTGTGCCTTGCAGACAAAATACGTAAGGAGAAAGAATTCTTTTAACCATGATGTAGATAAGTTAGCATGAAGAATAAAATTGTGTGCCTGGTGGTCTACACAGGAAGAAACAATAGTTGGGTTGAATATCAAAACACCCTCAAAACAAAGGGTTTTGAGGATATAAATTTTGAATTTAGGATATGAATGTCAAACAGAAACTATAGACCTCTGACTCTTGGTGTATGAAAAGTTTCAGTTTGCCTATGCTGTGAAAGAACATAAGGAAAATTTCCTTAAAGGAAAAGATCACACAGAAATGCAATGTTAAAAGAACACTGCTTCCATGCTCAGGAACATTCTCTGACACTGCTATATTTTCTAGTATAAATACAGTTTTAAAAATCTGAGAGGCTCTAAAAGCAGAATTGCTCACTGAAAGTGCTCATCAAAATGAGCTTTATTGTTATCCTTCTATAAAGGCTAATAATCATTTTATTTGAAACTGTAACTCGAATAGATGGTGTACCTTAGATGAGGAACCTTTTCCTGTCAGTATGTAATAAGCATGGACAGCATGCGTCCAGCAGACTGAAGTTTTTAACATACATAGCAGAAGATCATGCACTCAGGTTTAATTATAGGTTAGGTGAGAAGCTGCTTATTCTAAAACAGCCCTAGACAAATACAAACCACAAACATGGCCAGCTGAGATACACTAAGATGATGTTGAAGAGAGATGTACTAAGTTGTATCTCCGTGGATGTAATATCTGAGTACAAGCTGTTGCAGCAGTGCAGACAATCTGTAACTTAGCACAGTTCTATTCAAGTCCTTTAGTTGCACTTTCCTCTTGTATGTCTTGACTATCCATACCCATAATATCCACATAAATAGAGTTAGTTCAGGAATCTAGGTTGAAGGTAACATCTCAATCTAGATGTGATTTAGCAGGCCAGTGAAGAAGAATGTGTTCTCCATCTGGCATTCTCAATGAAGCTGTCTGTTGATCTAGGTCATTAGGTAGGAAAAATAGGTTTTGGAAAGGAGACGAGTAAATTTGAATCAGAAGAGGGGGACTTGGAAGAAGAGTCTTCTATTATTCATCTCAAGGTTTCCACAGGACACAGCACTTATACTGTGTTGCAGGGGTTATGGACTTCAGGGTGTACTTTATGTAGATACATTTCTACAGCAGCAATCCAATCGTGAGTATACTAAAACACAGAGAACAGACCTGGCTGAATTACTCATAGGCCACAGCACAGCAGTAGTTTGGCAACGTGATATAGAGCTCTTCCCCGAACATCAAGAGTTGTTCTTTTCCAGATGGACTTGAGATAAGACTTTGGATCCCTACTCATACAATGTGGCCTGCAATAACAAAGAAAAGACAATTAGATGGATTAACACATTCTGTCTGATACGCTTCTTTCACAGAAACATTGAAGAAGACATCTTGGTCACAAGAGGGGGGTTGACCTGAGAAGCTGTGCAGAGACAGGTTGTCAGGGCTGGCTGTTATGAGAGGGCAGAAGGATGTGGCTCTGTTTAGAGCTCTCTGGAAGTAGAAAAATAATCAGGAAAAGTGGTAAGGGGTCAGCTGTGGAAAGGGGGTCTACTGCCATTCCTGATGGTTTTGTTGATAGAGGCAGAAAGAAGACAAGGTGATGTACCAACAAGCATGAGAACAAAGTTGTTCAAGAGCCCTTTGGTCTGGAAATGTTAGATGAAGAAATTCCTAGAGCTCCTGAATCCCTGAGAGAGACTGAGGATCACTCAAAACATCCAGGTTTATGCTGATCATCTTGACATTGATGAAAAAATGAAATTAACAAATATTAGTTTGATTCCGCTTCCCTCCCTCCCCCTTCCAGCCCCAGCTATCCTTTATCTGGCTCATGATAATCGGCTTTTGTTTTCTGAATATTGTCCATCATACCCTCTTGATCCCCTTCTTTTTCTCTCTATTTTTCTCTGTAACTCACTCCCCAGTTTTCTATGACTTGATGAATAAAATATGTAATTCTGAAGGATTTTCCTTGTGACTTTTCATTTCAGGGAACAGCAAAGTTTGATTAAGATGGGAGATGTATCTGAGTGGTTGGGAGGGGATTTCAGAGCTTGACATGGTTAGACAAGGGTGAAGAATAAACAAAAGGGGAGTCAGGTAGTTTGGCAACAATTTGCATATGAGGAAAGTAAAGACAAAATTAACTGTTTCATCTATTTCAGAGGTTTGTTTGTTGTTTTTAACTGCTACTGTTAAAACTGTAGCAGTTACTGCATTCTCTCTTTTCAGGCTTAATGCACTGCAGCTATCACGCCTGGGACATGAACAGGTGATCAAGCATGATTTCCCCATTGTGACTCCATACTGACTACTTCCAATCACTTTCCTGTCCTTCACATGCCTGGCTATGTTTTGCTGAAAACACTTGTCCTATTAGTTGATCCTCTCATCTATTTATCATTCTGATTTAATGCTGCCTTAGAAAAAATGTATGAATAACATTTTCTTTGGCCTTTCAGGATTTTATGCTTTGTCTTTTTTCTTTCTTTGAAGTCTAAAGCATGATGAGAACATGACAGCCCTTCATTTCCTGAGTAGCTCAATACTGTGTCTTCTCAAGTTTGCTTAAAATTCACTGTCTCTACTGTATTTTTTTTCATACCAACAACCTGCTCAAATTGTGACATTCCCTTATTAACTTTCATTTGAAGAAAGCATTTATGTGTGTGCATTCATTCACTCTTGCTTTGCCCCCTCACAAACATACACATGCACATTTATTTTTCATTTTCTTTAGAGAAAAAAATCCAAACATTTTTTCTTCTTCCTGTGAACTCACATAGTAGCAAGAAAGCATATATGATGGTAGTAAGGAAGTAAATAAATTTTTTATGCTCTAAAACCTCTATGCTCTATAGCCTTTATAAAGCAGATAAAGTTTTCCTGTTCTCAACAATATTTTTGGTTTTTAATAAATTGCATTTAATTAAAATTTCTACTTGCCTTGCAAAAATTATTAATCTAAAGTTATCCTGGGAGGAGGTCGTTCAAGTAGTGTATAGTAAATAGCTTATTTTTGCACTTATTATATTATTATATTTGCACTTTCTGCAAGCCCTTTTCTGAGTATCTTACTCATAACTGGTTTAAAGTTTATTCCTAAAGCCAGGAATGGAATGAGAGATTGAATGAAAAGATAATCTAGTTTCGTAGTCTTGTTTACTTTTCTTTTATTCATGTTTTTAAATCAATGAATTCTCTCTTTCCAGAAAATTTCTACAATACTGCTGTTGGTAATATTGCAAACCTTGTCAAAAGGCTTGTGCGAGACTCAAGAAATTAGTATAATTTGCTAAAGGTTCAAACCTTTCCTAAGAAAGGTATCGTTGAGCTTTTACTTACCTAATTTATTTTAGAAGTATATTTTCAGGTGAACATCTCTCCATATCCATACAGGATGTATGCATGTTAATCCACAGAAAGGCAGACTCATGTAGGTTCAAGGAGTCTCTAGAGGCCAAACTCCACCTTTAAGCAAGGCCAGTCCTCACACTGGATCAAAATTTTTCATATTCCAAATTATGTTGGCTGTTTCTTGTCTTTCCATTGTGAGGAGAGTCTGGCTTGGTAGACAGCAGAGAAATGTTCCTTTATACTTCTTTAAGGCTCCTAAGTTCTCCTGGCCTCTCCTCATGTGTGATGTGCCCCAGATAGTTACTGAAAATAAAACCAAAACCTTCACCTCTGCTAATAAATAAAACAGCACCAAAGACCACTCCCTGGTCCTGAGGATAAGCATTTTTTGCAAGGATGGAACTTATGTAGCTGGAAATCAGAATACCAAATTAAAATCTGAGTCAAAGAGTGGAAAAGAGAGATATCTTGAAGGGTCTTAAAAATTTCTTTCAAAAATATTAAGCTAATTTATTGCTAACAAAAATCCACTTGTGAACTAGGGAATATTCAGAAAAAAAACCTTTTAAAAACTCTTCCTTGTTTAAAAAAAAACATTTCTGATCTTTAGTAATAGGATCACTTTTTTTTTTTGTTTTCCCCTCCAGGTGCATTAAATAGTAGTCTGTTGAATCCATTGCTTCATTTCTCACAAATCTCGTACAAGTACTATTTTTATACTCATAAGCAAAGATTATTTTAAAGGTCATGTTAAACTGAATCATTAATCAACAAAAATCCAGAAATGTCTAATATTTAGTGTACCTGCTGCATTTTCTTTCAGGTTTTCTCTAACTACCTACACCAACTAACTAGTATTGCACAAAACAGCATTTTCTTGAGACACTGCAACTGATGAAGCTGTGATATGTACTGTACAAATCTTGCAGCATATACTAATCACCATAGACAATATAGAGAACCCTTTCAATTGTAGAAATCTCTAGACCACAGCTTTCTTTATGCTCTCTTTACTTTTAATTATTTTTACTCACACTCCATAAGTTTCAATTTCTTGTTCTTTTAGTTCTTCATGTGCTCTTTGCTTTGTTACGTAGACTGCATAAAGTCGCTAAACTTTAGTAGTAGAAATATTTCACCTTCAGATTTATTCTGTCTTATTTTTTCAGTAATAAGAAATAAGTCTTCACTTCATTTTGAGGAAGTTTTAAAAGAAAGAAGTTGCTGTGAAATACTTGATGTATGCTTACATCTTTCTGATTTTAATTATGTTGAAGTAGCTGAGCCATATATGTAGAGATCTTATGTTTGCTTTGAATACTAAGTTTTTGTATGAATACTATGTTTTTGTCTTCATTTTGTGTCAAGATTTTCCATGAAACAGATTCTTTTCTGTTACTAGCAACAGATTTGCACCTGGCTAACAGCTTAAAATAATCCAGGCATTTTTTGACAAGATACAAATATGCTTCCATTATTATTACACTGTCGGCTTCCCAACAACTTCAAGAAATTAATTCTGAGAACTTTTTGACTATATTTATCTAAATTAATCCTTTCTATATTTCTCTGTAATAGAAATTCCTTTATGTTGCATTTTGAGGCATGACTTGTAATGCAGAAGTATCAGGCAACTTGATTTACTGTGTTTTATGCAGGCCTTTTTATTTTTTTCTATTTATAAGATTTATATGCCAATGTTAGAGAATGAACCATACACTGTATTTCATCTTCAGAAATTTACTGATTTCCCTAGGAAAGTAATATTTTGGAACTGGAAATACTAAACATTTTGAAGTTTTGTGTTAAAAATATGTTAGAAATTTGTTGTCAAGAGAGATAATAGTAGATTTAGACAAAACTCATGTGAAAAAATTTAGTTTTTAAATTTAATGTATTTAACTAATAATGCTTTCCTATAACTATTAGTTCCACCTGGTTTTTGTGCCCACAAAATCTAACTATATTCTAAGACCAGGAGGACAGAATTTATCTTTTAAACAAGGCAAACACTTTTTGTTTTAGAGACAATGTAAAGGAACTATTTGAATTTTGACTTATGTCTTAAAATTTACTATGTATGCAAAATAATTGTTGAGTAGTTCAATTATTTCATCCCATGTATTTTGTCAAAATCTACTGGCATGGAAATATGCATCTTTGCAGATTTCAAGTAACATTAGCAGGCCTCATCAACATTAACTAACATCTAACCCTCAATCTTCTTTCATATAAAACATATAAAATGCACAGTCCTCAATCACAAAATCCTCACTCACACAATTCAAAACCAGATATTTGCACTTGTGTTGTGTAAAATATGTTTTCCTAGAATAGAGGCAAAAAAAGAACAAAACCTCAAGTGTCGTCGGGATCAGTTATTTGCACTATAGTTTCTTTTTGAAGGACTGGATCCTGGTTTAAATTTACACTGACATCCAGTGTGTGTGTCATCAAACTTCTTTATTTTATATATAGCTGACACTTGAGCAAATATCAAGTTATGTTTAAATGAAAGAATTTATATGGAATATTTATAGTCTTATTTAAATTGAATGATTCATGAACTTTTGTACATAACATGGTGCTTTTTCCCCTTATACTGAATTTCTTATTTCTATAGTTCTTACATGCCAAGAACAAATATACTTTATCTAAAATTTGTGTTTCACTTCACCATAGAGAGTTGTTCTGGGAAGCTTGTTCTAGCCTGACACTTAGAAGAATAACTTATCCTCATTATGACAGTGAGGGGCAGGAACTTGGGAACCAGCATTAATAGTTACTTTGTGTGTAATTATCTCTGAGACTTGAGATGATTCTATGTGTAATTTGAGAGTTTTTCAAACAAAATTGAATTTCCCCCAAAATGTAGGAATACTGTTCCCACCTGCAACAGAAAAAAAACCCCATCCTTGTCCTATCCTTGCTTGCTTCTTAGACTTCTTTTTGGGGTTGTATGTTAGATAATACTGCACAAATTGTTTTGAAGGCAAGAATCTTGTATTCTTGTGAGGGGAGTGTGAGGTTTGAAAAGTTTTTGGAAGAATTGTGTTAGGGAAAGCAGTAATGGTGCATGGCTTTCAGAACATTTAAAAGTGCTGGCACATTGTTTTCATTACTGAGTGTGAAATTTAAGACCTAATGGAAATATCAAAGTTTCTGTTGCTGCATCTGTCAATATGTCAGCTTGGGGAGCAGTCATGCCTTACTTTCCGTGCACTGCAGAAGTACAATTTGAACTTGCAGTTACAGGTGGGTGAATGCTACCTCTAAATCCCATCATTCTGACTCACACATAATATTCAAGCTCACAGCTTTGAAATACAGGCAGTCTAAGCTCTTGGGCTTAAATTCTGTGTAACCTAACACCTTTAGTTGTGAGGTTTAGGTAATAAAAACATAGCTTTTCTGCCTTTGAATCCTGCACATGAGTGAACATTTTTGTTTTGTATATTTCTGTACCAAACAAACCAAACCCAATCCAAATAAAATAATTTTTATTTGATCTAAACACTTGAAGCAAACCCGCTTTCATCACTAAGAATTATGTAAATTGAGTTTAAATTACAATCTGTGCTTTATAAAGTATAGAAATTTAAGTCATATGTAACAGTACTAACTTCTTTATTTTTTCTTGTTATTTTCATTTTCCTTAAAAATTGCAATACAAATTCAACTGAGAATGTGAAACTATGTAAGTGACATAACATCATAAATACTCACAATTAATTGTTTCAAAGTGTGTTTCCAAAAAGAATACAAAGGTATTGAAAGGAATATGCTGGATACAACTTTATCAAAAAAAGCACAGTGAACATTATTAATTAAAAATAATGACAGAAAATAATTTTTTAGGTAAAAAATATGTGGGATTTTTTATGTGAGTAAATACCTGATGAGAAGCAATAATCAAGAAAAAGAGTGTTCTCAGTGCTTCAGTGATTTAGGACAACAGTGAAAGGGTACAAATTGTGTTTAAACACTGGAACAGGTTGCTCAACGATTCTGTGGAGTCTCCATCCTTGGAGATACTAAAAAGCTAATTGGAACACCATTTCGGTAGCCTACCATAATTGTCTCTCCTCTGATTAGTGGTTTGGACTGGCTTTACCTTCAGAGATGCTTTCCATCATCAGTCATTCTGTGGGTCTGTGATTTTGTTTTACGTCAAAAGTCACTTCAGAGAGCAGGGCTGGAAGGCACTCTGAAAAGCAACATCTCCCCTTCAATGTATCCATAGACTTACGTTGCTCCAATAGATGCCTACACTTAATTGGCATGTAACCCAGCACCCACAAAAGTAGAATCTAGAGTTTTATGGGATATATGTAGTTCTGAAATCAATCTGGTCATGGTGTTTTTCTTCATGATTAGTTCAATTTTCCTACTTATTAATTCTGTGAAAGACAGAAGAACATCAGTCTGGTTATGCTAGTTTTTCTTGCATACTATTCATGCTACGCTGTAGTTTGAAAAAAATACGCCCATATCTATATATATGTTTGTGTGTGTATTTATTTACAGCTGAGGAGTTTGGAGTTCAGAGTGGCTGTATACCTGTAAGTCAGGTATATGGAATGAAAGGTATGAAACCTCTGTCTTCCATTTTTTTTTTTTTAATTTATTGCATACTTCTTCCTTCTGAAATAGTTTTCTGAGACTTCAGAGTCTTTTTTATATCACGTGCTAGACTTTTCTGTCTTGATTCAGTGGCTCAGTCACCTGTTGATTCTGCTATTGATATGGATGAGACTGTAAAGCTACCTGTTTGATATGATGAAAATTGCTGAATTCTACCCCTTTATTTCCCCCAACAAAAACCCATCTGAGACATTTTACAGACTTTAAATTAAGCGGCTGACACCATACTCCCTGGGAAATAACTGAAGTAAACAAAATTAAAGACATGTTTTTTCTGATTTTTATTTGGTGCTTCACAGGGACTGCTGGTGTTGTAAACTGGACATCAGGTAGCTTTGTGTGTAACGGGACTGAAAAAGACTGCTGTATAAATATAGAAATTCTATGGCTTGCTGTAAGTTCCAGACATCTGGTGTTTAATACTGAGACCTTTCAGGCTTTCCTCAGCTTTTCGATTGAAAGAATAGCTCCTTCTTCCTTCACATTATCTTCATTAATTTTATGAACAGTTGGACAGAAAAGAAACCAAAGTTGTCTTTGTGCTTTTAATTTTGCTTCTACTCAATATGAAGAAGAACATTCTGCAAATGATGAAGCCATATTGGAAGATACTTCCCATCCAAGGTACTGACTTTTCATTCAGATCATAACCTCTCGTAGTGCATAAAAAGCTGCAGGTTAGCAACGCTGTCATAAACAGATGTTGTCAAAGTAAGCATTCCTGCTTTAAGCACAGAATAAATTACAGTCTTCGGTGGTTGAACTCAAAATGAAAGACAGGATATGCTGTCTGCTCCTAAGTAAATCTTTCCTTTTCCGTCCTATTAGGTAGTTTTCAGAAGTCTGTTCACTTTAAGGACATATATCAATAGTGTATTTTCACATCTCTCATTCTCCTTCTGCTATTTGATCTCATGATAATGTATCCATGTTATCATCTGGCTGTACAGAGTAGGTTTTTCTTTACTTTTCCTCAGTTCTGTTTGTTTCCTTTCATCATCTGTGCTGGTGCTAGTCCACCATCTTTTTCTCATTTCACAGCAGCAGTGTTTCCTCCACTCTTTCAGCTGTGACAACTACCTGCTTTTTAACAACTATTTTGACCTGAGCTACTTTACTGTGAATGACCTTGTTGTGGTCTAATATCAAACACTTTTTCTCCTTTTTTTTTTTTTTTTTAATATTATTGCCAGATGTCTAAAAAAATAAACTATTTCTTATTGGAAAAAAAAAATTGTTACTATCCACTTCATCTGCTTAGGTCAGCAGGTCCCCATCAATCACTGTTGACTAAACCATCACTGACTTCTTTTGCATCGTACTCTTTTCTGATAGTCACCCAAAAAGTGAAGAGCAGTCAGGACCCCTGTTTGCATGCTGAACTCAACTTCATTTCTGTTATCTTGGAATTTTTGTTATTTTGGAATATTACTTAGTGAAGCTGCTCTGTGTAATTTAGATATGAATCTTCCTTAGGCAATTTACCTTGATCCTGCTGAAATTAATGGGAAAATTATCATGAAGTTGCTAATTTTCAAAATGGTGTTATATACAAGTGCCTGCTTATAAATGTCAAAAATGAAAATGTGTACAGGTGCACAGATAAGCACAGTATGTCTAAACTTTCACAGCTAATGTTTATTAATGTTTACATATGTTAAAAAAGTGGCTCTTGTGCAATGAAATAGATATATTATTTTTAAACCTAGTAAGAATTCAAATGGTTTACTATCTCCATATAAAAATTCTTATTTGGTTTTTTATTTAGTGTTTAATTTTATACTATGAATATCAATATGACATATTTCAATAATAAGATAACATTGTTTCATCATGTTCTAACAGAAGGCAACAAAAGGCATGAAAAGGGCCAGGAATGATGAAAAGGGAACAAGGCACATCAACGCTTTCTGGTTAAAGCTGGAACCAGGACACCAACCAAGATATAAGACAATTTCTCTCTAGCAAAGATAGAACTTTCTATAATATAAATTTCCATGAAGTTATATTTCTGTGAAAATCTGATGCAGTCACAGAAACATAAGAATTAAGACCTTCCACAAGAAGTTTAATTTAGTATTTAAAATATTGGTTCAGAAAGTGGGATCCTTAGCTTTACCTGCTTCCTCCACAGGCTCAACAGTGTTGAACACCAAAATCAGGTCTCCTTGGCAAATCATATAGCCTTCCTGCCACAGGCCCTCTGTCTTCCATGACAATATTAGCAACAGATAAGGAAAAGAAAGAAAATATTAAAGGTTAGAGAATGATCAATGAAATAGAATACATGGAAGTCTTGAATATTCATTCATTCTAGAACTTTCACAAATGCATTTAGTGGAAAGCCGTACATATCGCTGCACTAAACGAAAAAGGGTAACAGGATTTTTCCATTCTTTTGTTAGTTATTACTTCTTCCAACAAAACAGCAAAAAAAGCTGGTTGAATATCATAGAATCATAGAATTGTAGAATCATTAAGGCTGGAAAATTAACTCCAAGATCATCAATTCTCACCTTTGACAGGAAACACCCATGGCCAACTAAACTATAGCACCGAGCACAGTGTCCAGTTATTTCTTGAACACTTCCAGGGATGGCGACTCCTTTTTCTCCAGATGAAACAACCCCCAGCTCTCTCAGCTGCTCCTCATCAGACTTGCGCTCCAACCTCTTCCCCAGCTCCACTGGCCTTCTCTGGACTCACTCCAGCCCCTCAGTGTCTTTCCTGTAGTGAGGGGCTAGAACTGGACACAGCACTCAAGGTGTGGCCTCACCAGTGCCCAGTAGAGGAGACAATTACTGCCCTGGTCCTGCTGGCCACACTGTTTCTATTATAATATTGCAATTTTTGGTAAAAATTATACTAAGAGAAAGAAACTTTAAAATCCTAGTTGTCCAAGATGGCATCTTAGTTATTGTTTCCTCTTTTTATGGCCCTATTTTTCTTGGAGATATGTGTCAATGTGATTTGGTTCCACAAAATAATACTTTTAAAGCATTAGAACAAGTTGATTATGATTTAAAAATATAATGAAAATGTTTACAGCTGCAGTAACCCAACGAAAAAAGTTGAATAATGAGTAGCAGATAAAATCTTTGACAGTTTCAGAGTTAATTTCTTGTTTATACAATACACATATCAAAAGTAAATAATTTTCACTGTCTATACTAGATATTAAAATTCTCTGATGATTCTTCTAATCTTAAAGTTTGAAACAAGAATAGGAAATTATGGTAATCCATTTTCAGGAGAATTAATGTAACAAAAGACAGGTATGTCTTGTCAGTGTAAAAACAATAGCAAAATCTGTGTCCTTGATTTCTAAGGCTTTAAATAAATTGAATGCTCATTAGGCAATGAGTTAGACCTTGTCCCTATTCAAGGCCATAAAATATTAAATAAACTGAGTTATTAACCAAAAAATATTTTTTTTCAGTATCCCATATTTTGTTCAAAATTGCAATTCCATTGTGTTCACTGTGTTGAAGATGTAAAAAATCTCTGTGCCAATTAAGAGGAATAAATTTTCTGGTAGTTAGGAACCATTCAAGCAAGCTGAGTCATCTTCCATTTCTGTCATCTTCCTAATTTTGATAGGTCTTCTATAGTTCGAATATGCAACATTTTAGGTAAAGCTCTTATGAAGTGTAAATGAGCAAAACTGTGAGACAACAGAGACATGTTCATTCATTATCTCTTCATTTAATTTGTAATTTGTTTTAGTTGTATATAACCATTATATCTAAAAATTAACTTGTTTACGGAGGGAATACTATCTTCCACTTTCTGCTGCTCTTCAGAAGAGGCTGTTTTTTTCTGTGGGCTATGGCCTCCCCCACCCCAAACCCAGCCAGAGCTGATTGTCAGGACAGCTGCTGAGTTTGGCTTTCCTTGTGAATACATTCCCCTCCTTAGACCTGTGATAATTGGACAGTAATACCACCCTTCTCTCAAGTTCATGTTAGGTGGCTTAACTCACTGTTCATTTCCAGTCAGGAGGTATATTTAGATGGGGAGTGGGCTTTAGTAGTTACAGCTTCTTTATACAATTTTACCATAATGGCCAAGGTCCTTTTTCAACAATGTTTAAGCCATTACCCATTGCATTTTAGTTTCTCACAAGGTTCAAATGGATGTCCAAAACTTATTATTCTTGCGTTATAAGAAAAAAGGTGTTCCTGGGTCTAAATGTGGGGTCATAGTGGTGACGGTCTTCATATATTAGTGAGCAGGATCTTCCTGTCTTGGAAATGTGAGTTTATAATTCAGTGTCTGGGCTACAGTCGCTTCCAAAGATGGATTTCTTTCTGATACTATCTAAAACAACCAGAAAAGGAGAAAGTGAAAACACGAGTTGATTAGTTAACTTTTTACCATGAACGTAAATCCCTGAAGAATGCTAAGAACATCCACAAAGATCTATAATAAGCCATGAGAACTTTTTTTGTTGTAATATATCTCATCAGGAATGAAGGCAATAAACACACTTAACTGCCAAGCTAGGGAAATCTAATCATTAGCTGAACTGCTTTGCAAATGGTCCGTTTTAAGTGGTTCAATTCACAAGTCACTTAAGGATGACAACACAGTAGCAAATGCAGGAGGGATTGGGTAGTCTAATCAGGGGAAGAATGATCAGTGATACTTAATAGAGGCAAACTGATACAATAATGAATCCTTGGCAAATGGACCTTAAATGCAACAACACCTGCATGTTAAAATATGTTATGAGAAAATTCATTAATTGTATCCTCACTGTTTGCATATCAAGATTCAATGTTTATTTGGTTTTACATTCTAGTTCTGACTTTCTACAGCAACAGAAAATTCACTCAAAAAAATGTCACTGAAGGTGGAGCTTCTAAATTTCTTGAACACTTTAAAAGTTATATACTCTTAATGTTGGTGGTATTTCCAAAGGGAATGTGAAAGTATTGTCTAGTTAAGTTAAGGACTGTTTTGTTCTATAACAAAATTAATTTTCTTTGTATTAGCTTATATGTGTTGTTTTGGATTTGTGATAAAAACAGTATCGGTTATACGGGGATGTTTTATTTATTTATTTCTGAGCAGTGCTTACTCTGTGTATTGGGTTTGCCTGGCCAGGTTTAGTAGCAGCAGGGCTGCAGGGGGAGCTTCTGTGAGAAGCTGCTACAAGTTTCCCTATGTCCAACAGAGCCAATGCCAGCTGGCTTTCAGATGGACCCACTGCTGGCCAAGCCAAGCCCATCAGTGATGGTGGTAGAGCCTTTGGGATAACATCATTAAAAGCAGGGAAAACACCTGTGCAATTCCATTGAGAGAGAGGAGTGAGAACATGTGACAGCAGCAGCTCTGCAGGTCAGTGCAGAAATACAGGGAGGAGGTAATTCAGGAGCCAGAGCAGAGATTCCCCTGCAGCCCATAGTGAAGACCATGGTGAGGCAGCTGGGCCCCTGTCGTGCTTTAGGAATGACAGTCCTCATTTGAGTGCCCCCACCAAGACTCTCCAAAACCCTGCATTGACATCTTTCACTCTCTCCCACAACCTGTGGTGAGGTGGGATGGAGTTGAGAATTGGAGGCACAAAAGGCAAAGATCACAGGTGGAGATAAAACAGTTTTATGGAAACAGCAATGAGATAAGAAAATGAAATAACAGTAATGGTAAGTAACAGCAACAACATTAATAACAAAATTATACAAAAGAGGGAGTGACTGACATGAAAATATGCTTACCCCAGACCCCAAGACAACGAACAACATCCTCCCCTCCCCCCATATTTTTCTTGACTGGAAGGAATTTCCCCTCCGCCCCCCTCCCAGCAATGACATAAGGTGGTTTTGAATGAACATTTGAGTCCTGGCCATGCCCCCTCCCAGCTGCAAAATTAACTGCAAAAATTAACCCTGCCCTGGGCACCCCTGAAGCCATGAAGATCCACAGTGGGGTAGATATTCACCTGCAACCAGTGGGAGACACTGGAGCAGGGGAAAAGTGGGAGGAATTCTCCCCCAGAGGGGTAAGGAATGGCAGAGACTGGTTGCAGACCTCATTCCCTGCCCTCCGAGCCATGGTGGGGGAACACAGAGAGAAAACTGGGAGGAAAGTGAAGCCCAGCAAGAAAGGAGGGGTGAAGGGAAGGTGTTTTGACGATATTGATTTTTTCTCGTTCTTCTACTGTGATTTGATTGATGATAAATTAAACTACTTTTCCAAGTCAAGTCTGTTTTGCCCATGACAGTAGCTGGTGAGTGATCTCTCCCTGTCCATATCTTGACCCATGAACCCCATCCTAGCAGGTAAGCTGGGGACCCACAAGTTGGGAGGGGTCACAGCTGACCCAAATCAATCAAACAGATATAAGACTTTGAGAAGGACATGGATCTGTTGGAGGGAGTCCAGAGGGGGCCACAGAGATGATCAGAGGTTTAGGGGAGCCTCTCTCCTATGGAGACAGGCTGGGTGAGTTGGGGTTGCTCAGCCTCAGAGCAGACTTTCCAGAAGCCTTCCAACCCCGAAGTGGGAGGCTATGAGGAAGGTGGAGCGAGGCTTTTGTCAAGGGCATGGAGGGATCAGACAAGAAGGAACGGCTTTAAACTGAAAGAGGGTAGGTTTTTATTAGATATTAAGATGAATCTTTTCATCCTAAGTGTGGTGAGACACTGGAATGTGTTATCCAAAGCTGTAGGTGACCCATCTCTGGAAATGCTCAAGGCCAGTTTGGATGGAGCTTTGAGCCTCTTGCTCTATTGGAAGGTGTCCCTGCCATGGCAGGGAGCTTGAACTAGATCATTTTCAAGGACCTTTCCAAGCCAAACCATTATATGATTCTATGACATTCTATGCCATATGATGTCATGTTTTATAATTTGAGCCCTGGGCAAGGAGATGTTCAGACTTAAGAAATCTGTGTTCCCAGCTGAGTGTTACCTGCTTTCCAGCAACTTGCTAAACATTGCCTGTGGTTATGAAGTACTGAGTGAATTCCCTATTTTTCTTTGGCTGCATGAACATCTTTCCATCATTTAGTAAATATTTACTATTGCTTGTTGCATTATCTCAAACCACAAGTTTTCTCACTTTCACCCTTTGAAATCACTTCCCACTCCCACTGCAGGGAGTAAGCAAACAGCTGTGTGGATCTTAGTTGCCCACCAAGCTTAAGTCACGAGGCTGTAAAATGGGTACTTATTACAGACGCACAACCTGTACTTTTCATACAAAGCAGCCAGGTTGCCTGTATTGTTAATGGGTGTTTATGAAGGTGTTGTTGGGATTGTCACAACACATAGAGTGACACCATAAAAGTTCAGAACACTCCTTTATTATGGCCGCATGCTCCCTCACAGCTTTTACAGCCCTCAAGGGCAACTTCTAATTGGTTAATAGCTTCCTTGTTAATTATTCTATTGGTTAGTAAAAGGTATTTTACTTGTCCATCAAATCTATCTATCCTCAGATTGTTTACATATTTTCTTTACTGATTCTTACTAGACAAATCCCTTGTTATTACAGGTGCACTTATTTTTCACTCTCAGAATAGATTGTTGTATTAAAGGAACTTCTCATTCTCAAAATAGCTTCATATGGGAACTTACAGATTGCTTGTTAGCAGCACTTAGAAGAAATGACAGGCTAGCTTTTACCCTATTCCTATGTGAAGACATTGCAGAAAACCTCTCAGCTTCTAAGTCTTTACAACAACTGATTTGTGAGAGCTAAGTGTAAGGGAGTAACCAAATCCCCAAAATTCTGTTGTAGCTTTGGACAGTCACTTGGGTTCCACTTCACCAATGGTAAAACCTGGTTTTCTGCTTACAGTGCCTTTTAGTATTTCCAATTAAATTTTGAAAATACTTATTATTCTTAAGCAGACTGTCCCACATAACTTTTGATCTTAAAGGTCAAAACTCAGCTATTTATGCAGATTTAAGGCAATGCAATCATTATTTTTACTGAGACATGATCAGATTTAACATGCTTATTTTCTCACAAACATGCATGCACATTTTCAACATGGTTTCAGTCCTAAATTCTTGTATAACTTACATAATGCCATCTATTTCTTATAAAGTTCAGAATGAAGATGGGCAGAGAAAAATGAAGAGAAAAGGGAGGAACAGAGAAAGGGGGGAGAGAGAGAGAGAGACACACAATAAATCAAACCCAAACCCACAGGTACAAACAATTAAATGGTGGATTTAGTTTTTTCTCTCTGTGTGCAAAAGTACTGTTGCTAGAATATTTTATAATAAAACAAAGTTCTATGCTCCAAAACATATCCCTTCTGTCAAGTCTTCTGAAGTTTGAGGAAAGATACTGATGTAAATGAAAGCAGAGGGTATTCAATTCCATTTAAGACTATTCACAGCAGAAAATGTTATTAATTTGCTTTACCTTTTGTATATAGACAGTGAAAAATTAATTTATTACTATATTTGAAGGGGTAGCTCTATTTCACTTCTTGCGGGGAATTTTTTACTAGCATTAAGTGATCAGAAAAAAATAAAACATCCTATTAAGGTATGATTTTAGTGCACAAATTAGTCACATGCGAAATGAACAGTTTAGGAAATGTCTAATTAGCTGAACACCTAAAATATGAACCAGTTAACAGTCCAGAACATGTTTAATTGTCTATTGCAGATTAAAGACAATTACAATGCCAATTAGTTATGGATAATTGGGCACTGGTTGCTACCATATGTAACACTTTGAATTAGATGTCACAGATACAATTATTTTGGTTCATCAGAACATCCTATTTTATATAATTATTTTTCAATGCATTGTAAATAACTGTTTCCTAAATGTTACTCTGCACTTCTCTTATTTAAATTACAAATTTTTCTACCAAGAAAACAAGCAGGTGTTCTTCACTGGTTGATTGAAATTGTTTGGAAATTTCAATCTTCAGTGATTTTGTGACACTTTCAAAGTGGGAAATGGTAGAAAATGTCACTGAAGTGATTATAGATATTGTTATTGCTGGAGGGAAATCAAAATGTGGTATAAAGAGAATTCAAAAGTGAAGATAAACATCAGTAAAAGAAAAGGGAAATGCATTTAAAAACATATGAAACATATAGATTGAAGATTGTAAGCACATACTCTTTTGGGATATGTGGGGTGTTTGTACTTAACTCTGAACACAAGATACTTAAAAACATTTTCTACTTTTTTTACTTGCTGAACTGAGATTTCTCATCATCTCTATTTATCTTTAAAACTATCTTGTCATGTTGACAAAAATACCAGCTTTGTAATTGACAGACAACCTGTTGTTTTTTAAAGTTACTTTCACAGAATCACAGAATATTCTGAGTTGGAAAGGACCTAAAATGTACATGGAGTCTGTCTCTTAGTCCTGCACTGGACAGCCCCATGAGTCACATTGCGTGCCTGAGAACATTGTCCGAACACTTCAGTTCTGTCAGGATTGGTGCTGCGACCATTTCCTGAGGTTGACACATTCCAGTGCCCAACCACTCTCTGGGTGAAAAACCTTTTCATAATATCCAACCTACACCTCCCCCGACACAACTTCAGGCCATTCCCTCAGGTCCTGTCACTGGTCACCACAGAGAAGAGATCAGGGTCTGCCCCTCCTCTTCCCCTCACAAGAAGCTGTAACTGCAGTGAGGTCTGCCCTCAGTCTCCTCCAGGCTGAACAGACCAAGTGACCTCAGCCGCTCTTCATATAGCTTCTCTTCAAGGCCCTTCATCATTTTTGTTGCCCTCCTTTAGACTCTCTCTCTAATAGTTTAATCTTTCATAGACTGTAGTACCCCAAACTGCATATAGTATTCAAGGTGAGGCTGCCCCAGTGCAGAGCAGAGTGGGACAATCCCCTCCCTTGCCCAGCTGGCCATGATGGGTCTGATGCCCTCCCGGATAGGGTTGGCCCTCCTGGCTGCCAGGGCACTGCTGACTCATATTCAGCTTCCAGTCACCCAGGACACCCAGGTCACTTTCTGTGGCACTGCTTTCCATCACCTCACTCCCCAGCCTGCCTGTACACCCACGGCTGCCCCTCCCAAGTTCAGAATCCAGCACTTTCCCTTGTTGAAATTCACATGATTGGTGACTGCCCAATCTCCTAATTTGTCAAGCTCTCTCTGCAGGTCATAATCATCTCGAAAGGACTAGAACTCAAATAAAGAAAAGGGAAAGCATCAGGGTCTTTTGTAGCGACGCAAGTTTCAGGTTTTTATATTTGTATCAGACTTTGTTATAAGTCTGTACTTGGTATGTTCCTTCCACCCCCCCCATTCCTACCCCTGTGGTTCCTCTCAATGTAAGCCCTCCCCCTTCCCTTCCCCATTGGGTCAGTGTTTCCCCGCCCAGCCTTATCCTGGGAAAAGGGATACACCACGCCCACCCTCTCTCTCTCCACTCTCTCTCCATGTTCCTCCATGTGGAGGCAAGGGCTCTGGGAACACCCCTTCCACATGGCTGCACTGAATAAACATCCTTATTAACCCAAGAGAGAGCATGGTTCCTTCTTCCAAGCCTGACCCACGCAGCAGCTGCTGAGCTGACAGACCCACACGAGATGTTTCTGTGGTCTGGAGGGATTCACTGCTAGCCGGTAGCAGCCCCCACCAAAAAAGAAACCTCAACTGTCTTTAGCTGAATGCATCTCTGGTTTAAACAAATCCGGTGGTGCTGCACCAATACTTAAATCTGCAGTACAGAGGCTTAGTTATATTAGATCAAAAAGCTGTCCTCACCACATCTGGTCCTGACACTTATCTGTGGGCCCACAGTATTGCACATCCCCAGGAAAGTGCCAGATGCTTGGGGCTGGGGCTGCCTCAGTGTCCCCATGGCTGCCCTGCTTTGGTCTGGGGAGGTTGGAGTGGCCCTGGCTGCCCAACCACTCCCCTAAGACCCTGATGTTCTCAGATCCCAGGAAGTTGCAGCCCCTGCTCCAAACCCTTCTCCCTGGTCTCTAATTGTTGACAAGGTCTGAGGAAGTGTGTGAGCTAAAGGCATCCAAGAACTTCAAAATTACGGACAGAATTGTAATTACTGAGAAGAGAATAGTTACCCGCTCAAGTATTTAAGAGAAATACTTGCATGAAAAGATACAAAACCGTAAGAATAAAACCCCAGGGCACCAGACAATGGTAACTCAGAAACCTTGAGAATGTGCCTAACATAAAGAGTCCTCATAGAGTTTGGCTTGTCTTCACTTGATTGAGCACTGCCTGAACATTAAAGTCTCATTGTGTCTCCATCAGGAGTTGTGAGCGTATTAATATTACACTAACTCATTAGGCCGAGCTGTCAAGTGTGTGCATTAGCCGATAAATAATTGATTTGTACATTTAAATTGTGTATCTCCAGTTTGCTGACAGTCTGTTTCTAACTGGTATAAATAACCAAAAAAAGTGATTCAAAAATGGAGTATTAAAATATTTTCAAATCCTTCAGAATAGATTGAGACTAAGCATAATTGATAATGCTGTTCTAATTTCTATCAGCATAATTGTTTTCATTACAACCAATAATCAATGTGGATTTATGAAAAAAATCTTTTTTTCTCAGTGGAGAACTTTCGAACATTAATTATCATTCATTCCATTTTGTTTGTTTGTTTGGTGGGTTTTTTTTGTTTTTTTAGGAACATTAAATTTTAGTTTCCTTATTAATTTATTTGAGATTTAAAAAAATCATCTTTTGTACAATTTTAAGATTTAAATATGAATTATTTTTGTGGTGTTTATATTAAGTCCATATAGAGTGAATGTATTATGCCTCTTCTGTCTGAATGTCCATAGTAAATTATGTAACTGTTTTGACTTTGCTCAAAAATGTTCTTCATCTTAACAAAAGTCCCTATATTGCTTAGAAAACTTAGATATCTCAGAAGGTCTTATCCTGCTGGAAATTTTTCATCAGAACAAACAATTGATTTAATCAGTCTGGGAAAGTGAATTAATTCCCTTCAAAGTATAGGAGCTTTTTAATAGTAATGTGATCAATAAGTAAATCAAGCTCACATAGCAAGACCCTTTCTGTCAGTGCCCTAAAACTGGGGTAGTAAATAGAGCATACAGCAACATGGAACTGTGTCATCCATTACAGAAATTTGTATATATATAGAAAATATCTTGCTTCTACTGAAGAGAACAATAAATATTACCTTAGCAACCAAGTTGAAATTCTGACTGTAAGAAAACTAATGAAGAAAAATAAAGTTTCCTATGAGTTATTTTTTTTTCTCCAAACAACGTTAATATAAAAATGTGAACACAAAAGACACTGGCTTCTTTTAATCAGAACCAAATCTCTGCCTAATAAAGTAAGGAAAGTACTGACTTCTGAGAGTCAGTCAAATAACAAGGGGATTGGGAAATACTACTAAAACTATTCTTAGTGGGGCAAATGATTGTGTTGTTCTAATTGCTTAGTTTCTTTCTTTTTGTTTTATCAGTCAATACATTATTTTTCTCCTCTAAGAATGAATTAATTTATTTTAAGACTGTGATTCTTGGAAATAAATTTAAAAAAAACAAAACAAAAACAAACAAACATACAAAAACCTCAACCAAACCCACACCTTTTCCTGGAATGAAAGATCTAAGATACTAGCGTCTCTCATTTCTTTACTGCGAAAGAGTGCATGACAGGATTTACGACCCTTCAATCTTGTAAAAAGCTGAGGAATCGCTGGTTAACAATCATGCAAATAAAATGCAAATATGACATTTGACATCTTAGGTAAAGATAAAAGTATGGTTGTGGACTAGGAGAAATTCTACAAGAAATCTTTCTGCAGCAAACATAAATCTTTGCCAAAAAAATGCTAACTCAAATCTCAACATTTTTATTCTCACCAAGGTAAAATTAATGTCATTTGAAGTCATTATCTGTTTTTATTTCATAAAGACACTTTTATGTTGGTTTCATCTGAAGAAGACTGAATTGGGATGTCTAGTGGCACAGCCAGTGACATTATTGAGGTTAACAGCCCTGACCCCTGAAAAGCTGATCTCACTATGGCACAGCAGCTTGATCCATGCCTGCTCCCAGCTGAGTGTGGGGCTTTTGTGAGCACGTCAGCATGTGAGTGGCTGTCTGGGAGCATGTGAGGGTGTGAGTTATCAATTCAGGCTTATAAAAACCCAGGACGTCTAACTTCTGTCAGCCTTGCAAATCCTTAAGGAGACACCATACACAGAAATCTGAGCTGTGATTTTTCTCAATTTGAAATGGAAGCATTGGAATCTGGTCAAATCTCGGTGCTGTTTGGTGATTATACTTATATATAGAGATAGGGCCAAACACTGAGGGATCATTTACTTATCTATTGTTATTATTTGCTATGACGCTGTTAATTTATACTTCCATCTTTATTTGCATTAATCCGTAATATTTTCCTTGAATAGCCATTGATATTTCTTAGTTTTCTAAGTTATTTACAAAGGGTCCAGCTCTTAGATGGCCTCTCTCTGATAACATATGTATGCAGTTCTTACAGTGCAGCTGTCTTTGATGAAAGCTATTCTTAAAGCTGTACTTAAATCTGATATGTGATCATGTTTCTTGACTTGCTGAGACTTAATCACCAGTGCCTCTCACCTCCTGTAGAGATTTACAAAGCAAACATTTAATAGCTGGTATGTCTTAGCATTGCAGGAGTAGCAAATTGATGGGACATCATCAATCTGCAGCAGATGAAGACCAGGACTGTTAAGTCTTGGAATTATGATGCCATTGTAAATGTCTAGAAAAAGGGAGGAACAGTAAAAAGTCTGGTTCTATACAATTTACAGTTTTTTCACTTTCCTAATATATTTGTCATTTTTTCTAAATATTTAAAGTAATTCTATACTGTAGTTTTAAGTTTTACATGATGTATCAGTTTGCCTTTGCAACATAATAATTTCTACAGAACTACTGGACTATTTTCTTTTCATGGAACAATACATGCAAAGCAATGTTAAACATGTGTTTTATGTCCATAAAAGAGTTTACCAAGTTCATTATACTTAAAAATTACTTAAATCCCTTATCACTACTTTTTCTTGACTACAATTTTTTTTATTCTGAGTTTCACTTCCATCTGAAGTGAGGGTGATTGGTTACAAGTATCAGCATTGTTTTTCTGCCTGTTTGCTTCCAGCAGTTAAATGTCTTCCCATGTATCAGAGATGATAAATATTAGCAAATTACACAGCAATTTAATTACTCAGACAAAGGCTTATTCATTTTGGTTAACATTTGGGAACTAACAAAAATATCTCAACTGACATAGGTGGGCCTTATATCCCTTCTATAATCAGTGGAATGAGATAGGAAACTGAAAGGCAGATTTTCATTCCTTTGTAGAATACTTTGCTGAAACAGGAGCTGTTAGCCACTGTCACTGGCTTCTTTCTCTTTAATTGTTTCCTTTGTCAAAATATTATCTTTGTAAGGGGTTCAAATTGATATCCTTTTACCTCTCCTCTGACCAATCTTCAAAATGTTTTGTTACAACTTCACTATAAATAGCTTTCAGGACCTCCCAAGCAAACAGCACAGGGAAAATGCCCTATAATCCCGGTAGCTCTTCCATAAACGGAAAACTGAGAAGCAGGCATATGCTTTAATTAGAACTTTTAGTTCAAGGAGATAGAAAACTCTTCAGAGAAGTTAGATAAACTACCCAGATACAGATCGTGCTGCACTGTATTTGAATTCACTTGTCACAAAAAATGCCATAGTTCTGTTGTTTTTATCTATCCAGAGTGTAGATAACTCAATACTAATGAACGTCTCAAAGAATAGGGGAAACACTTGGTTCTGCTATGTCCTGAAAGACTCCAGTAAGGACTGAGCTACTGTAGAAGATACAGATTTCCTCCAGGTATAAATTTAAATAGCTGTTATATTTGTGAAGCTCCATCACCAGCTTCTGCCTGGAATGTAGCACCATTGAGCACAACCCTATAGCTGCGTCCATCCAGCCAATTCCTAATCCACCAAATGGTCCACCCTTCAAATACAAATCCTTCTAGTTTAGTGACTTATTGCAATACAGCCTAAGAGTGTGAGGGGAAGAAAAGGAGCTGATACCTTCTCCTGCATTGTGCAATACCCGGGAAGTGTCAGGGAAGCTGATGTTTCATTTATGTAGCTATTATATGTTTGTTTCCTTTAGAAGTCATCTTATATAGAGCCCTGTCCTGGATGAGGATGTGCTGGTATATGTCCATGTGTAGGTTGCAGTTCTGTAGCAGTGCTACTGCTTTGTTACTCTAATTATCAGCTTCCTACTTGATTTCAAGGACACTGGAGGTCACAATGATCATAAATGTACTCCAATAAATTCCAGTTTCTTATTTTAAGAAATGTAAGTAGGAAATAAGAATTCCCTAGCAGAAGATATGAGCTAGTGATTTTGAGGGGAATATTTTATTTTTTCATTTGTTTTTTTTACCTGCATTTGGAAATACAATCCAGAAGTTTTGTCAAGGAAAATTGTGCCTTATTTTGCCTCTTCTGCGCTTCCCTTATTTTTACCTCTCTTCGGTATTCAGTGACTGACAAATTCACTAATTCTTGCACTGTTTTAGGAAAGATAGCTTTTGCTAGTCAAAGAATGAGGTGCTTTTTTTTCATCCACTTGACCCTGTTAGGAAAAAAAACCCTAAATCTCTATAAAAAAAAAAACCATAAACAGGAAAGAGAACTAAAAATGCAGTTTTCTAAGGAATTCTGAAAGGTCTGACATCCAGTAGGGAATAAAAGAAGCATTCATTATACTTCTCTGCCTACCTTTGGGCTAGTTCTGCCTTGCCAGATTTGCAGGACCTCTACAGTAACTGTATGTACTTTTCATTTGTCTTCAATGTTCCTGGCAGCAGTTTTGTCAGGACTTTCACTTATTATTATGCATTTATAATCAGAAGCTTTGTCTGCTGGCTATATAGGGAAGCCATAATATTCACACACAGAATATGTTTTTCATTATCACAATATGAATTTGTTCTTGAAGGGAATGTATACCAATATCTCCAGGCACTGCAACTGACTTAGGGTGCTTTAATTTCTCTCTCATGAAAATGTGTATTATACATGAACAGTACAGTTGAAAGCAATGAAATATTTTAAGACTGTTAAAAAAGACTGTATCCACAAAATAAATCCTTTCTTTAATGTTGGAAATGTTTATTATATACTAATATTAAGAGATGAGCATACTCTCAAAGAAAGATTAAAATAAGTATGTGGATATTTGAATGGGTTTGAAAATGAACAAAAAATTTATTTGGGGATATTTTCCCAAGATTTTTTTTCTGAGTAACCATTTCTAATTATTAGCAGTGTTCCAGCTCTTCAAATAAAAAACATTACTCCTTTTGAAGGAGGAAGATTTTTTTTTTCAGGTTTCCAAAGAAATACTTGAATTAAGACCCTATCTGGAACAAGCCAATAATTAATAATTATATATTTATTTTAAAAGCAAAGTAACTAAATATGACATGACACAAATACAGTAATAAAGATTGTTTTTCAAGGACAGTGTGATGCCTATGGACTTTAACAAAGTTAAAGCAAAAATAAGTTTATATACAGTTTGACACAAAAGATACAAAAGTATTCAGCAAATGAAAATAATGCCTGATTTTTATCCCATTTTTTTTTCACTGCCTTCTGTTGAGGCACATGTATTTTAGGTCTCCAAGTCTGAATACTAATATTATATAAATGAATCAAACACTTTTAACACCAGATGTTGAGAGACAAATATAATGTTACTTCTACGTTGTTCACACTTCTTTTAACTCTTCACACTTCTTAGATCGTAATGATGGTCGAGATCAAAAACCAACTAGGGGCAATTGCAATACATTCTCTTCAAGTTGTGTACACATTGATACAAATTCAACAAAAAAATAATTTTAACAAAGACTCTTCTAATGCCTTTTGTTTTCAAATATTTATTTATAGAACTGCTGTTGGCAATAGCAAATATGTTTAACAAGGGTAAGACAAGTCCAAGAAATAATGTCTCAAAATGGGGGGTTTATGTGTGTGCCTCACACTTACGTTTTTTCTTTCTGATATTTTTTCCTTGGGTATTTTTTGCAAAGAAGTGATGCAAGATTCAAATTCTCTGTCTCCATCTCCTGGCAGACAAGAACTCAACAAAAAATGTGGACTAGAATCCATGAACCTGAGGATAAAAATTATGAGGAATTAGATGTCTATTTATGGACTTACTTGCAGATTTTCTCCATTTCTATAATAATTTCAAGCTACTATAACATAGAGAAGCAGAAAGCAATGGCAATCTTATGCAGAGAGACTCAAATCACATTGACAATAACCCATAGCTCTTCAACACCAATTTTATATCAGAATCAAAAATTCTTTTAATATACAAGTCAGAAATAAATGAGGGTTTAAGGATTTGATAATTAAAAAAAAAAAATCATAATTTCATTTCTATTTGCTGATATGTCTAAAAGTAGTCATGTCTTTGTTCCAAGTAGTTTACTTGAAATAATGTACTGTTTCATGATGCTTACTGTAAGATAAATTACATTTGGTTTATGTGATTGACATGTGATTGTGAGGATTTTTTAGTTACCCACACCCCAGTATTATAAGTATTATTACATATCATACTCTAAAACACTGTTTATATTTTTTTTAATAAACAGTAAAATAAAGTTCAGAGGTAATTAAAGCAGGTATGTGTGTCTTTATCACTAAAAGCAAAGTTTTATACTGGCCGATATTTAATATACTGATATAACTAACTCTTATATTAGTTAAGATAACAAGAAATGTTGCCACTGGTTTAATGTATTGTCAATAGGGAAATTACAAATTTTCAAAATTTATTCCCATTATATATCCCCAGTCTTTTCCCAAGTACTCTCCAGTAATTTTCATTATTTGTTCTATTTCAGAACACAGCATGAAAAAGTTAAAAAGAATAAGGAATATATGATTTACTACATTAAAGACCAAAACATTATTATCATTGTTAATATGCAGATTAACATTCATATTTATATGTAAGGTTAGCAAAACAAGGGAATGGGAAAAAGATTTTGTTATAGACTCTTTTTTTTCACTTATAAAATACTCTTTTTGAAGAACAAAGAAAATGGAAATAAATTCTGTAAGTGACCTTTCCTAATAAAATTGTGGAGTTTGTTGTCTTTGGAGAGTATTTAATAAAACAGAAAAAACATGAAAATGTCACCTTATGACTTAGTTCTCTAGGATGTGTTTAACTCATCTCATTTGATACTCCTCCAGAGGGTAAAAAAGACTATCAACAAGGTTAGAACTAGTATTTTACTCAGATAGAAAGGAAGACTTAAACTAGCATAGGTTTTACTACTCCTGTCTTAGTTCCAGCTTACACACAGAGTGATAAATAAGATTTATAGATACAGACTCCCCAGTTTAATGAGTGTTTTGAGATACATGGTACTATAGGAAAAGTTGCTTTTAGAAAAATGCACTACCGATATTGATTTAAGAAATAGATATATACTTTAAAAATTATAAATAGGAGTAAGAAAACATTGTAGTTTTCCACAGACAGAAGTTCTGAGTTCATGTTTTCTTTAATCAGTATTGCAGTACTGAAGTTTAAGGCTTACCATACCATCAAATAGAAAACAAGTTTCCAAAGTCACATTTCCATTTATCATAGATAAACACATTCACAGAAATATATTATACAAGTCTGTCACTATCAGACCACTAATTACAAAATATTAGGGGTCAATTTTCCACATTAACATTAATGAAAACTCTACACAGTCATTGAACAAAATGTTATTGTGTGATAATAACACACTGAGGAAGACTGTAAATCATCTCAGTGAAAGCCTATTCGCACCAACAGTAGGTGCATCATTACTTTCTAACACCTGAACACCTTCAGTAGGATTCTAAAACACATTTCCACTATTTGAAATACAAGGAATTATTATTAACTCATTAAGAATATTAAAATAATTTCTTATTACCTACCTTAGAATCTTATTTTAAAAATTCCCCTTTATTCATTTAATCACACTGAGTATGTGAAATGTTTGCAGAATATAAATAAGTATATGCTTCTTTTAGCCTACGGTTTTTACAAATTCATGTATTTTTGTTATATTATTCAGTGTTTTGCTGGCATTGCTTTTAACTTCCCATCTGTCTCCACTAAAAAATAAAATATATCAATCAACAATACAAGGTTTGTGAATGCAATGTAAAGAAAAAATCAGAGTGGCTGGAGCTCAACTGTGTTATTTCTTGCTCAAGAGATCAACGAGACTAGAATGAGTGTGAAGCACAACTATTCCATGTAGTTTGCTATGAATATATATATGAACATAAATCTCTCCTATGAGTTGTGAAGAAGAAAATAAATTCGGATGCTTATTTAAAGTATAAATTGATTGTTTAGTATGTGACTTTCAAAGTTTTCACCTTAAAACTTGAAAATGGTTGTTACTGAGCTCTTCTGCCTCAGCAAGGAACATGCTTTGCTTGCCGAGCTGTACTAAGAAATGTAAATCCCTTTTTTCTTGTTTTCATCCCTGATTCAGAGAACCCCAGGGCAAAAGAAGAACAATAAAGATCCTCTTTGGCTAAGAGAAATGAATATATGGACTTAATATAGCTAGTATATTTAATACACATATTTTTCTGCTGGGTCAGCCTCTGCTGTATCTTTATGTACTATTTAATGGGAGATTTTTCATTTTATATTTCACCTACCTGCAGAAATACATATCACATAGTAAGCAAATTGGGCAGCCACCTCTCCAGCTTCGTAACTCCAGCAGATTTAGACTGGATTTACACAATCTATCAGAAACAGACTTTGTTTCACCCTGTGTTTCACTTATACCTAGTTACAGCCTCATTCAGATGGTCTAAGCGGATTTTAGATTTGTGCATCAAAGCATCAATTTATACTGAGTTTGTCACTGAACATGCAACGTGACATATGTCACTTGTAACATGCAAGGATGAGTTTAACATGGGGACACAACACAATTCCATCTGACAGGCAAGAAGTTTCACTTTGCTACTCCCTCCATACTAAATCTCATACTGTAACTGAGCCTAGTCTTTATATGCTGGGATAAGTGTCTCCACCTCAGAAAAACACCTTGCCTTTTTTGCCTGAGAAGATCGTGGAATTGATCCTTCCTGTGCTAAGCTGTGCTAAGGCACATGGAGGACAAGGAAGTGACTTGAGAGAGCCAGCACAGCTTCACGAAGGGCAATTCCTGCCTGACCAACCCAGTGGCTTTCCGTGATGGAGTGACTACCTCAGTGGACTGGGTCAGAATGGTCCTACAGATGTCATCTATATGGACTTCATATAGCCTTTGACACTGTCCCCCACAGTATCCTTTTCTCTGCATTGGAAAGAGATGGATTCAGTGGGTGAACTGTTAAGTGGGTTAGGAATTGGTTGGATGGTCACATCCAGAGGGTAGTGGTCAATGGTTCAGAGTCCCAACGGATATCAAGTGTTGTCCCTCAGGAGTCCATATCTTCATAAATGACACAGACAAAGGAATCAAGTGCACCCTCAGCAATTTTGCAAACACCAAGCTGAGTGATGTGGTGACATACCTGAAGGACAGGATGCCATCCAGAGGGACCCAGACAAGCTTGAGCAATGTTCCACGGGAATCTCATGAGATTTAACAAAACCAAAGGCAAGGTGCTCCACCTGGGTTTGGGCAATCCCCAGTGTTAATCCAGGCTGGGGCATGAACAGATCCAGAGCAGCCCTGATGAGAAGGATTGGGAGTGCTGGTGGGTAAGAGGCTGGATATGAGCTGGTATCATGTGGGCCAAAAAGCCAGTTGTGTCCTGGGCTGCATCAAAAGCATTGTGGCCAGCAGGGCAAGGGAGAGAATTGTGCCTTGCTACTTCACCCTGGTGAGAACCCACCTGCAGTGCTGCACCCAGCTCTGGGGTCCCCAGAAGAGAAAGGACATGGACCTCTTGGAACTAGTCCAGAGTTGGCCAACGAGATGGTTAGGGGGATGGAACACCTTTCCTGTGAGGAGAGCCTAAGAGAATTGGGATTGTTCAGCCTGAAGAAGAGACGGCCTTTGAGTGACCCAATTGCAGCCTTCCAGTACCTGAAGGGAGCCTACAAAGAAAAGTGGAGACTTATTATTAGTACATGCAGTGACAGGAGAAAGGAGAATTGAAAAGGATTAAAATTGAATAAAAGTAGTTTTAGATTTTATATTAGGAAGTTCTTTACTGTGAGGGTGGTGAGGTGCAGGAACAGTTTGCTGAGCAAAGTTGTGGATGCCCCATCCCTTGCCATGTTCAAGGCCAGGCTGGATTGGGCTTGGAGCAACCTGGTCTATCAGAGAGTGTCTCTGCCCATCGCAAGGGGCCTAGAACTAGATGACCTTTAAAGTCCTTTTCAATCCAGACTTTTCTATGATTATGTGATGTTTCTGTGATCATCACCATTATCGGGTCCATTTTTTATTTGTGTTTTATATGAGCTATTTCCTTCATCAATTTGATGATTGATAACTGGAGGATGGCATCAGTATTTATGTAGTTTCAATGCGACTTAAATTCCTACAGACCTAGGTAGGAACTGAATAATGACTTCAATAACATTAATGTTTCCCAAATTATAGGCATATATCTTTATAGAGAAAAATAGCACCCTTGAGTATTTCAGGATCTGAATCTTAGTTATACCTAGGAAAGATAGATGCCACTAATGGGTCCATGAATGCCTTACAAGGCGTCTAGATAAAAGTAATATATTATTAGACAAAACTGAAGATAACACGCTGTCATTTTTCTTCAATATACATAATTATCTGTTCTGTAAATCCAAAGCTAATGTTTTTAAAATAGTTTCTACATAAAAAGATAGTAACTTTAGTTATTACATTTATGAATATAATAACTATTTATGGTGTAATTTTATTTTAATTATTTTTTTATTCTGATTCTTTGCCAAGACATTGAGTTTACAGGGATTCTTACTGTTTTTGTTTAAAAGGTGGCACAGTAATTCTTCTCTGCTTTCATGGTAGGCTCTGGCACCACTGCTTACAAAACATCACTTTCAAAAGCTGTGCAATGGACTTTCCAGCTAGGTCTTATATCCAGGTTCTGCAAAGCTGTCAGAATTGCACAAAACATACAGTACAAGGGCACTTATCTCAATAACAGAAAACAAGAGAAAATGTTGGTCACATGGCTGTATGAAAAATGTGATAGATTTTCCTTCATTTTGTTCTGATGATAATAGGGATATGAAGGTTGTACAGCCAGGTGACTGCTTACTCATTATGTAATGCAGTTAATGAGCTGCCTTTCTGACATTAGTATAATTTGTCTGGTTCAAGATGTACTATAGCACATGCATTATTTCACCGAATGATTTATGGGATCTCTATTATGTTGTAATGCATTTTCTAGGGATGAGAGATGAGATGAGATGAGATGAGATGAGATGGATTATCTTGTGTTTCCTAGCATATTGTAGTTTTGTACATCAAAAGTGTAGTTTGCTTATAGGACATCATATTTCATTAACCAATGAGAACAATTTTGATGACAGGTGTCCATGAATTAAACATTTCCTTGTTATACTCTTCTGAGTATCTCCAAAATTTCCTATTATTTACAGTCTTTCTAGATACATAATTTCTATGCACAATTATACAGTATAGCATTTAAATATTAGCTCATAAGAATAAAATGCTAGCTTTTGAAAAAAAAAGAATTTATAAACTGTTGGGATTTTTTATTCATTCATTCATTCATGAGCAATTCCTAGTCTAGAGCAATTTCCTAAGGAGATAAGTCTTGTCCTTAAATTTTACATTGTCCTTAAATTTTATATCTGACAAGGAGATAGGTCTCAAAATTCCTAAATTTCTTCATCTTTTATGAGTATTCTTAACTGGTGCTGGTTGAGGAGGAAGACACCATAAGTAATCTTATTATGGTAACTAACTCCCTCTTTTTCCCTGTTGAAAATATGACTTGTTAATAAGCATTATCTCAAATAGACAAGTTAAATAATCTTTTTGCTGAGGAAATGCAGTGGAAGAGAGAGAGAAGGAACTGGGGAATTGAAGGGAGAAGAAGCCAAAGCAAGGGAGGGCAAAGATCAGTGCTAAGAAAAGAAGGTGTTTAGATAGCAGGGGCTTTTAAAAACATGCAACAGACCTCAAGTTACCACATTGGAAGGATGTGATAGAAAGACAGGGCAGACAGAGCCTTGAGATACAACTCACATGCTGTGTATATACCTAGAATGATAGAATCATAGAATCAGAATGGCTTGAATTGGAAGGGACCTTAAAGATCATCCAGTTCCAAACCCCTGCCAGTGACAGGGATGCCACCCGCTAGATCAGGATGCTCAAAGACCCATCCAGCCTGGCCTTGAATTCTTCTAAAGATGGAATATCCACAGCTTTCCTGGGCAACCCATTTCAATGTCTCGTCATGTCCACAGTAAAGGCACACAGTAAATTTCTTCCTAACATGTAATATAATGTGTTTTCATTTCGGAAGCTGTGGGTTTGGTTGTTTTAAACACAAAATTACTCAGTGGAATGTAGAAACAATAAAGTGCTATCTTAAAACAAGTCAGCTGTCAGTGTTCTGCTGACTGTGGTTCCCCATTTCTGTCCTGCACTCCAGTCCGAGCCTGGTCTGAGTCCAGTCATTGGTGCAAACTCTTGGACAAATCCCACAATGGGCCTTCATGCTACCGGCACCTTGCTTGCTTTTTGGTTTTTCTTTCTGTCCAGCATCAGATATTTCTCTGAATTACCCATACTCCCCTGGTTTTGAGACACACTTAGCCTTTGACTTCCTATTGACACTTCCACTCAACATAATGGAAAAAATTCATTTCAGCCAGTTGTATTATTTTGATGAAATACTACACACAGTTCTTGCAATATAATCTGCAATGTTGTTGAAATGTGGTCTTTCTTAGCTCTGCTGCTTCTGGATTTCCATTCTTTTGCAATGCATGTTACTGTTCACGGCAAGCTGACAGGTAATATTTTAAATAATTATAAGACTTCCATACTACTCAGTCAAAATGAGGGTCCTTTGGGGTACACTATCAATTTAAACTTACAGAAACCAAATCTTTTGCCATAGTGTAGGTATAAAGTAGATTAAATGGAGAGTATTAAAATGTCTTTGAAATTTGTTTAAAATATGTGTGAAAAATGAGTTGAATATTTTTACGCCCAGCATGAGATGAACAAAGCTAATTTAGTAAAAAATGTCTCTGACCATGGCAAGGTAATGCAGAATCAGATGAATTTTAAAGGTCCCTTCCAACCCAAACCATTCAATGATTCAATGATTCTGTGATTCTATTAATCATAAGTCAATATCTAAGCCATGATTTATCATATAAATGGACTGATGGCTAAACAAATATAATCAGCATTCATTTTGAGCACATAAAAAAGGTACAGCTGGGCAGTGTTTGATTAAAGGTTGGACGCAATGGTTGTAGAGGTCTTCTGCAACCTTAAAAATTTTGTGATTCTATTAGTCTACAAATATATTTGGTAAACAGAATGGATGAAAATTAGGTAGCTGTACCTCAAGTTCTCTCCTGCTTTTGTCCATGATTTAATAAAACAAAAAAGCCGCTTCTAGAAATTCCTACTGAGAGACTTAGGAAAAAGCAAAGTATCTGGGTTTATGTTTTTAATCTTGTTCAGCTGCTTAGACTCTGATAGGTTTTAAATTAGAAATTTTCAGAACTGTTACCACAGAGTGAAAATGCACAGTATCCTCAAATGTCATGACTTGACATCTGGGGACTATGCAGGTTTAAAAAAAATTGCAATAAATATGTAATCCACTAATTTGTAATGATACGGATTTCTAAAGGAAATGTAGTCTAAGTTTATACAACAATATAAATACTTTCAAATTTTAATTATTACCTCTTTTTGACAAGACATAATTTTTCAATAAGGTAATAGAATAATTTGATTTCCACAACAGTGTCAATTTATTTTCTCTCAGAGAAGCAGGAAAAAAACAATACAGTAAACTCACCATAGATAGATGTAAATTCAATATTTGCCATTAGCAAAGAAAGACCCAAAATTTGCTCACATTTTTTCCTTTGTAAATTGAAAATTATGATAATAACTACAGTTTATCCAAAACACCAAGTATGTCAAGAAATGAGATTCCATTTAATTATGACAGATTTTATTGTATATTTACAGACTGTGAAGTCTTTTGAATCCTAGTCCCAAAGTAAAAGGACACAAATACATCCATTATCCATTTACACAGCTAATAAATCCAACCTTCCCCTTAGTTTCCTCAACACAATAGACAGAAAATAAGTTTAATAGTATTTCCAGAGGTTAACATACTCAGCCCTTCGTGAACGAAGTTATGAAGTGAATGAGTTCCAGAATAAAGAACACTCACAGAGAATTGCTCTTTCACTTTACTTCTCTTAGAAAAACCTTTCATTTGGGGAGAAGCAAGTGGGGACTATTTTACTGCAAAGAAAGAGGAGTCCAAGTTAAACTTCAGAAGCAACTTACTATGTGATTTGGCCTAAGAAATTTTATTTTTAGATCTTAAACTTCTGGGAGCAGGTACTAACTTCTGTTACACATTTTCAAAATAAAAAGAGAAAGGTCTTATGCTTTAATGGAGACAACTGTGGGCTCAAACTTCCAGGTGAAGTAAAGTCTTCCATTCTCCCACAAAAAGCTACCCCACTCCTCAGCAGTATCTATTAATTTTCTATTGGTATATCTGTGCCATTCTTCTCCTCTTATACTGGCTTTTTTGTATTCAACTCTGAGGAACACCTTTTTTTTTTTCCTTAACTGTATGATTTGTTCAGAAAATTTTGATAGTTACCAGTGACTTGTTGTGATGGTTGCTTTTTAGTTGTTTTGAGGGGCTTTTTTTAAGTAAATATTTTATTTAATTTCTTTTCCTTGATACATCATTTTCCAGGAAAAGGCAAAGTGAGATAAAAAGAGAAAACCTACATTTTTGAAATAGGTTTTCTATTTTTTTGTACTCTCTATATAGATGGAATGATTTTTCTGAAAGACTTCTTGAAATGAACTATTTTGAAATGTTTTTAGAATGCAATTCCTTTATGAAACAACTATAATTGGCATGCTGAAATGTCAACACTTTTTTTACAGAAAAAAATGTGTTGTGTTTTTTATTTCTATTCAGTGAGAAATCTAGAATTTTTTAACCTGATATCTATTTGATTGAATTTTCTAATGAAAATTTTATTTCTAGCAATTGTTAGGGTATTTCTCCATATGATGATAAATGGTTTATTATCTTTGATGAATGTGTTTCTTTGATATTACCATTAAGGAACCCCCCTCCCCCCATAATTGTATTAATTGCCCAAATTAAAATCAGAATGATTAGATTTTCAAATAGCAATTGACAAGTATCAAGTTAATGGTAAAGGCCAATATGTTGGCCTGATATTACATTAAAAGAAAGTTATAATGAAAATAATAGTTTAGTCATTAAAAGACAGAAACAAGAATTAACTGAGTTTCATTGTATGCCATCCACTTCTTGAAGACTCATGCCTAAAGGATAGGTTATTGTTTTGTTGCAGAAGATGCTTTTTGGCTCAGCCTTGTGGACATAGTTCTAGGGACAATTTCTTTGCCTTTGAAAAGATGATTGCCATGATTCAGATTCAAAATGGGCTTTCAGCATTTCAGTAGGACTTAATTTCTAAAATTCTGGTTCCTGTGTGCTATGTAGTGGACATTTCATATATGAGTTTTCTGTGCTTTCTAGAAATAATTTTTTATTTCTTAGTGTAATCTATATATTCTGCTTGACAACTAGAAAGCAGAATAGTTAGCTAAACACAAAGGTCCTCATCTTAGGATGTGACTTTGGCATTATTGGTAGGTTAATTTTTCTTCTTCTATGCTAGATGTAGATGACTTATTATATTTGTAATATATAGCATTAACACTTAGCCAGAGTGAGAAATCCACTAGTCAACTTGTCTTCTGTACCTTCAGTGGACTGAGTGTTCTTCCTTGACCATTTCCTGAAAAGTACATGACAGACCTAATTCATAGGATTGAAGTTTTTAAATCCACTGAAAATTCACTGGCATGCACAGGTCAACTGAAATATCATTAAGGAAAGGGACAGTAAAGGGCACCTTCTACAGGAAATTTCATGTGCCATGTGTTCCAAGGTCACAACTAAAGGAAAGCTGCAACTGCTGCAGTCATGACTGAATTTTTCATGCATGTGCACAGATCAGGAGCAATAGGATGCCAGAGAAACTCAGAAACTGAATTGCTTAAAAACCTGAAGATTAGATAGAATCCAAAAGTGGTCTTTTTTTCTTATATTTTTATATTAATTTTTCTCTTCTATTCTTCATCTCACTGTGAATTGCACATACAAGCATTCACTTCTTGCCTGGATTCCAGCCAATGCCATTATTCTGCATAGGTATTCACTTGTACTCTGCTATAATTGTCTTTGGACTTTATTCCAAAAGAAGAAGAGTTACACTAGCCAGATCAATCAAGACATTGAATGCATTGAACTTTGAACTCACACTGACAGTATTCTGTGGAAACCACTGAAATATAAAACATTGTCTCCCAGATCTTTAAAAGTTTGGGGTTCTGATTCTCAATCATATTAGCAGTCACCTTTAGATTAGTGAAACATTTTGTGTCATTAAGGCTCTGTGGAGTACTAGACTTTAGAGATGTACTTAGAGGGATCAGTTTTTCACATTTAGAAACTTTTTTGGTTTTATATCCATTACTTAGACAATGATACTGAGAATGACATTTCTTACTTTTTAAATGACAGAAAAGTAAGGCACCAGTAAACAAGGGTAAGATGCATTTTTAAGGAGCTGAGAAAATGAGAAATGTTCTTTCAATGTTTAAAACTACAGAATAATGAATCACAAGACTGCAAAACAAATCGAAGTGTGATTGAATGCTAAATGGAAAGATACTGCAGCATCTGACCTTTAAAAAATTTGTGTGCAGTGGTGGAGAAATCCCTAAAGTCTTCATCTCAACTTGCCACTGCACCAAGTAAAACATGAGAGACACTAAATTCCGTTGATCAAGAAACACAAAATAGATCACAAGAAGTAGAGGTAGTGATGCACAAAGCTCTGACTACATCCCAGTAAAGATTTTCTGTGTGGTCATAAGTATTGTTTTTTATTTTTATCAGAGTTGTCTATTTTTAAATTTTGATTTTAGAAGACTATCATGAAAAACAGATAAAGCTGATAGAAATACGAGTAAGTTTTGGCTATGAATAAAAATTGAAAATACAGTGTGCTAAAAAAAGAGACCAAGCTAAAATTATGCTTGGAATAACTGAAGGAATATGTTATTTCTTTTGGTCAGACAGTAACTTTGCGAGTCAAAGGAAATTTTCAGCAAAAAGAAAAAAATTACACGTTAAAAGATGAGAGCATATTAAGCAAAAGGAAGGTACATTACTGGCAAAAAGAGAGTTAGAATTCCTCTGTAACATTCCTATTCTAATTAAGTTCTGTGGCTTAACTATTCTTTTAGTAATGAAAATTTATTCTAAATACACCGTCAAAGACCAACTCTTCTGGAAGTGCTTATCTGCCAAAATCAACAACAACTTGGCGTGGTGCCCGTATTCTCAAGCTCGGCCAGCCCCGGCACCACGGCAATACCGGTGGCACTTGGCCGGTCAGGAGCGTCAGCGAGACGATGGCAGGAGGATGAAGGAGGGACGCTCGAGAGGTTTGGTCACAACGAGTTTATTGGAACTCCAGCGTGGAGACCTCACCTCGGGATGTCTGCCCCTCCAGAGACCACAACGAACCCCGGGGGGGACCTTTTAAAGGGGGGTGTAACAGGGAGGGGGTTCAACCAGGGTCCAATAAGGTAGACGGGGAAGTGGCTCATAACATAACAGACATATATAATAACCATACATTGAACAGTAGGAGGTGACAGCCTGGATCCTGTCCAATCACTCGACGCCTCTCCTAGAATTTTCCAGAAGCAGGGAGAGACCCCCAAACTGATGGACAGGAACAGTGGGTTACATGACAGGTGATGGACAGGTAACTGTCTCTGGGGGGGAGAAACTTAGGGAGAACCCAGAACCAATCATAAAGCTGTCACTGGGGAGAAGACAGGGAGAAACCAAAAGTGGGTAACAGAAAGCGTACATGGAACAAACCATTTTACAGAAGAACATTAACTTATGAATTAAAATTAAATTAAAAAATGCACTCCCACAACAACTAAGTCTACTATTCCTGCATTATATATGTCTGAAGTGAGAAATTGTCTTTATTGTTTGAGTTTGGTACCTAACTTCACAATGAAGGAAATTCTGAAGGAGAGATTACTTAAATGTAGGATAAGATACAGTGAAGAAACTTTCTCTGAAGTCCTGCTGTATTGGCATGACAAATTTGGATACTGGGAGGGCTACATGGATAACTTCTGTGAGAAGCTGCCAGAAACTTCCCTGTGTCTGATGGAACCAATGGCAGCCAGCTCCAGGCTGAACGGACTGCTGGCCACGGCTGAGTCCATCAGTTACATATCTTCTGTTTTATATATTTGAATATTCATTTGTTGTGAGAAATTCAGAGTGTATTTCCTTCTGGCTGAGGTATTTGGCCTATTCCCTTCAGCAAAACCCCATGTGAAAGTTTATATTCTTAAATATGTTTTCTCAGTTTTGAATAAAATTATACATTGTGGACACTGTGTACATGTATAACTGTGAAGAGTTTGGTCTTGCAATTGGCATGAAAATAGCCATTTAAAATGATTCATTGTTTCTATCTCTTTTATTTTAATATCTCAATAGCACATGCAAAACATAATCAGGATGGGCCTGCTTCTACCAGCGAAACATCATATTCCTACTCTAAAGGCTTTATCAACAAAAAAGGGTGGGTAACAAAAAGGAACAATTTTATGACTAAAATAGTGATCTGTTAGTACTTCTGATCAATTGCACAGAAGAACTAAAACTTGAAGCTATCAGGGGACAGCTTTTACATAGTTGCTCTTTTCATATTTCATTTGAAACGACAATTTAATAAGTCATTGATAAATTATCAAGTCCTATTTTTTTCAACATTTTTTTTTTATATTCTTTATTGTATTCAAGTTCCACAAATTAGGAAAGCAAGACCCAACTGACCAAAAAAAAAAAACAACGCCAAAGCATAAATAAAAACCAGTCAACCCTTCTCCTACCCCTCAAAAGAAAACCAAACTAAAAACCGAAAATGAAACACCTAAAAGTTTTAGAGGAAAGCAACTTTTAGGAATGGATAGCAAATTAATTATAAATCACCTATCTCTTGTCTCTGAATAAATAACCCAAAAAAATTCAGAAAATGTTTTTCCTAAATTATCAAATGTGAGTATCCTACTTTTTTTCGCTGCTGCAAAACACAACTGAGTATGGCACTCCAAAAGTAAAAAAACCCCCAAACTTTATTCAGAGCATAATAGATATTTGTATGATATATTCACACACACACACACACACATGCACACACACAGAGTATTAACTGGGGCAATAATATTTAAATCAAAAGTGAAATAATATGGATCTGTCCTAAGAAGTCTTGCCTTTGTGAAATCAAGATAAATATTTTGCTCCTTTGGCAGCTATTCCATGACATTTCCTTTGGGTATATGGAAAAATATATTCTGCTTGATAAAAATTAACTTTATTGCCCAAGTAAAAGGTAGTCCATATCATTGAAAGGATTATGTTTTACAGTCTGGTAATGATGCTCATTGTTTGCATTCAGGACTCAGAGAATTCTTGTGCAGCACAAAAGCTACCAGAAGAAAACTGAAGCATTTGAGGGAACATCTATTGTGTTTCAAGGGATAGAGAAAGAAAATGGTGTAGTGAGAAAATTTAGAATGTTCAAATCAATAAGGAGAAATTAAGAACCATAATAAAAGTGAAATTCTTTGTAATCTTTTCAGCTTTGCTGACCCCTCACCTTAGGTCTTTGTGCACCTGAGTAACCCCATGTTGTTACCCTGCTTTGCTGTGCTTCCTGCATTCTTATTCAGATTCTAGAGACCTGACTCCTGATCCACATCACAGTACAGTGACTTCAGGTCTGACTTATTACAACAATGTGACTTCTTACTGTCATGCAGCTTCAGCTAGAGAGAGCAGAGTCTGTTCTCGTTCTCATCAATGTAGTAGCTGATTCACCTCATAGCCTGGCTAATGCTGTGATGCCTTTGCTTGCAGAGCTCAGTGTAATAATTCACTGCCTCCCGTGGGTTTGTGTGCCAGTGTTTGGGTGCTCTGTATTGTAAAGTTACACAACGTCTCAAATATCTGCAAGGTATTAAAGTACTTAATACGGATTTTAAGTGTTTCTTTACAAAATAGACTAAAGTATGGTCATAGCAATATCTAAAGGAACAAGTTAAAAGAGTTAGAAACAATTGGAAGTATAAATATAAAATAAATGTGGGAAATACACCAGAGCCTACATTATAGTAACAAATACAACCTACACAGAACCACCATTCTCTGTCACTGAGGTCCAAGAGGTATGGAAAGGTCGATGTGCATGCCACTAAATTCTTCTGTCATCTGGATCAAAGCTGTATCCAAAATGCATACTAAGAGTAGTCTCTGAGATACACTACCTTCACAGTGCCTTGTATTTTTTCGTGTGAGTGCTATCTAGTCAACATCAAAACCAGGTTATCCAAAGAATATGAGAAGATAGGTAGTTGATCCCAGTGTTTTTGGAAATTCCAAGGAATTTTTGTTTTATTGTAATAAACTGTGTCATAGCTATGCATAACATAGTATAACAAAATTATTATTTGAGGTTGAGATGTTCTGACTCTTTAATTAACTATGTTTCTTTCATATGAAAGAAAAACTCTACCATTAGTATAGTTAAAAGACAAAGAATTTGTTTACCAGGATCAGAGAGAAATATTAAATTGAAAATATAAAACACAGCTCAGGGAAATTTTGCATGTTATTGCAGTATTTAGCATACATTATTTTTCAGATACTGTAATTATTACCTCTTTGCCAGAGATACAGGAAACACAGAGTCCCCTGTCTTTTCTGTAGAACATACAGTACGGGAAATAAGGATCAGTCATAATGGTCCAACTATGACTGAATTAATAATTTCACTAAGTAAACCTACCTATGCAAGTCCTTATGCTGTGTCCTGCACATACATCTGTGTCATTTCTCTTGTATCATTTCTCCCGTATAAAAAGAATGGGTTTAAATCACCATTTTTACAGAGATAACATCTCCTAGGACATCTCATCTTACACAAATAGCTCCAGCACATATGAAACACTGACCTATAGTGTCATCTTTTCATTTGCAATTGAACAGCAATTTTAGACTCTATCCCACTACTGCAAAAGCCTTCCTTTGAAAATCCCTCTGACTCATGGTTATCCTGCTATCAAAATGCAACTACTGCCTCAGCTGGTGCAGACTTACTGAGCTACTTTTGACCTAGAACTGATACTGTCACAACTATGGGGAAAGCTCCACAAAGCAGAAGAAATAAATCATCATTTTTCTCTTTGACATTTCTCTAAGGCTGACTTTGAGTAGCTTAAAACAGACAGAAAAATGGCCTTCATAAAATTCAGTATTGTCTGAGCTTTTTTTGGATATTTTCTCAGTATTGCAACCAGAGGTCCTTGATGAAAGTGGAAGCAGGCATCCAAAAGTCTTCTTTTTTCTTTTTGTCAGTAGTTTGTGAAAGTTAATAATATTATTCCCTACCAATAAAAATTTAAATTTTTTAAATTTATTTGACATATGCTACTCTTTTGGCTGTTTCATTGTATATATTCTAAAGTGAACTTAAATCCTGTTGTCTTGATTTTTTTTCTTTTTGCAGAGGCTCATCTGAACTTTCACATATCCTAGTACCTTGTCAAATCTTTTGTTTACTGAATTAGTCAAGAAGAATAAGATTCTTCTTTTGTAGTCTCAGGGTTTGTAGACATTTCACTTCTTTACATACCCTTTAAAATGGCTCAAACATAAAGGTATGGCTTGGTCTGTATTTTCAGAATGTTATTAATTTTGCTTTTGTCCTTGTCTTTTAAGCAGACAGAGATAAAACTGTGTATCACAAACTGGTTGAATCGACTACAGTCTCTGAGTGAAGCAGCATTACTCCTTTTGTGATTGTATACTTTTAATATCTTTGTAAATTTCTTTTGAGATAAAAATCTCACTTTCTGTTAAAATCTTAATAAATATCACCTAAGATTCATGCTTCAATGTAAATGTTGCTATACCAAAGGACTCTTTTTTAGAAAAAAAGAACAGAATACTTCTTAACATTAAATCCCAGATGAATCCTAAATCACTAGCAATGATATCACTTCATGTGATAAAAATGCATCTTAAAAAAGTGTTAGTAAAAAAAAAAAACAAAAAAAATTGGACAAAAATAAGAAAAAAAGACTCAAAATAGGTGACTTAGAAAACAGGTAAAAAAGGCAAAAGCAGTAGGGTCTCATTTGACTTATGAATGTAGATTTAACGTTGTCTGTCAGGAATAACACCAATAAGATCAGAAGAACTGCACAAGTGTGGATTACAGCTCCCCACAAAATGAGTTTCTACTTTAGCAAGTAGGCAAATTAAACAGTTCAGATATGCAGCACAAAAAAATCTGAATGTGATAAGAAAGATGACTCCCAGCTACCAATTAAGGGAGAAATAGACAGACAGAGTTGTAATGAAAATAAAACATTCAAAATGCATGAAGACGTTATATAACCTTTTGAAGCATGTGATGCATTCTAGCAAAATATATTTGCAGAAGAGGAAGATTCAGATAAGAGCAATAAAAAGTCAACATTTGTGAATAACCTCCAAAGTACTTCAAAGTTAGACAGAACTTAAAACTCCTGCAGAAAACTTCAGAAATATTGGCTTTTATCCTGTAGCTGAAAATCATGCTGATACTGGAGATTTTTCTTTTTCTTCCCTTTTTTTTTTTGCTTTCCTTTATTTCCTGTCTACTTTTCCTTCTATTTTCTCTCCCTGATTTAAAAAAAAAAATATTGCCAAAACAATGCATTCCTGAATATGTAGAAATTAATAACGTTCTGCTTGATCTAAAGGATCATGGTTTATGTGAGATATTCATCAACTGAATTAAGTATTTAACTATGCATTTTAAGCTCCAGCTTTAATTCTGCTACTAATTAGTGCTAATTTAATGACCTCACAGCAAACACCCTCATTAATGCAGGATCAGCTACTCTTGAGCTCCTTATCTCACTTATTACTTTTTACGTAATGCTTATATGCATAGAACAAGAGCTGTATTTAACTAATGGGAACCCATTTACACACCAAGATATAGATACAGATTGAACTAGAAGACTTTAAGTGCAGTATAACTGGGAATAGTTTTATCATTTGTAAATTTCTTCCTACTTAGGACTTCATCTCACTCTTTCCAATAAAAGCTGGTGCTTTGTGGTTTCCATCCTTTTTAAAATTATTTATCTTTTTGCACACATCCAAGTATTTAAAGCAGATTCATAAGCTTTATTTTTTTTTTTCTACTCACTTTCTGGGAAAGCCATAAAAGTGATATGTCTGAGTTTATCATCCCTTACAATATTCACACGTCCATGTCACTATCTCCTATAATTACAGCAGATATTTAAAAAATACAAATGTAATATATATTTCCAAAGTGTCCTGCAAACAGAACTGTAATCATATTCCTCATTGTTCTGGCTGGGCATAAACAGTGGAGGATAGTTAGCTCAAAGTGAACAGCTGTCAATATAATAACTATATCAAAAAGATAAGATTATCATGTAGGCTGGAAGAGGTTTTATTATCCGTCCACTGTCAGCTTAATACTTTCTGTGATAGGACATCATTACAGACTTTTAGTGGTGATTTGAGCTTTTGGACAGAAATATTGGGGGATGTCAGTCAGTCCCAGATAACATTTGGGACTAATTTTTTTTCTAGTGAGCCCTCTGACTCTGTCTCCATCATCAGACGAGTAAATATGCATTTGTAGGAACAGAACTAGAGTGGGGGAATCTACTCTTATATGTGAACTATTCTCAGAATTAAAAAGGAAGATTGACACAAAATAAGTTTTCTTCATGTTAAGTCTGATGCAGGTGCTCTGAAAGTCTTAGATTTATTGGAAATGCCTGTGAGAACAAAACAGAGATGTGCAATTCTAATAGGAGGAAGCAAAGATAACAATCTTTATTTTAGCACTGCCTGCCAAATTAGAGAAAGCATCATTCAAGTAAGGTTTTTGAAAAGAACAGAAAAGGGTTTTTTTTCAACTAACCTGACAGCTTTGTACAAAAAGAGAACTTGATTCAGAATAAATGTAAAGGAAGAATAAATAAGGTTAGACAGTTACAGTATAACTCTCGAGAAAAGAACATTCAGAGTTTAGGGAGAGGTAGAAGCATGCTGGAAACACTGACAGTTCCTAGAGAAGGCAAAGCCAACAAGGGCAAAGTCACAAAGAAGAAGCAGCAGTGTGAGGTAAGAAAAGGTCAGAAGTTCTGACATTCGCCCTTAAATGAGCATACCTGGAAGGAAGTTTCCTTTGATATTAAAACAGATTGATTAGAGTTTGTCAGAATGTATGCAACAAAGCACTGAAGACCCAATGATGTTTTATAAGAAGGACTTTTGAGGTCAGCCATTACAATACTACCTCTTTACTCTATATACCTGACTGTAGAAATACAGAAACTGCTTTAATATGGACAGGTACTTTGGCTGACTTAAAAGAAAAACAGAGGGAACACATGAAAAGGACCCTTAGGATTTATGGAAAGAATATTCTCAGGAAATATGTGCTTAATAAAGTAATACAAAACTTTTGCATGTTTGCCACATAAATGCTTTGATAAAATTAGACATTGATACTTAATATTTATATTCTATTTTTTTTTCGGACAAGGTCTCTCTAGCCATTCCTGAATCTGATAAAAATCAGGCTGTATTTCAGCTTAAAATATTTTTGACAGAACTAACTGCATATCAACTTTAATTTTATTTCTATATTATTGAAAACTGTTTTAATCTGAAAAAGATTAAAAAATCTGAGACACAGTTGCTGTAATTTTTGCTTTACATGCTTCTATGTGCAGCCTGTCTATACCCACATTACCAGCACAGCAGCCTTGTGGACAACAAGCAAACAGAGGGTTATAATGCTCTCAGGTACTGGTCTTTTAGAACAGCAGAGACATAGTCTTGACAGTTCTGATTAAAACCAAGAAAATCTAGCCTTCAATGGTATGCTCCAAATTATTTTTTTTTAAGATAATAAATCCTTGACTCTCGCTAACGCTGTTTCCTAGCACAGACTTGCCCAACATTCACAGTGTTGAAATGCAGGCAAGTGATGAAGCCATAGACTTGGCTGTACTTTCTTAAGAAGCAGGTTTCATTCTATTTAAGCAGACGCAGTTAAGTGAAGCATGAGCTGTACTATTGCTGAGCCCATCCCTTTGGGATTCAGAAGATAACTGCTTGAAGAGCAGTCTGTGCTTCTACCTGCATAGGAATGAAGCGCAGCCAGAGAGTAACAAAAGCTTTTCTCCAACACCTATCACACAGGAAGACTGCATGAAATACATCTTGATGGAAAGCTATTGTATTTTTTATTGCATTAATTGAGGAAAGGATGTCCTAATAAATTTTTGGTTAATAATTAAAATATAATGGTACAATAATTGTTATATAAAATATACCAGGGGTTGTTATAACTAAGAATGTTCATTTAATGACTTATAATTTATGTGCTGATAATATTGTCTGATCCTTTTCTTGCTTGCTATGTTAGAGGCTGGACTGGTATATATTCCCCTTGCTGTTCAATATGGAGAATAAAGAAATATGTTAAGAACAAAGAGTGCCACTGATGGTGATATTTAAATAACCCCAAAGGTGAATAGAGTGAATCTACAAATGTTACAACATTCTTTCTAGATGAAATAATGTTGATTTTGTCATTTGAAAAGCAAAAGATTGTTTCTAAGGCTTTTTCTTGTATAAAAACTCAGAAGGTCAACCTTTGTTTTTTGCTTCAAAAAACCCCAAAGTGTTTGTTTTGTTTGAGCGATGAAAGTTCTGGTGCTTTTTACTGAATTATTTCTAGGTGCTTTTTGTAGCTATCCACATCCACAGCTGTCCTTTGGTTTAATTAAAAACATTCTCCTTAGGCTTACATGGTCAAATAAATGATGAATGTGATTAGAATCTGAGTGATCTATAATTAAAAAGAAATATCTTAATCTATATCTTTATCATAATCTATGCATAAACTTGCATCTCTTTATCAGAGCACTAAATATTGATGACTTTTTGCACCCCCACAAACTGTCCTGTATGTTATCATTTGTTATACTTGAATGCTACTGTGTAACTAAAACGTATTTCAAAATTATCATCTGTATTTTGTAATGCTTATTGGTGCATTGATTAACTGTACTATTTTAAAAACACCAGAAGTTCCATAGATTAAACATATTTAATTCTTCCTGTTCTACAGTCAAGGTTCAGATCTACAAAAAATTCACATGTATGTAGAACAATGACAAAAAAATATCCATTATATCTTACACTCAAAAAAAAAGGTAAATTGAGATGAGTTGTGAATAGTTGCATCCTGTATCTGGACAGCAGCTGAAGTCTCTCACGTAATGACTGATTTTACAGGTAATGTTGCATATAGGCTCCTAAACACCAAGACAAACCCAAACTACTTTTTCAAGGCATGTATTTATGAGATCTATAAATGATACCTTTCCATTTAATTTTGCCACATGGAAACAGACAAGGTTATTAAGAGATAGGGGTATAATATCTGTATTAGCTGATAATAGTAATCCTTTGGTTTAGATTCTTTATATCTATTTTTTTGAGTTCTTAAAGGTAAAAGACACTAACAAGAAAAAATATCTCTCATTAAAAAAATATATCTAGATATTAAAAATTAAATATAACAACATAGAACAGACAGGAATATCTGTAGTTTTTCAAGCATCTGACTGAGGTATTGCTATAGGCAGTACCTATGGGGCTGTGGGAAAGAGCTCTAGGTTTTTTATTTGAGAGAAGAGGCTACATTTGGAGTAGCTGAATCTGACAATTCAATAGCCATGAAGCTACCACAGAATCGTGTGTCAGCAACGGTCAGGGTAATGGTAAGCTTGAACAGAATACCTGTACATATATCTACCTACACGTGGTCAGACATATTGGTGAACACTTACAGCAAACAGATCACTCACACAGACATGAAAACCACTGACAGCCTCAACCTGTTCCTGTCTGGTTGCTAAGGATGAAAGCCCATTCATCCAAAAGATGTACAGTGTGTTGTCTGAAGAAGGTGGGCTCGGATTATCAGCCTCCCTGGCTGATGGCTCCTGAGCATATCAGCCACCAAGGCCCCAGCCCTTTCTTCTTGCTGGTGCTCACACCTACGTACAAGCCATGGACACGCTCAGTAACTGGCCTTACACAGTCAGTCTACCCAGTAGGTGTCTCTTAGATCTGCAGAGGCTCCTAAAAACACCTGTGCAAATGTGTCTGGTGGCTGGTCCTATGATTGTATGAAATTCCTCATGAGGGGAAGAGAAGGGGCAGGTACCGATCTTTTCGCTCTCATAACCAGTGACATGATCTGAGACAATGGCATGAAGCCATGTCAGGGCAGGTTTAGGGTGGATACCAGGAAAAGGTTCTTCACCCAGAGGGTGGTTGGGCATTAGAACAGGCTCCCCTTGAAGTGCTCAGACGCTCAAGCCCGACAGAGTTCAAGAAGCATTTGGACAGTGCCCTCAGACACATGGTGTGATTCTTGGGGTGTCCTGTGCAGGGCCAGGAGTTGAACTTAATGATTATTTCAGCTCAGCACATTCTATGATTCTATGGTTTATTAATGTAAATTTTATGTCATGTATCTGTTCCAAGAAAAATTAATTCAAATAATTATTTTATATTTAAAGAGCTAAGAACTAAGTATATTCTGAGTTTATATTTAATCAATTATTATATCATGTGTATCATTATCAGTTATTAGTTTATCATTTTACTATGTCATTTAAAATATTACTTGACACACAGATAAATTTTCACTTGTTTTCTGATGCTATGCCATATTTATGCTGGAGCTGAATTTGATCCCCAGATAATCCATCTGAAGAACACAAGCTCCTATAAAGTCCACAAAAAGGTGCATTAACTTCTGAGAGATGATAGAAACACTGGTGAGAAAAGGATGATTCACAAGCCCTTGACCACTTTTCATCTAAGCAATATTCTTGGCAGAGTGAACACTTGTCTGATTTGGAGAAGCAACAAATGACTTTGAAAATTAACCAGAGTCTAGACTACTCAGTGAAGCATATATTATTCCTTCCTATTCTCTATAATGGAAGAATTGCTGCTTGAATGGTTTCATCAGCTTAATCAGCAAATCTATCTTCTGTACTTTTCTAGTGGTAGAACAATTTACACTTATACCTTAACTTTCATTGTTCTCCAAAATTTAGATGCAGCCTTGATTTTCTGTTACCATCATTACATAATGAATTAATATATATCATTAGGGCCTACATCCACTTTCATTTTGATTTGAAACTAAAGATATTTTTTAAAAGTTGCTATGGACGTGATTTCACAGATGAACAAAGTAATCTTGCACTTCAAAATAGGAACATTTGTGCAATAACAATATATTTTTTAAATATGTTCTTGTGTCTTTGACTAAACTGTATCTTCTGGCAAAGAATGAATAATCTCAGGAAAAATGGATGTTGCACTAGGTCTAAAAAGAAAAGAAATCTAAGAAATTAGTTTGCAACAGAAGCTTAGACAGCTGGCCATTTTACAATTGCAGTGACAATGCCTTAATTGACCATAAAGTCTTAAGAGCAATATTGTAGACTTTCACTGCATTTATTCACTATTTATACCTCAGAGGTATAAACGACACATGAAGGAAGAGGCCATCAGTATGACAGGAAAGGATAATATTAAGCTACAGTTTTGCTATAAAACTAGAGATTGTTAGGGGGGTACCTCCTATTATTATTATATTAACCAATTTAAGGTACTGGAATCTGCTTTTATTTTATGGGAGTTTTTTTGTTATTTTTGTTGTGGTTGGTTGGTTGGTTGGTTGGTTGTTCGGGTTTTTTTTTTGTTTTGTTTTGGGGTTTTTTGTACTAATTACAGACTGTTGCACAGGTCAGAGTTACTTAGAACAGCTGCATTTGTTCTGCTATGCTCCCAGTCAAACTCATCCCCAACTAATATACTGGATGGGAGGATGTATTTGAAGAGACATAAACCCTTTCTACATCTTACTCCTTATCCTCCTAGAATCCTGTATCTTGGAAAAATACATAGGAGCTAAAAAAGATGGATATCCCTAAGACACAATTCCTTCCCATGTTGCACATTTCATTAGATGGACATTTTAAAATACGCTAGTCAAATTCTCCTGGTGCCTATTTGCCTCTCGTGCACAAAGGTACACAAACAGACTGCTAAATGATAACTTGTTTTGCCAGCCCGACTTGTTGCCTTTCATATTTATTATCCACTTAGCCTCTAAATCACCTCTCCATCTCATATATTTGAATTTTCCTATACAGAGGACTTAGAATCGTTTTGTCTGCATTATTTTAATTTGTTCAAATTTATGTAATTTATGTTTTCATTTTTCAGATTTCATTTGTCTGGTTAAATTACCCATTTTTCATGTTTTCTAAAAAGTCCAAAAGAATATCATAAAGAGCAGATTTACCACTGTAATGGAAGGGCTTTTACAAAAATGACAATTTAGCATCTATCTAAGAATTTGCAATCAGCTTCTTATTGCTAGCAGATATTGCCTTCTGAATAATCTTTCTAGGCTCTGTACATAGGCCTTAGGTCATGGTATATCTATGACCACACATGCTTATATTAAATGTTCCTGTAATGGTTTGAGTAATTGATTGCTCCAGTATTGTTTCTAAAGAACATCTTTTCTTGTTGAAAATCATCATGCTCCAGCTCCCATCACTGGGTCTTTTCATATTTCTTTCTGATATACAAAAGCTCTCTTTATCTGAAAACTCTTCCTCAGTATAGTGAATATGGCAAGTGACAGAGGCAGGAATTATACCCCACAGACATTTTGTGTTTAGACTTATCAACACAAACAATTAATTTGTGAAATCAATATTAATAAAAAAATGTGATTTACATAAACTATGGAGTGATTCCTGTCAATTAAAAATATTAACCTAAATATGAAGATGGTGACAATACTTGCATAACAAATATCTAGAATCCCTCATTTCTTTGTGAACAAAGCAAAAAGTTAGAAAGAGCAGTCTGATTTAATTTTAAGAAATTCAGTGAGGTTTTTCAATGGCTATATCTTTACTTCATAAAAAATGAAAGGGGATCCTTCCTAATTACTTCTTTAAAGTTTGTGCTATACTCTTCCTTAACTTTTTGTTTTGAAAGCAAAATATGAATAATTCAAACAAAAGACACCCCCCCACACCCAGTATCCACATCTATCCCTTAAAATTACGTCTTTTAAGAAAACTGTTAGTGATTAAGGTAATAAAGCTGGGGAATCAAAAAACACGTGCTGAAGAAACCCATGTTAAATGTCTCACGAAGTGGGGTCTCTGTGGGCTGCTTACCAGCAAAGCAGTAGTTCCCAGAGCAACTAAAGCAGTCAGTGGGTTCTTCAGCCTCAGGCTGTCCGTGGTTTCAGGCTTGGAATAAAGGAGCAGGCTCTGGCGTGGGTTTGGGAAGGTGTTTATTCCAGTCCAGTCCACGTGGCAGAACTCAGCGTGGGGCCCTCGTGCTCTCTTTTACCAGGGCGCCGCCTGGGAAGCAGAACACTCGGGCCAAGGAGGCAAGGAAGGGGGTGGTACAGGACAGGGTGATACCATGTGATTTTTGGGAATGGGGTGGAAGGGGTTTTGGAAGGAATCTACCAATACAGACAAATAAACAAAATACATATACAACTTTGAAAACCTCAATCATGCACCTCAACATCTCCCCCTTTTCTTTTTCTTAAAGCTAAGCGTTTTGTATTTGAGGAGACAGACTTTTAGACTTAAAAGATGAAATTTCGTCCCACATTTGGTCAGTGGACAACTTTTCCATTGGGATGACTTTTTCTGGATCTTTTTTATCATTAGGATTAGCAGGCATGGTGATCATAGGGGGTGCGGTATCATTAGAGATACAAACTATACACTTGATAGAACAAAAGGCAATTAAAATAAAAACAACAATAAATAAAATTGACAGTTCAGCTTTGATCAGAAACCTAGATTGCCCAGGGAGTCCCAGTTCAATAACAGTTCTTTCAAATCTGTTTCAGCTTTTTTGACAACGTTTGAGATGTTTTGATGGATGTTCTGCGTTTCAGGAGGGATGGTTTTCACCGGCAGGTGTTGCAGAAACTGACAAGCGCGCAAAATTGCAGCACCTGGGCCGTGTGGTTCACAGAGACAAAGACACAGAGAAAGGGAAAGCAAAAATGGAGGCTTCACAGATGGTTTTTTAACGAAAAGAACCGCAAATTTGCAAGTTCTTCACGGTTGCACAACCGATTTCCCCAAAATTCTTTCCTTCTCAGAGGAAAGCAACCGTGGTCTTTTTAGCCCTGTTCCAGTAGGAACAAGTAAATAATTATACTCACCATCCGGCGTGCAGAGAAGAAAATTCGTGGTAATGTAACTTCCAAACCTTTGAAAGGACTCTCCTGGTGCTGGAAAGCTGCCCTTTCTTGCTGAGGATGGTTTTTCAGCAATGCACAACATGCCAAAGAGCTTTTTTTCCGATTCCCACAGTGGGGTTTTTGGGATCTTTCTTATTGTTGTGGCTCACCTTCAAGGTGGCTCACGATGGCTGCCCTGCTTCCATGCTTTGTCGGACACGCCTCTGAGCTCACGTGTCCTCTTCAGGGCACGTTGCTCTAGTGGGGTCCTTTGCCAAGCCGAGACTGAGGGTTTGCCTTACGTTCTGGGCACCATTTGAAGTGGGGTCTCTATGGGCTGCTTACCAGCATAGCAGTAGTTCCCAGAGCAACTAAAGCAGTCAGTGGGTTCTTCAGCCTCAGGCTGTCCGTGGTTTCAGGCTTGGAATAAAGGAGCAGGCTCTGGTGTGGGTTTGGGAAGGTGTTTATTCCAGTCCAGTCCATGTGGCAGAACTCAGCGTGGGGCCCTCATGCTCTCTTTTACCAGGGTGCCACCTGGGAAGCAGAACATTCGGGCCAATGAGGGAAGGAAGGGGGTGGTACAGGACAGGGTGATACCATGTGATTTTTGGGAACAAGGGTGGAAGGGGTTTTGGAAGGAATCTACCAATACAGACAAATAAACAAAATACATATACAACTTTGAAAACCTCAATCGTGCACTGCAACAGTCTCATGGTGACCTCCTCAGCTATGATTAAATCCTTAGTACATGGAAGTCCTTGACCTGTTGCTGCAAGTCCAGAAAGGGCCACCAAAGTACTGGAGGGATGGACCACGTCTCCTATGAAGACGGACTGAGAGTGTTGGGGTTGTTCAGCCCAGAGAAAAGAAGGCTCCAGGGAGATTTTCCTGCAACCTTTCAATACTTAAAGGGGAATTATAAGAAAGGTGAGGACAGATTTTTCAGTAGGGCCTCTAGCAATAGGGCAAGCGGTAATGGTTTTTAATCAAAAGATGGTAGATTCAGACTAGATATAAAAAAGAATTTTTTAATGATGAATGTGGAGAAGCATTGGAATGGCTTTCCCAGAGAGGTGGTGATTGCCCCACTCCTGGAAAGATTCAAGCTCAGCTTGGATGGGGCTCTGAGCAACCTCAACAGGTCCAAGATGTCCCTGCTTGTTGCAGAGGGAGGTGAACTAGAGGATTTTCAAGGGTCCTTTCCAACCCAAACTAGTCTAGGATTTTATAGGATTTTATCTTCATTCTGTGAAGATGACCAGGGTCAAGCAGGTTTTGTTAGGGTTTTTTGTTTGTTTGTTTGTTTTTTTAAATCTGTTTTGGGAGACACTAGTCTATTTTACCTGAATTGTAAATTAATTGAATTAATTAAAAAGAACCCTCATAGGCATTCTATAGATTTTTTTTTTTTTTTTTTTTTTTTTAATTAGGAACCAGTATGTGAAATGCACATTTAGCATACTTACCACCATATTTTACTGTTTCTCAAACAGCATTGTCTGGACAGCGCCTCCTAAACTATAAAAAGTTCTGATCACTATGAGATATGTAATAAATTTTTTAGTACTTCTACAACCAAATTCAAATGAAATTTGTTCTAATATGCAAACTGATCAGTAGAATGAGTCTTTCTTCTTACCTTTCCTTGAAAACTATGACGTATTCACAAAAGGATGAATAACAAAAATGTATCTTGATTCTTGTGATTGTTATTATGCAAATCAGATTACTACTTCAAGTTACAGTGAAGATATAATTGTATTCGTTCCATATGGTTAGGCTCATTAGAACAGAATTTTAAAACAAGGAAATTAAGACAAATCTGCTTACTATGTGAGATATTTCAGACATATTCTGATGATGAATTCAAACTGAATAAAATTGCATTAATCTGCAGACTTGGAGAGCACCTCTTGTCATGCAGGGAGAAAAGAAGGTTTGTTACTCCCTAAGCAAGTTATTTTTTGCATTGAATCCTCATATTCTGTTGTTTATGATAATAAGTGCTGGTCAGAGCACTGGGGACTGGCTGTAGGAAGATGCTCAAAGAGCATCAAATGATAATCAAAGAAAAAAAATATACTTATTCTTTTCTGACCATGTATTGGAAACTCAGTATAGCATTTGCAGAGAAAGCCAACATGGAGTATCTTACTCATCACAAAATTTGACAGCATGAGGTTTACTTGTGTCCTGGTTTCAGTTAGGATAGTGTAAATATCTTCTCAGCAGCTGTTACAGTCAAGATATTTTTTGCATATATGAACATCTTCAATCCAGCATGGGGTTCTTTTAAAAAAATTTAATAGCATCTTCCAGTAATATACACTAGCTCAGTTTGCTATGGCTCTAACACATCTAAATGTAGATTCATGGACCACATATAGTAGGAGAAATAAATTAATCAGAAATAACTGAAGAATTTATTAATTGTCTTAATTTTCTTTTTATTATATTGAGAACATAGACCTATGTTAAGACATTCACCATTTGTGCAGTAATCTGACAGAAGTAGCCATATATAAAAAGGGATATATAATTTAGATGGAGAAAAAAAGCCCACACCTTCATATAAGCAAATTCATTTTTCCTATAAAATGCACCTGTTCCTTCTTCTGCAAATGGCATATCCTTTCCTGCTATTATGAATAAGCTGTATGACTTTTCCACTTCTTTGTGACTGTGACTGAATGAGTCTTGAAACTAAATGTTAATGAGGCAAAATTAATTCCTGAGTATCATAAAGAAATTTTTATGTACAAAATATTTACTAAACTACACTAATCACTTCTTCTCACCATATACTTTTACACCTTCTTAGTTTATTTTTAAGAAAGAACTGTATCATCCACATTCTACTGAAGATCAGCACTTGTGTTGTATAGTTATAATAACAAGGAGAAACCCATACAATGATTCTGAACCAGCCCTAATATAATTACTTTCAGACAGTACAGCTGCTGCAGGGTTATCAGCAGAGTACTCAAGAGTGCTGAGACCTTTCATTTTCACAGACAGTATTTATCACTTTTTCTCTGGTCTACTTCCCCTTATGAAATCACATTTGCCCATTCCTTTCTTATCCTGTAGCCTGGCGCAGTAAAGTGGTTTGAAAATTTAGCATTTAAATATTTTTATTGTATGCTTCCAACTCAAACTTCCAGTTGCAGAACCAAGCACTCAAGCTCAGTTCCATTCATAGTGCATGAGCTTAAAGGCCCAGACATGAGAGAAAATGCATACAAGGAGGGTAAAGAAGTTCCAGGCATAGGACATTTCTGATCCATAGCTCTGTTTTTCATCTTCAAGATTTTCTTTATAGTCTAGGGTTCAGAATGGAGTTTGGCATAGACACTTTGCTGGATGGCTATGGGACTGCCTGACACTATTTAAAAACTAATGTCAAGGTTAGAAAACAACTAGAAGGGCTGCTTAGTAACTATTTCTTTTCCATTTTAATATCTGATTGGTTATTTTCTTCATACAGTTCTCGAAAGAGGTTCACAGGTGAACTTGCATATAAATATAAATATAAATCCTGTGTAAGGGTTTATATCATTAAGAGGTGTGTGAGTTACCCTGAAGATACACTAGTTGCACAACAATCAGGTTTCCAAACCCTGAAGTGTCCAGCTTCCTTTTTGTGACCATATGAACAAAAAATTAATGCTGTGATACCAAAACAAGCAAGTATCTTCGTCATACTTAAGCCTGTTTTGGAACTCACAAAATATTCATTTACTGATTCATCTCAGTTTTGGTATTCAAGAAAATAATTGTGTTTAGATCATGATTTCATAATCTTTACCCATTAGATAGAGGTTTCACCTGAGATGCAGATTGCCTTTCTTGCATTATTTTAAAATGCAACATTCAGTAACATTATTATATGGAAAAATTGAAACAATACCAAAAAACGGAGTATCTTAACTAATTACAGACATCTCGTAAGAATTTGAAATTTTCCTGTGTAATAGTTCTCAGGGAACTATTATACATTCATTAATAACTCAACCAAGCTATTTAGTAGAGAAGCATTGACTGGCTTCTTATTAACATTTATGAAATTTTATATGTATTAGATTTTTCCTCAGGTTCTTATTAGTGTTGTACTGATATACAGGATTTCAAAACCACTTGAGTTTCCTTTCTCAAGTCGAGTACAGTGGCATGGGATTTCCTATATCACATTTGCAAAAGTCTGCAGATCAACTTCTTGGTTATACCTAAATAACAAATTGCAAACACTTTTGCCTTATGTATTATTCTAAATTATTTAAATGGCTAACTTCTAATAACATAAATGCAGTGCAAATGACTTCCTGAATAGTCCAGTAAAAGTTTCATTTAATACAAGACTATAATTTCAAATTTGCTTCAATTTCACTTAAGAAATGAGTTCCCACTGATTTTAATGAAATTAAGAAATGTTAACTCTTTCCTCATGCAGGATGATTGTCTTTAATAATTAAAAATAAAATTATTCATATAGAACAAGTTTTTCAGTGTTTGTTTTTTAATAATAGTTTTCTGATCTATTTTTGGAAGATTAATGAAAAGAATCTTTAGTCTAAAATAAGAAAAAGTAAACATTGTCACGTATCTCTGAAAAATCAGAGAAAATTATTTTAGAAGAGAAAAAGAGAAGTTTAATGTTTATGAAATAAAAAATGAGGGTGAGTACATAAATACATATTGAATGTTTTCTTCATTTGGCTTTGCTGCCTAATATATTTGTTAAAGTATTGCTAAAACCTGCAAAATATTTTTAATTTATGATACTTTTCAAGCATTTATTGTAAATACAGAACTTCAGCCTGGACTTGATGATTTCCTTGTCTAATAAATCCAATATATTGTCACCTTTGAGTATCTTTCAGTGTCAATTTTCAGATTTTCTTGACTTTCACTCCCTCATCTCTGATGCAATTTAATCTCTTATCAGAAACTCAAGTTCTCTCCTTTCCTCTCTCCTTCCCTCTCCTCATTCCCATGTTGCTCTTCAGCTTTAGATCAGTCACAAACACTTTGATGATATCATCTTCCTTCTGTATTCTCTGATAAAAAATGTTTCTTTTATGTGCAATTCATTTTCTAATGTAGTGCAGTAATGTTCTAATTTCTGTAACATGCTCTTGTAGTTCAGCTTCATCTGCTTGATTTGACTGGAAACTATTAAACAGATCAAGTGTTTCAGGGCTAACTATCATGAAATATGATATTATCTGATGAGTTTTACTACTTTGTGGTACATACCTCCTTCAGACATGGAATAAACTGCTGTTTAAATCTTCTCCATGTTTTTTTATACTACCATAATGCTCTGTCCTTTGAGCATTTTCATTACTTCATTTTTCTACTCAGGATGTTTATAAAACAGTAATCATTCTGCTAATGCCTTGTGATTGTTGAGAATATGTCATATCAGCAGGATTGCAGTAATGGAATAAGATCCATCCCGTAACAGCTCTTCAACCTTGCCTGCCTTGCAACCATGCTAACAGGCTTTGCTGATGTACCATGTTCTTCCTTGAAATTAACAAACCTGGGAGAAGGTGCACTTACCAGGACTTATTGCACAGTTCCAGAAAATTACCTCCTAGTTGATCAAAGAATCAATCCTCTTTGGGGTGAATAAGTCAATTTATGTTGCAGCTGGATATTTAGCCTTTTTATTCAGATCATCTATCTACACCCTTGCTATTTTCAAAGTTTTTTAAAAAACGTGGGTATTCTTCAGTGCCAATTTAAGATCCAGCTAAGAGACAGAGTGAATCTATGCTTGTTTAAATTCTAAGACAGACCTGTGGACAATAACCTAGTCCATGATGACTGTATTTTTATATCAGACTGTCTTTGAGGTAGAACAGCCTTCACTTTCTCCTAGGTAAAAGTACTGTGATAAAGTGTCTGTTTACATTGTGGCTACTGGTGCCTGTACTTCCAGCCCATAGATACGTAGAATTCCCCAAATTTCAGATGGTTTCTGTTTCTATGCCATGATGATCTGGTTGTCTCATTGCAAACTGGAGTTCATTCGGGATCTGATTCAATATCAGGATGCTTGGGAGGACCTTTGTTTCATATGGGGTAGCTGACTTTAAATGTGTTCCTTTCTGCACCCTGACTGCAGGAAGGGAGAGAAGTTCAGAAAATCATCTGCTTTCATGCATTTTTAATACACACCCTACCCATCTATATACACTCCTCCTTTACTTCATTCACCTGTGAAGATAGGCCCTTTGTACCCTCATCACACAATATTTAATTCCTCTTTTTTCCACCAAATTTAGTTTCTATGATGCAGATTCCAAGAAATAGTTAAGTCCCAAGTCTTGGGGTCTGAAATGCTTAGAAGCTTGCCACAACACCCCCCTGCAATGCTACAGGCTGGGGACAGTGTGGCTGTACAGTGCCCAGGCAGAAAGGGACCTGGGGGTGCTGGTGACAGCAGCTGAACATGAGCCAGCAGTGTGCCCTGGTGGCCAAGAAGACCAATGGCATCCTGGCCTGTATCAGGAATGGTGTGGCCAGCAGGTGCAGGGAGGTCATTCTTCCCCTGGCTACTGGTGAGGGCACACCTTGAGTGCTGTGTCCAGTTCTGGCCCCTCAGTTCAAGAAGGACGTTGAGACACTTGAGCGCGTCCAGAGGAGGCAATGAGGCTGGTGAGGGGCTTGGAACACAAACCCTGTGAGGAATGACTGAGGGAGCTGGGGGTGTTTGGCCTGGAGAAAAGGAGACCCAGGGGTGACCTTATCACTCTCTACAACTCCCTGAAAGGTGGCTGTTGTCAGGTGGGGGTTGACCTCCCAGGGAACCACTGACAGAGCAAGAGGACACAGTCTTAAGCTGCACCAGGGGATGTTTAGGTTAGACATCAGGAAAAAATTCTTCACTGGAGGAGTGATTGGGTACTGGAATCGTCTGCCCAGGAAGGTGGTGCAGTCCTTGGATGTGTTTAAAAAAAGACTGGATGTGGCACTCAGTGCTGTGGTTTAGTCAATAAGGAGGAGTTAAGTTGTAGGCTGGACTTGATGATCTCAAAGCTCTTTTCCAACCTAATTAATTCTGTGATTCTGTGATTCTGTGAAAAAGACCTTTCTTATATCTACCATTTTAAAAGAAACTGTAATTCTAACTCATGGATCTTCCTCATGACTTTTTCTTTCCAGAGGTGTTTTCTTGATGGTACCTGCATTATCTACACACTGTCATTTCTGGAGTTAGGTAAAACTCTATAGACATGAAGTGTAAAAGGCTTTAAAAATTTCTACACGTTCATGTCTCTCATTTTTTAAAAAAAGCTCTCAAAATGCCTAAACTAAGTTATATTTCACAGAATCATGGTGTGGTTTGGGCTAGAAGGTACCTTAAGGATTGTATAGTTCCAAGTCCCCTGCCATGGACAGGTACACCTTCCACTTGTTTAAAGTTTACTCCAGCCACTCCTTGAACACTTCCAGGGATGTTGCATCCACACCTTGTCTCAGCAACCCCTTCTGTTGCCTCAGCACCCACATAGTGAAGAAGTTCTTCCCTAGACCTAATAGAAATTTACTCCCTTCCAGTAAAGTACTGGAAGGCTGCTCTCAGGTTTCCCTGGTCTTCATCGAAGGGGTGCACCAGCCATCTGATCATCTTCGTGACCTCCTCTGGACCAGCTCCAACAGGTCCACGTATTTGTTCTGTTGGGGGCCTCAGAACCAAATATAATACTTGCAGTGGAGTCTCACCAGAGCAGAGTAGAGGGGCAGAATCACCTCTCTCACCCTGCTGGCCATGCTGCTATGAATATATCACAGGATCTGGTTGTTTATCTGTGCTTTGATCACACTGTCAGGACATGTTATATTTCTTGTCCACCAACACTCACTCCCAGGTCCTTCTCCTCTGGGCCACTCTCAATGCATTCAACATCCAGACTGTATTTGTGCCTGGGATTGCCCTGATCCGAGTGCAGGACCTGGCAACTGGTCTTGTTGAACTTCATGAGGTTCACACAGGTGCACTTCTCAAGACTGTCACAGTCCCTCTGGATGACATTCCTTCCTTCCAGTGGTGTCAGTTGCACCACACAACTCAGTGTCATCAGCAAACTTGCTGAGGGTGCACTTGATTCCACTGTCCCTGTTGCTGACAAAGATTTCCTGCAAAAATATAAAATTGATATTAATTGCTTAAGCAGATCCATGTACACACTGCCCTCTTCCCCTTTTACTGCTAGACATCATGACATTTTGGTAGAATTACAATGATGTTGTCTTCCACAACATCCCAGCCTGAGGAGGAGGGGTGTTTGTCCTAATAAAGTGATTCATATAAAACCCTACTTTGTACAATGCTGTGGGGATAATATTCTCCCATTATACACTCCAGTATAAAATATTAAAATAAATGTGAACAACAATTAACAAACATCATATTATAGTATGTTTTCTGAAGTTCTTAAATACTTCTATAGTTACTATGGTGAAAATCATTACTGGACTATCATATGTTGATGAAAATGATTAGACTTTATGGCAGTGAGAAGGATACTAGATATTGTGAAGGTTATTTTGTGGGGTTCAGTCCCATAGTTCATGACATTTGAGCTTCTTTCCTCTTAAAACATTCATTTTATGAGGTTTTTATGTTTTTGTTTTTGGGTTTTTTTTTTTATTATGATATGTGATTTATCCTCTGTTGGTCTGGAAAATGAAATTCAGCAAGCAAGGTCACCATTCAAGCTAATTGCCCTTTGACCTTCACGCTTCCTTTCTGCTATGATGCAATGCAGATATTTAATTTTTCTTTTGTGAAATATGTGCATTTGAGTGAAAAATATGTTCATTTTTTTTATCTGCATCAGTTAAGGTTTATTCACAGAGGAGGTATATTTTCATTATAAATGTGAAATGTAGCTTCAAGGTTATAATTCTTTGGTTTCTCCTTTGTGTTTCAGCGTTGTTTTGTGAGCAGCATTTTGAATTACCCTGGCTTGTATCATCTTTTTCCTCAGAGACACCCCCACAAAAAATAGTAACAAAAAACCCCAAGCAGAATGGAGAAGAATCGCAATGTGAATAACCTTGTACATTTTATAGATAATTGCCCCTCTGGGGCTGTATAATTCAGAGGCATAAAATGGACTGTTTCTCAAACTGTAGGAATTCTAGAGAGCCTGAAGTTAAAAAAAAAAAAAAAAAAAAGAAAGGAAAAAAAAAAGAAGAAAACTCTCATCTACTATGGGCATTCAGCTGTGAAATAATTACTCCACTGACCTCATTTTACCACTGACATCTATGAGAGCAGAGATTTATCAAGGCTGAGTGCTTTTGAAAATCTCACCTTTAGTGTCAGTGAGAAAACCTGCTCATTCCAGATTCTCACTTCACCTGATACTATAAGCAACTACCACAAAGGCCTGTGATAGCACCTCCAAGGTTGGAGGGGCAAGGAAGGGAGGACAGAAGAGAAAGGATAAGGAGACCTAAGTAACCTTTTCTTCCCTGCTCCTATACAGAAAAGTTCTTCAGTAAAAATATCCCATTCTACTTGTAAAAGTTAATCAGGTCTTTAACTTTATGCCTGAATATTATTTATGATTATTAATTCTATTTCAAACTGGTTTTAATATGTACATTTTAGCATCACACTCTAACAAAGAAAGTGATGATGAATTTTGCTGGCAGTAGTACAATTACTAAATGAATCTATCTTCTTATTACTATTTTAATAATATATTCAGCAAAACTTCTGAATACATAGTGGATCTGTCAGAGGCTTTGTAGCAAGACTCTCACCAGCCAAATGAAAGTGTGGATCCATCTTGAGCACACATGAACAAGACTCTTGCTGAGAATAGTTATAAACATACTAAAAGCACCTGGAAAAAGGAGGTAACAAAAATTCACTTTTCCATACCCAGTGAAAAGTGGTAGTTGAGTGGATAGAATACGCTAGTGTTCAAAAAATTCCAAACACTTCACTAACACTTTCTATTTTCCTCATGAAGCATTTTAACTACATATAAAAGGCATTTCTATATAAGCCAAAATTTCCTACTGCATACTGGGGAAGCAATATCCTTGTGAATTTGAGGTGGAGTTAAGAGCAAGAGCTGAGGTTGTAAAACTCCTAGTGAAGAAATGGAAATGCAGGACAGCACAAAATGGTTCCATACAGGCAGGTTTCACTCATATTAAACACAAAACCAAATAAAAGTTATGCTATCTACTACTGTTTCTGCAAGTGAATTTTCTTTTGTAAAGATATCATATATCAGAACATAATTTTTAATGGGTGTTACATGTGTTTTCACAACAAAAATTATAAACTTTATGTCAGAAGAGAATTAAAAGACTTTTGTACAGATTTTAGTTTATTTTCCTTACAGCACAGTATTCCATAGAGTAGAACATTTTGGCCCACTGTTATTTAACATCATGTCATAAAGCAGAAATATTAATTCAAACCAATATTATACTAAGCTAATAACACTTACTTAAACAGAAACAATGTTTTAATTATAGATTTTCATGTATTTTCAATGTCTAATCAGAAAAAAAAATAAATATTTTTTATATTCCAGACAGTAATATTTTATATAAATATAAATAAAATTTATTAAATAACAACTAGAACTGCGTTTTCTCATGTAAGTCTAACCTCATCCACAGAGTCAAACTCCAAGAAATACCTATGCTTAAACAAAACAGGTATATATTTTCTTGGATATAAATCTTGGTTTTCAAATTGGTCCATATTAAACTATTCTGGAAATTTAAGTCTCCTAGGGAGTTAAGAAAAAGAATCTGACTTACAAAGTCACATTTCTGTCTGTAAGTCTGTCTCAAGGGTTAGTTTGTGTTCATTCTTCCTTCCCCTGATCAAAATGAGCATTTAATGATATCAAATATAGTACTGCAGAAACCCAAAATATGACATAAATGAAGAAAGGGGCATGGATAAATGGACTCATTTTTATAACCTGCAGTGTAGATCACTATTGAGTGGCTTTAGGATGGCCCATTATCTGTACTGGTTTCCCTTGCTCACTTTTATAAAAGAGTTGTGTTGTGCACATATGAATTGATTGTCATTGTTTTTCTGGTTTCATTTACTCATTCAATGGTTTGAAAGTCTTCAAAGGTATTGAAATATCTGTTTTTAAAGACTGTCAACACTTCTTAATCCCATTTTACAAGTCACACTTTTGGGTCTCCTGACAAAAATATATAGTATTTTTTAATCTACACATTAGGAGAGCATTATTTTTTTTCTTAAGTCACAAATGCAGGGTCTATTCTTTGCTTTGCATAGCTTATGTATACTGTTTCAATTCTATTCCCTCAACCATGTTATTTGCTTCTGCAGACATCATTTCAGTCTTATGTTTTGCAGAGGTCATTGGCAGTGGCAGCTTATCACTTCTGGCATGAATTTGTTTGCACATGTCTAAGAGAGTGCTCACCTTCTGCAAATTTCAGTGGAGGATCTTCTACACACAGAGGTCTCAGACGTGACAATCATGGTTATAAAGTGTTGGTTTGTTTGAAAGCACTAGTTTTGTTCAGTTTTGATTGATATTTCAGCATCCTTCAGTCTGAACACACTAGCAGTGAACCAGCAAATAGTATTTTTGCAGCACCCAAAGCAATCTAAGTACTATGTGAGACAGGTAGGCCCAAAATGGACAGATCTGATCCCTTTTTTTTTTTATGCAGAGCAAACCAATATGGTGTGTTCAAGTGGGAAAAATGTGAATTCTAACAATAACACCAGAAACTGTTCCTACTTCAGATCTCCACATCTTGTTTGGTATTTTGTGGGGAGTGTGTTCACATTATTTTTGTGTAGCTAGAGTGGCCCTTTGCATGTGAGTATAGACACACATTGACACTTCTTACCTGTTTCCTATGTACATATATATTTGTGTATGTGAATCGAAATGCATAAAAATTACATGATGTTTTTCATGCACATTAGTTGTGCTGGTAAAAAAAAAATAGCTGAGTATCATTCTGAATGTGATGGGAACCAGAAGCAGTCCCCCAAGATAGAGGCAATATCTCCATAAGGTAATTGATGCTCTCTTGTGAAGGCAAGAAGTTCCTGCATTTAGTGAATTCTAATTTACTGTCAGTGTTTTGTTTTGTTAATGTTTGAGTATGCCTTTCACATCTACTCCAAAGAAAAGGGAGATGCTAATTTAAGGAATGACAAGCTGCCATTCAGCAGTTCACTGATATTGTGGTCTCTATGATGCTGTGTCTTCCTAATTCCTGTTCAGTTCAAAACCCAGGGGAACCTCGAGTCACTGCCTATCATAGAAGCAAGGTGATCAGCTTGCTTCTTCATTCAACATTGGTTTCTCTTGTTCAGTGAAAACCACAATCAAAGGATTCCCATTCAGGGAAGATACATCTACTCAGTTGTTGCTTCTCCTCAGTCAGCTGTTTCTTCAAAGGAAGCAGCTCCCTATTCTTGTGAAATTCCTGTAAGTTCTGTTGAGTACATTTGCTTACACTGAATACATCTTTAGAACACAACCACTATACCAGTCAGCTGAGCATTCACATAGTTGAAATTCTACTACAGTCCTGAGCTTGTTTTACTGAGTAAGATGGTTTCGCTCAACTCTTCTTAGCTGACAGTGTTTACCTTTGTTTCTTTTCTGATCTTCTTGATACTATACCCTTTCCTGGTTTTGCTGAAGTTTATTAAAAAAATATTCTGTAATTCTTAGCTCCATTTACCTTAAATATCAAAGACAACAGAGTGAATTCTTCAAACAGTAACAATTGTTTTCTAAATTAGGAACTTGAACATAGAGATAAAATTAGCTCAAAAAGACTAGTGCCTAAATTTCATTTTTTAAATTAAATTTTTGCAACGCTTTCCCATTTTTCATTTGAAAAATCTGTTTAAAATTTAATTTTATAGTTAACATTTTTAATGCTTTTATTCAACTTTCATTCAAATCCAAAGAAATCTAGTAAAAAAAAATCTTCAACTGACTTAAAAATATCAAAGCTCATTTCTTCATATTTCTTAATCTTTATGTTCAGCCTGATGCTGCTCTGTTAACATGTAGAATTAACCCAGATTTATTCCCTTAAATGAAGAAGAAAAAGACCTATTGTTGTCTGATAACTGAAATTTTTCATGTGCGTGAGTATATGAACTTGAAACACGCTTCTATATAGGCATTTTAGATAGGGGTAAAAGAACGTAAGAAATTCTGGAAATCTTTTGAACAAAACAAAACAAAATCTGTCCAACATGTTGAGGGCTTTCTGAAGGGCTTCACGGCCCTCTGGGGTATCGGCCATTCCACTAAGCTTTGTGTTTTCAGTGAACTTGCTGAGGTTGCATCTACCCCTTCATCTGAGTCACTGATGAATAGGTTAAACAATACTGGGCCCAGTATTGAACTCTGGGGACACAGACATGTGCCACTGATTTTACCCTCTGGGATCTGCCATTCAGTCACTGTTACTGTGCCTGTTTCTCAAGCCTGGCTAGCCTCAGCACCAGTAACACTCCGGTAGGATCTTTTCGCTCTGCTGTGCCTGCGTGGTGATGGCTGGAGGATGAAAAAAGCAGGGACTCCAGAACAGCTGGGTCACGTGAGTTTATTGGAACTCCGGCGTGGAGTCCTCTCCTCAGGTGTCAGCGTGTCCGAAGACCTTGACTGACCCTCGAGTGGGACCTTTTAAACCGGAGGTGTAACACAGAGGGGAACCAATAAGGTTTAATGGGGAGGTGGCTCATGTCATAAACAAACATATAAAACGACCATACACTGAACATTAGACGATGATAATCAGGATCCTGCCCAATCACTCGACGCCTCTCTCAGAATCTTCTGGAAGTGGGGAGAGACCCCTGAAATGATAGACAGGAACAGGAGGCTACCTGCCAGGTGATGGACAGTTTCCCCTCCTGTCTCTGGAGGGGAAAACTTAGGGAGAATACAGAACCAATCACAGAACTGTCACTGGGGAGAAAACAGGGATAAACCAAAAGTGGGTAACAGAAAGGGTACAAGGAACAAACCATTTTACAAAAGAACGTTAACTTATGAATTAAACTTAAAATTGAAAAATGCACTCCCACAAGCCACTTGTCAATCCACCTCATTGTCCCCTCATCCAGTCCACACTTTCTGAGTTTGCCTACAAAAATGTTGTGAGGGACAGGGTCAAAAGCCTTGCTGAAGTCAAGGTAGACAATATTCACTGCTCTTCCATCATCATCCAGGTACTTGTTTCATCATAGAAAGCAGTCTGATTGGTCAAGCATTATTTAGGAAATAATTTAGGAAATTCATTCTGACTATTCCTGATCACCTTGTCAACCCTGTGGATAGACATGGCCTTTATAATGAGGCACTCCATCAACTCTCCAGGGACTGAGTTGAGGCTACCTGGCCAGTAATTTCCTGGGTCCTCTTTCTTGTCCTTTTTGAAGATTGGAGTGAGATTTTCTTTCTTCCAGTCCTCTGGCAATTCTCTTGATCCCCAAGACCTTTCAATGATGATCATGAGTGGCCTAGCTTTGGTGTCCACCAGCTCTCTCAGCACTCATGGATGCATTCCAACAGGGCCCATGGACTTTTGGATGTCAAGTTCACCTGCTCATAATTGCTGTCTGATCTCTCAGCTTGGTCATGCTGGAGCACAAAGCTCCCTATGAGCCTGAGGACCCTATAGTCTCTTTAACCACAATTTGAGAATTAAGTGTCTAAAACTAGCTGTGTAACTAAAGTATGTCAGTTCAGATCTGAGTCACTTTAAATAAACAGGGAACACCTCTGTAAAAATCCAGCCTGTTAATGCTGGGCTGTTGTGAATCTAGGAATTCAAATCAATTGACCAAAGAGAGAATGAAATGAGGGTGAATTTAATGCTGACATGGGCATTGAGAGGGGGCACTAGAAACCTAAGGAGCAACCCCCTATCTTGTTTAGTGATATGCAGTTCTGCACAAATACACAGCATAAAGGAGTGTAAAATGGAAGGTTAAAATAATTTTCACACTTGCAGCCATCAGGTTGGGATGCACCTCATATCTCCTTTAAGAAAAGTCTCTTCATAGGTTTTTTCTTTTCTTTTATGAAATTTTTGTTTGCAAACTCCTTATCACTACAGTATTATATTGTGAAAACTAGTACCAAATATAAAAAAGACTGTCCAATTAGTGTTGGCTAGAAACCTGAGATGAAAATAGGACTGCCTCTTCTTTTTTTCTCCCCCAAGGTAGAATCTGGGTCATATACTAATTCACACAGTGAATCTTATCTTCTACATCAATTAAGTTTTTACAAAAGGAAAGCATTTAAAATTTTAATTATCAATTGCTAATAAAATATATGTATTTACATGAATGGACATTGGTAAAATAAGTATTTAGATGGATGTTGATGGGAAAATATTTGTTACACGATTGCAGTTAGTTCTACCAACTATTAATGATTTTTGAAAGGATTTATTAAAATTAATTTATTTGACCAGACTAGATCAGGAAAACTGGCCCAAGGAGAAGAGATAATGCCCTTGTGGGATATATTTGCATAGCAATATTGGCTAATACTTATTCTCTTCTATGAATAAGCTACAAGAAGAGGCCTGGCATTTCAAAGAGGTGTGACATAATCCTGTGTTTGAAATTTAGGACATAAATCTATTTCATTTTAAACTAGCCCTGTACATCATTTATTATTTTTATTAAGAAAACTGTCTCTCTCTTTCCCATCTTTTTTTGGTGTTTATTTTTAGCATTTTTGTTAATGGTCCTTTCAAAAGAGCTACTTAATGCTGCAATGCTGCAGTGTGTTCTTCTTAACTGCAATAATGGAACAAACAATCAAGTCCAAAGATGATAGCCTTCAAACTGCTTGCATCCACATAATTTTTAATAGACCAGAAGTGTTTTGAAACACTGCAGTTAGTGACTCAGTGTGCCTTTGTTTTTGTAGCGGGTTCATATTGAGCAGGGTCACTGGAAATATCCAAGCATGCCAAATTTCATGTCATATCAGACACTTGGCAACAGACATTGAGCAAAAAAAGAGTTTTGGCCTTTGGTCTACAAATACCTGGGGCTCCAGGAAGTCTTTGTGAGGTACAGTTGTGGTTTAACCCCAGTAGGCAGCTCAGCCCCACACAACTGCTCTCTCAGTCTTCTGCAGCGGGATGAGGGAGAGAGAGAATTGGAAAGGTGAAAATGAGAGAAATCATGGGTTAGCTAAAGACAAAAGTATGTTAAGCAGAAGCTGAGTATGCAGGCATAGCAAAACAAGGAATCCATTCACCACTGCCCATAGGTAGGTAGGTGTTCAGCCATTCCCAGGAAAACACGGCTCCAATAGGCAGAAGAGTCACTTGGGAAGACAAATTTCATTGCTCTGAACATTGCCCCTTCCCTCTTCTTCCCCCAGCTCTATATGATGAATATGATGCTATAAGGGTTGAGATGTCCCTTGGATCAGTTTGGGTCAGTTGTCCCATCTGAGTCCCCTACCAATCTCTTGTGCAAGAAATTTCCTACTTTCTGGCCAGATGGAGTCAGAAATGGAAAAGGCCTTGACACAGTGCACTGCTCAGCAATAGCTGAAATATCCTTGTGTTATCAAGCCTGGTTTACCTACAATTCTAAAATGTAGCACCAAAGAAGCTACTATGACGAAAATTACCTCTATCCCAGAAAACAATAGATCAGAAGTTACATACTAAAGTAGTAAACTTCAAAAGTAAACCAATTACAAATTCATTATACAGAGATCTGCTGACTTACAGGACATGTTTTAGGTGTTTTCACATCAGAAAAAGTTGAAAACCCGTAGTCTAGATCACAGAGTTTTGCCATTGCTCATTCAACTTAACACCTGATTAAACAGCAAATGTTTATGTTTTCACCATATTATGAATTTATTACAATTAAATGCTGTACTATCAACACTACTTTCTGTTTAACTGTTTTCAGTTAAAACTTCAGTACTGTTTTCCATCAGTTGAAGATTTCAGTACATAAAATCTAAAAGTATCTTCTGAATGAAATCACTAAGAATTCTTTTCAATTGCTAATTTGGACTTTCAATGGCTAAATACATGAACTGCAAGACTTGAAATAACTTCTACTCACAAATTCACAAAGTTCAGCAGAATTGCTGACGTGGATTTGAACTCTTCATTTTATTTAGCACAGTTAGGGTACAGAACTCTAATACTAGCACCCTAATGAGATGAAGAGGATTGAAAAGTTCTTGGATCAAAGACTAAATTTAACCTTTGAAAGTTTATCACCTTGAAATCTTCAGCTTCCATTTCAAATTGCACTTGTCTTGTTTTTAAGTATCACAAAAGCTTTTCCAGTGTCATAATAGAAAAAACAATTTGCATGTGGCTCCCTCCCACCCCCAGTCAAACATGAATTCTGACCTTATTGCTATGTTTTTTCTTTTCAGTTTTATTTATCGGGGGTTTTTATTCATTCTTTACCCTCTCCCCCTGCAACTGCCTCCCTCAAAAAAATTAAAAAAGGGTACCCACAGAAATGACAATTAAAAGAGAGATCATTAGGACAAAAGATGATGGTCACATCATTCTGCTTTGGAGTTTTCTGGGCCTGCAGGCACTTTTTTTTCCCTGCACAGAAAAGGTGGTTTCTAATTCCAAATATGCTGTTAGTTCTAGAATTGGTTAATAGTGCTGTCAAAACTCTGTAGGCTAATCAAGCTATCTCTCCTAGAGGCTGGAAGCTAATCTTGCTGCTTACTTGGTGAAGAGAGTTTAACTGTATTCTTTCTAGGACCATTGGCTAGTTTCAATATTCAACAGCTGAAGCTATTCTCATCAGTTACATCACCCTGCTCTTACTCCTCAGAGCTCTGTTCTCTTACAAAAAAAAATCTTAGCAAAAGAAACATGTTTTCAAGCAATATGTGTACTTCTTTCTTATCTCCAATAAAACATATTTTAAAATTTAATATTATAAGATTTGCAATCCTGTGACAGGTAAGAGCAAGCACAGGTAAAGCAGGAGGAATCTTACAAAAAATCCTTGAAAGTAGAGGAAGTTAAAGAGAGAGCTATACTGTGGGAATCAGTGGGCTGGCCTCCACTGGTCACACAGAAGGCATCAACCTAAGGCCGTGGGAAGCAGGATATTGAGAGGGGAAAAATCTAGCTAGGATTTGGTAAGAAGAATTGGATTATGGGAGTAGTAATGTAAATTAGGTGATTCCATATTAGGCAATGTTTCTAGTTCTTGTCTATGATTGGTTTGTAACGTTTGCTATATAAGGTTATGTTTCGAGTTCACGTTGATGATTGGTTCCCTACTCTCAGATGTAATCCTATATATTGTGGAGTTTACCCTGTTGCTGGATCTTTGGAGATTGTGCTTTGTGCATGGCTTTTGCCCTTCATTATTTTGCTTGTTATTGAAGTTTACTTTTGTGGGCAACTCCATCATTCCCATCTGTATTTCATTTGCCACTCCTGGCTGGTCCAGTTCTGAGGTTGCGAAGCCAATACGACACTATACAACCAAGAGGAGTAACATGTAGGGGGAAGAGAAGTGAGCATGATCTTCCCCATTCAGTTAAGGACTTTCAGAAAAATATATGTTGTAAAGTTTGTTTTATGAACTTGCTTTTCATTCATCTGAGTCATACTATCATTCCAGTGGTTAGGTACACATATATGTGAAAATAATTTTTTTTTGTTTAGTTTCATATTTACTTATGTGAGAAATTTTGTGACCTACTGTTTAAAATGAAAATCATATACTGCATGATTTCTTGTTAATTGTAACAATCTTTCATACAGTCATTAGGATTCTTGCTTCTATGTTGTAAAGTTCCTCCTCCCCTTTATAAGATGCATTCAAAACCTCACAAAATGCAGACTATTTGCATTAGGCCAATCAATTCTGTACATGATTTATGTAAACTTATAATAAAGTGCATTCTAGATATTCTAAATTTGATATACTTTACACTAACTGCAATAGATCACAGAGTATATACAGTTTTGTATAGAGCCCTCTTGCCCCTTCAGCCTAGGAATTCAGTGAGAAGTTAAATATGTATCAAGAGACATTAGGGTGAGTGAAAATAATGAGGCTACAACAGACATGAGGAGAAACCAATCATACTTTTCAGAGAGTAGGAGTTTCTCATGCTTTGGAAATTTCCTACTTTTCCAAGGATGGTAACTTTTATTTCTGTTTAGCAGTCATGACTATTTCCAGTTTATTGCTGAAAAATAGATGTGAAATAAATTGAATTTCAATCTCATTTCTTTCTCCATGTTCCTTAGGGATTTTAAACTGTATCCACACTGAATGTTTTTGAAGTATAAGAAAAAGAAGCTGTCTGATTCCTATCCATAGCAAGCCTTTTCTTTTTATACACTTTAGTTTTTAGTGTTAAAATACAAACCCTATTCCATTCTGAAATTAACATGCAGCTCTTTTTTCCCCTTCTTTATATCTCTGGTAGTCAGATTAAAATGTTCTCTACTGAAGTATCACTAGGAAAAAAACACTTTTCCCCTCATAACTGTTTGGAAAAGATGAGACTAGCAGCTGAATAACACTCCTGTGATCACTAAGCAATAGTGACATTAAAAAAAGCAAACAAAATAAGCTTCTATGTAAAGTAGCAATACAAGATGGGAGCAAAAAAAAAGCATTATATAAATCTGTTTTTGAAACCACTTCCATGTGATTCCTAACTCATACTTTGAGAAGATCAACCCAGCAGGCAAAGTCATAAGCATACAACTTGGTAACAGTTTTCTATTTACTGGAACACTGTGGGTTGAAAGGTTCAGATGAAATGTGAAACTTGTGTTCAAGCTCACTGAGGAAGGGCTGGAAAAAAGAGGAAACAAGCAGAAAGCAGGAATGCCAATGAATCCAGACAAGATTAGGTAAATGAAAACTGAATATAGAAAATCAGTGCTAAGCAGCAGGGGAAAAAAAAAAAAAAAAAGGAAGAGGGAAAAGCATAACAGAAGCTTGCACTTCTGTGGTCTAATTAAATGTGGCATGTATAACACACTCCAGAATTAAAACACACTCCAGAATTAATTCCTGAGGCTTTGTCTAAATTACTAAACTAAACAGCGTCAGGGCAAACACTTAAACACTGCCATATAAACATTTATACTACCAAATCAATAGCAGATCCTCTGCCACAGTTCTGGCTTGGGCTAGAGCAGACTGAGGCTGGGGTGAACCAAAGCCGAGGACTGCTGCTGCCCGTCCTGTAGAAAGGCAATCCTCTCAGTTTCTGGAAGGGAAAAGCAGGGGAGAGTGAAAAGAGATCTCAGCTGCAGCACAGGTACAAATAGTGGTTTGCTACTTGCACTCAAGAGAAAACTATACCCTCTGGAAAATACAGTTTTTTAGAAACACATATTCAATATTCATTCAATGTGCTTTAGGAACCTGAATTACTCAACCCTCTGATCTTCTGCCCACAAACTAACAAAAACTGGCTTTGTATGCCTGTGAGAAGTCTCAGTGAAGCAACTGGAAAAGCCTGCATTTCACATCTCTTTAATAATATTCTTTTATATTTGTAGATGATTCTTAGCTTATGAAGAGCTCATGAATATGTGAGAATGAGGTGTACAGATTCTTATGGGCAGCAGTTCACATATTTGCTAGAAGACATCACAGGAAGAGCTTGTAAGGAGGAGAAACAGCTACCTGTTTCTAGGTGTGCTGCCAGCATTATCTCTGGCAAAATAACTAAAAAAAATTAAACCAGTGAGACGAGTGTCATATATTAGCCCAAATCTCAAAAAATTAAGAGACAGCCACTCAGCAACAATGGTGCTTTAGGATATGTAGGAGAAATATGTGATATTAAGGTCTTTTTACCCATTCTGTGATAATTCAGAGCTTTAGAAAGACTCTGAAACCCAAATATTCTTCAGTATCATCATAAGTGAAATCAGATTTTGGCTCAATTTATTTTTTGACTGAAGTGGAGGTTGAACCAGATAGACTCTAAAGATCCCTTCCAACTAAGTCTCCCTGTGATATGATGATTTCATGTTTTTTAATAACCTGACACCTGGGACAACCATGCTGTCCTACTTTTGTAGGTGTGAATTTCTTCAGCCAAATATTAAGCAGAGTCCAATATTTAAAATTTTCTTGTATAGAGTAATTGTCTTTAAAAATTAAGAAGTCCAAAGGGAAAATACAAATACTGGAAGAAAGAGAGATTGTACAAATGCAGCAGCAAAAGTGATGTGACAGCTTATATTGTATTGAGTACATGGACAATCCTGAGTTTATTATATAAAGGTGCTGTTCAGCTGCCGGCATCCATGATGTCACTTTGCAGGCAGTCACCAAGGTCATTGAATGCAGGGTCGTTTGTTAGTCAGCGTTCACTCCTTTCAGAGAGGAAAGCAATTAAAATCTCTTCGTTTAAAAATAGTGAACTAGCAGAGTCTACTTTCTGAGGTACCTGGAAAAACTGGAACAGAAATATGCCAGCAAAAATAAGCAGAATTTGTCTGGAGTAGTGCAGACTGAGGAGTTATTGATTTGTAGTACTGTATGTCTGTAAATAACAAGCTGAAAGATAAAGAGGTAAAAGTATACAGAAAGCTGAGAAAAAATAAGAATCATGAGTGACAGTGGTCCAAAAGGGATAAGGCAAAGATTGATACATGTGGTCTTGAGAAAGATTGGAAAGGAAGTTGTGGAAGAAATGAAACCTCTTGGAGTGTGGTTTTTCTGTGCTCAGGACAGCAGAACTGCTCCTGGGCTGCTGCGACTGAGAAGTGAACCAGTGTTGCAGTTCTACCTCATCATTGCATTCAGCTGAAATTTCCAATATGCACTTAATATAGCTGCATTCTAATTCTACTCAGATATATGATTGAATTCATATTTATTTTGGTATGAGGAATTTAACTTATTTCTGATTTATACTTCGTGAAAGAAATGTCTCCCTGCATTGGCAAGACCTTGTAAACAAGTTATCTATCGTATATGAGAAACCCACAACTAAACCTTTGCAGCATCTTGCCATGAACACTAGTATTTCTCCTTCAAGGGAGAATTATGCAGAGAGTATATATTTTATTTCAATGATATTCAAACTTTAGTCCACGTTTGTCTCTGGACATTGAACTAAGTGCTCTAACTAATGTGAATAAGAAAAGCATATTTTGAATCATAGACTCATGCAATTATCATGGTTGGAAAAGGTCTCTAAGATTATCAAGTCCAACCATTGATGTAGCAACACTACAAAACCATATCTGCAAGTGGCATGACAACAGCCTTTTGAACACTTCTAGGGATGGTGATTCCACCACACTTAATTTATTGTGTTCCAGACTTCTGTACCTCAAAATTATTTAGTTCTATAAAATAAAGGTTTGAAAAGAAGTGCTCTAAGCACTTAAACATATGATTTCCCAAATATGGCTTTTGTTGAACTTACTGTAAATCTTGAATAAATTTGTCAGGAATTAATACATGAGAGAATCCTTCACTAGAGATATTTCATTCTGTGCTTTATTATATTGTGGTCTATTTAAATATCTACAGTGTTTCCTCTTAATAATCTGGAATTTTATTAGTGATCTTTGCTGCATATTTCAACAGATAAAATTGTTAGGAGAAAGGAAAATTGTGAATTAAATGTTTGCTTCCATTGTTTATTAGTATTGTCTTTTGTAGGTCTTGAAAACATGCTAAGGCCTGAAACACTAGAATCTTATATTTCAATAAAACAAAAAAATAAAAAACTTGAAAAGGCAGGAGTATGAATAAAAAAGTTATATAATATTTTATGTAAGCATACTCATGTACATTATGTGTTTCTGTGGCGCACCCACCTGACTACGATTTGATCATGGTGATCAAAATGAGTGTCTAGGCACTTTTCCCTTATAAATATTAAATAAACATATGCACATAATCATGTCTCAGTGATGTCACAGAAGCAGAAAACACAAAGTCACTTTCTTCTTCTTTTGTTGCTAATCTAGTTAATATAAATACTCCTCTTCATCAGCCCTGAACCCTACTGTGGCACAGGAAGGTTTAAACATTAAGGTATTTACATTATCCTTTCAAAAAGAAGGGAACTGTATCAACCACATCGCTAAATACAGAACTTTGACGTATTCCCTGCAGACCTTGAAAATGTAGCGCATGCTCTCAGGCTTCATGACAAAATAAATGTTGGCTGGAATCCAAGTTTAACTAATTTAGGCACCTTACTTGGCAACTATATTGGTAGTCATTTAATCTCATTTTTGCCATCTCAGAGTTGCATTATATTCTCACCTGGAGTCCTCATACTTTCAGTGCAGAGAGAGAAAGGTAACCTTGAGAAAGCTAATTGATTTCCATAACTTACATGTCCATCAGTATTGGATAAATTTAAGTACATGGGACTGCCTGTGATTGTGGCCTTTCATATGAAAAATTATTTTCATTTCTAAACCCTAGATCTTTGCTTCTCTTACACAGCAACTCAAGTAGCCTCTCACTCCTGTTCTTATAGAGGCATCTGGAAAGAAGAGGAAATGTTAGACACTGTACAGTCATATAGCAAGAGGTGGTACTGACAGACCTTGCATTTCAAACAGGCAATACAAAAAAAAAAATGCAGAAAGAGATATAACCTCCCCTGTTAGGTGAGTATGGCAAGGAGCAAAATTCAGAGAAGGGCAACAAGAAAGATAAAAGTTACAGAATAGAGAGGATGACTACACGGAAGAAGTAATCTCTGTCTGGGAAAGACTTATCTGAGGGCAAATACTTGGATTCTGTGTAGCAGGGATAGATGAATGAGGCATAATTGCTTTCAAAATGAAATAGGGTAATTTTTGAAAGAGAAGACTCTGCAGCAATAGTAAATACAAAGACAATAAACATAACAGAGTCTGCTGAGTTGTAAGGGACCCTCAACGATCTTTGAGTCCAACTCCTGGCCATTCTCACAGGACAGCCCCAAGAGTCACACCATGTGCCTGAGCATTAGTCAAATTCTTCTTGTACTCTGTCTGTATTGGTGCTGCGGCCACTTCCCTGGGAATCCTGTTCCCATGCCCAACCACTCTCTAGGTGAAGAACGTTTTTCTAATATCAAGCCTAAACTCTGACACGTTGGAACACGCTGGCCAGTTATGTGGTGGAGTCACAATCCCCGGAAATGTTCAAGAAATGACCAGGCATTTCAAACAACCATAGCTTAGTGCAATGGTTTAATTGATGTAGTGTCAAAGGTTGGATTCCATGATCCTGGAGGTAATTTTCAATCTTAATGATTCAATGATTCTATGAAAGAGAAGGCAGCTTGAGAGCAACAAAAATACAGCGTGCCTGCTCAGTCTCCAACAGCCATGCTTTTGAGAGTGAGATGTCTATTTGTACTTATTTTCTTCTCTCTGAGGAGAACAATTTGCTCCTTATAATGACTCTTTTAGGACACTATCTCACCAGGTGCACGTAGAGAGGAAACTGCATGCACGTGACATTGAGTAATCTCTGGTCCTGGAGCTGTAAGTGGATGTTTTCCAGGAATCAGCATCCCTCAGCTTTGCTCATATTTTGGTAGCAAGCCCAAACAACAAGAAACTTCTGTCATGTGTGCTTCATGTCAAGACTGCTCTGTGCAGAGGAAGTGAAATCTGTCACAATCCATGCTTATGCTGTCTGTACAGTGCAGACTCTGGAGAACCTTATTCTTCCTACTGGGTAAAGGTTTCCTGGCTAGGAGATATATCGGCATAATTCCAAAAGGCAGCCTTAGAGCAAGGTAGTATGTATGCACTGAGGGAAATTGGTCGCAAGGTAGCAAACCAAGCTACTTTATCCTTTGAGGTTTTACTACCTTTTAGTTGTGTAAGAATAATTATTCTTAAAAATATAATAAAATATAACAATCACTTTTTCAATGCTTTATAGCAAAATGATTTTGAAATAAATGAACATAAAAATGGGTTTGAAAACAGAAATATTACTCTAATGTAATGCTATTATGAAATACTGTGTTATTATATGTACAGGACATAGAAAGGTATGCATTTGTAGAAAAAAATACACATACATGTACATATCTATAGAAAAATATAGAATAACAATATACATTTGATTAAAATCAGGATGAAATGTGCCAGGCTGGCTAAAAAAGAAGTAAACATATCAACCAACTAAACATAAAAATCCACAAAGGTAAAATGCTGTAAAAGGCAATTAAGTATAATGAGATTATTCAAAGTAAACATGTTTTGGCAATATACTGCTTTCCCTAAATCAATCTTTACAACAGGCAGTGATTATCAAATTACTACTGTTAACACTCCTTACTAATTTGTGGATTTAATATTTTTAACTGAAGCCAAACCAGTTAGTATACCCTGCCTTTCAGATATCACTACATTACACAGTTTCATTGTACCAAAATACAGAGGAAGCATATGCTGCATGCATAAAAGTATTTTGCTTGGCTTTGTGAAAAGTAATGAGATAAATAGTGTCCTTTGTGTTTAGTGATACCTCTAGTTTGGATTCTGAAAATGGAATGTTCATGAATGGTTTCCTCGTTGGGTGCTTTTATTTTTTGCTACTGTTGTTGGAAGAGGTTCCTTTTGAATGCGCTTTGGGCTAATGAGCCCACATAATTTATAGACACTAACAGTCTGAAAGTGGCTGTAGGCAATTTCTTTTTTTTTTTTTTTTTGTTCTGTTTTATATTTTTTTTAAGACTGAGCGATACTACAGACTAATAGTTTATGGCAGACAGCTAATGAGTTGAAACTTCAGTGAGATAGAAGGCACACAATGGAAATGTGTGAAAAATTGAAATGACAAGGTTGTTAAGGTAACTCTATCTTGGTTGTGTATTTGTGAAGCTTATTATAATGCAGTGAAATGAAAACTTAATAAACATATCTAGTTATTTTGAAGAAAAAAAGATATCTTTTCAAACTGCAAGATGCACGGATCTGCTGCTGCAATTGTATTGTAATGAAAGTGAAGCAAGTGACAAACAGTACCCAATCGCCCCATATGGCTTGCCCATGCCAATATTGAACATTAAAAAGTAATTTTAAGAACTTTCATTTTCACAGTAACTTTTCAAAAACAGCTGACTTGATGATTTTGCAAATGAGATTTTAAATGAAAATGTTCTGTCCACTGAGAGCATCTGAAGAATGCTAACAGGGCTTTGCAATTCTGCCATGATGTGCTTTCAGTGCAGTGTTTTTTTCTTATTTAAGTGTATAGGTTCATGCTTACACATAGTTGCAAAACTTAACACCAAGGAAACTAGATAGAACTGGACTGATTCATTATCCTGTCATAGCATAGTTTACTGAATTACTGTGTTCTTGCGATTCACAAGTACTCATGCATGCTGCTTCTCTTTGTAGGAGAAGGGAATACAGGTGACCTCAACCCTGATAAGTGACATCTGTGTTAACTACCCAACACAGCCTCACCCCTGATGCGTAACAGCTATTTCCAATAAGGATGAGTAAGATAAAACAGGGGTTTAGCTAGTAAGGGCAGGAATTTTTGTGGAGGGGGAAGCTTGAGGAGCATGAGGGAGAGAATCATGATTCTGGGGTGAATGACTGCTGTGAGGTTGGTCTGGGTCTGCAGTTACAGCCTGTTGTTGGAACCTGCAGCCATAGTCTAGTTGGGTGAAAACCTGCATTTAGAGTCTACAAACTAATACCTTCAGTCATAGTGTAGCAGGAAATAACCAGCAGTTGGAGGCTGCAAGGGAAACCTACAGTAGGATCTTGCTGCAGCCAGAGTCAGTGAATAGTTGGGGTTAGGATGGCTGAGCTGTAAAGGGGAATAAACCAGGATCCTTTTTATGCTGTGATAAATGAGAAGTCTGTGCCTTGGCTCATTTCTACCCTCTAATAAGAGGGTTGCTGCAACTCTTGATGAAGTTAAACTTTGTTCTAATGAATGCTGTGTATTAGGGCAACACTGACTCTGATCTTTACTGTGCTGTTAGTCCTTCTCTAGCTTTCTTAAAGTTACCATCTCTAGAATTTTAGAAAAAGGAGACAAAGGTGGGTCATCAAGAAAAACTTTCAAGCTTATAATGTTCAATTTGTGGTGGCTAATGAGAAGGCTGAGGTGGGAGCACCAACTGTGTCAGACCACCAGTAATGAGTCTCAGACATAACAACGTAAAATGAAGGTACAGATAATAGACGGCAAGAAAATGAGATGAATGTGTTTCCATGCACTACTATCAGACTATTAGTTAAACTACTAAAAGAAGTCAAATAAGAATCTGACGATTTGTTGTTGCATTTTAACCTAGAATCAACATTAAAAATAGGGATACTACAGTTGCTGTCAGGTGTGTCCTGAGGACAGTAGAACTGAGAATGCTAGCTGCAGCAGCTGAAGAGAGATTGGAATACTGCTCTCCTGAATTTGGCATCTCATCTGGCAAGTAAATCCAGCATATGATACTTGGCAAGCATGACTGGTTTTCCCACATAGATTTCAGGTAACAATATCTTTTGAAAGTGGACCAAAAATGTTGTTTATGCGCAGGTAGAATTAATCTTCAATTTTGGTAGTGAGATAGGCTGCCAACTGATAATGATATACAACACTGCTAATTTTGATTATCTTTGTAGTGGAAGAACCTGGTGCGTGTAGTAACCAAGCCCAAAATTCAGAAGAAGATACTGAAACAATTAGATATATTTTATCATTAGAAAATATCTAATTGTTACGCTACTGGTAATTTTGTGAGCTGTCCACGTGGCATGTCTGTTTCACTCTTTTTGTGAATATTATTTTTTTTCTAGGGGGAAAAAAAAAGAAAAAATGTACTTAACTGATTGGTCTAGGTATCAGACAGAACACTTTACATGTATCCTTACTACCATTTGTATCTAAAGAAAAGTATTTACAAGAATCTGATTTCTTCTTGTCTTTCTGGAAAAGCTGATAGCAACTGAAGATTGTTCTGAAGGTGAGATAGGGTACTTCAAAAACAATTCAAAGATGAGTTCTATAGTTTTAGGTTTTAAAAGGTGCAATTATATTGTTTAATTCAATAATGGCATATTGAATTAAGAAGCTCCCTATCTATCTATTCAGCCTCAAGAGAAAAATAAAATTGACCCTTTTGAATAACAAATTGCCAGTATAATATAGTTCCTGTCACTCATTCTATGGCTTCTGAACAAAGTCGTGAAGATTTTGGTTGATTTTTTTTTTAATTACATGGTTTTAGTGAGCATTAAATGCAATTATTTATTTAAATACTCTACTTTTTATTCCATTATTCCACACAATAGCTATACTGCACCATGCATATTCAATACAGAAAAGTTCTTTATTGTGTAATCATTGCTAAGAATAATTGTGTCAATTTTTATAGAATATACATGATCATCTTTGAATTCATCAAAGGGAGGTGGTTAATGTAATTCACATTTTCTTAAAAAACCTTTGTATTCTGGTGATGTCAGACTGACTAATCTAATTTCTGGTTGAGATTATAATTTTCAGCAACAAAGTGGACTCCTTGTTGTTCAGTGCATGCTGAACAACAAGGTGGTGAAGAACAGATAATTCCTCTGATAAGCAATCTTGGGTTAATTAGTACATCAGTCCTAAGAAAAGGTAGTGGGGATAATAGGCACCTGAACTATCATTTTCAAGAAAATTTTGAACTCTGGGTTAGTTAGGGAGAACTGAAGCATGTATAACACCAATTCAACAGTATCCATATGAAACATTCTTCTTCTTAGACTGTTTTATTTTCTCTATGTTGGTTGGCAAAGGAGACTGAAAAAGAAGCTCAAATACAACAGTGTATTCCCATGACTTAGACAACAGAGTGGACATATGACTAGATCTGACTCATAGCTGATGTCTCCTCCCAGGCAGAAAAAGGGATGACTATTCTGCCTGTATTGATATACAGATGGCCTCACAGGTTACAATTTACATATATTTCTTTAACTTTTGAAAAAGATTTTCAAGTACGTAGATTAGGCAGAATAATATAATCATGGAATTAAAATTTGCATTTTTTTATAAATCACATTTCTTTCTCTTTGCATGGTCGCACATTCTGAACATTACCAGTATGGGCTTGAAACAAGTTGAGTCAAATTTTCTAAAAAATTCACTTTTTTTTTTTTTTAAATGTTTGTCTAGTACATATGTCTGTGATTCACTCATTTTATGCTGCTAGTCAAGTAACTTGTGTTTGCATTCATCCATAATTTGTTCAAAAAATTGTACAAAATATTTTAAATAATTACTATGATTTATGTTAGCTGATAATTTTTGACAGATGTGATTTGTTTATCAAAATGTTTCCCCTCTTTTCAACTTCTGAAAATCTAGTCCAATAATTTGTGAATATATTTAGAATACAACTATGTAAATAATTCACAGTTTTCTTATTCCAGATTTTATGGAAAATTCATTATTTTTCATTTTGCCTCTGTAGCAACTGACCCAAAGTTCAATGCTATCTCGAGCTGTTCTTCCATTACTTCATCAGTATTTGGATCAGTGACTTAGCCCAAGCATGGAAAGGGCTTTGCGCAGACATTGCTTCCAATCTCACCACTGCATATCTTATCCCATTATCCATTGCTAATTTACATGCCTATTTGAAATCAAAGTGGAGCATGTAAATTGAAAAGCAGGGTGCAACTAAATTAAATTTACTTTTGAATAAATTTATAAAAAGAATGGTGAATTAATCAGCAATTATTTATTTTCAATATGCTAGTAACCAGATGCCCTGGAAATAGTTTAACTTTTTAAACTGCACGTATAAACTAAGTAGCTATATAGCTAAATATATCCAAAGTGTACTGATGTTTTTTCAAAAAATGAGATGGGTGATTTTCATAGCTGTTAGCATTTATGTTGATTCTACAGAAGACTGAGGTGGGGGTAAGTTGAGTCAGACTATGCTATTATATTTCTGCAAGGTCTTGCAGAATTTTAACAGCATCATTTTTGTTATTATATAGTCAAAAATTCAGTCCTCTATTTTCTGACTCCGTGGTTCTGATAGGTTTCACTTGTCAGGGTTATGCATTTGTTATGTTAATGAATGAAAAAAGCTCATACAATTTTAAAATACCTTACTGAAAAGCCTGAAAAGCAAAACCAAACTGGAAATAGTTGTACATCACAAATTTAGATTTAAAAAGGTTTGCTGCAAAGAAAAAATATTCAATTTAAATTACACATGCAAATCAATTTCACAACTTCAGTTAGTGCTCAAAGATAATGAAAAGCAGAGTTTTACTTAGTATACAAACATTTTTGATATTCACAGTAATATCAATTGCACAGTGATCGGGAAAATGAGGCTAATTACCTCCAAGTATTATTTTGAGGCAGACATTATGCCTTCTACCTGCACAGAGGACAAAATTAAAATACCAGCATCTAAATTATTTCAGTACTGTTCCATAATGTTCGTGGTTATGCTGCACAGGTTTTTCTTTAAAAAACAGAAATTTAATTGCAGTAAAATGGCCTGAGCAAAACAACAAGTGAAAGAGCTTTATATTTTTAATTAATATTTAGTTCCCGGTTCTTATACCTATGCCCTTTCAGACCATTTGTTGTAGGACCTGAATTAAGGCAGTATAATCACCCTGCATTTTACTTTAAGGTAATGGTAAGGTATTTGGCTTGCCTTATTCTCTACTGACCTATTTTAGCTCCTTGCTCTTTTTACAGTCAATGCAGAGATTTTTTGATGACCCAGGTTTCTAATAAAGACCTGAATTAGAAGGATGGGTAGACATGAACATGTATTAGCATAATTTCACTTGCTAACAGTTAAAAATGTGGCATATACTTATAATGGATGTCAGTCAACTTTATGCCAATTTAAAACACCAAAGAAAGTAAATCTGAATACCTAAAATAGCAATTCTTCCCCAGGCGTGTGCAGAAGCACCCACAAACATAGGGGTTCTACTTTGGTTGCTATAAGATCAAAATTCTCTGTCCAGAGTCAGTGTTTCTTTAGTTTAGGACACTGATAAAATAACAGAGACTCTTCTACTGTAATTTTCATCCATTTTCTTGCATGTAACAGTGATTGTACTGTACATTCATATTTGTAATTTTTATTTTTCATGAATCTGTGTGATTTAATTCTCTTATCTATTTATTTTGCAAGTCTGATCATCAAGAGAATGCATGGATTAGAAAGTATGATATAGGAAGAAAACATAAGAACAAAAACCAAATAAATTTGCTCAGTAACAGGTTTCAGCCACGTTTCTAGTCTTGGATGCATATATGATGTGGGATTAAATGGTGAAACATGCCTTTTTAATAACGTATATATGTATATTTACACGTATACAGAGCCACATCTAAGTTGTAGCTGCTATATAGGCATTAAAAATGTGTAATACATTTTTTTATATATTTAAATACTGTGACACATTTAATTTTTTGGTTGATTTAGACAATAAAACAGGAGATTTGTTTATGTGGATTCAGAAGTCTTTTGTCCTCTTCATTAAAGCTCAGTGTGTGTCATTGTTTCAAATTTCACTCTGACAGATATGCTCAAATAACAGCCTGTTTTGTGTCTTTCTTCCTAGCCAAATTTAAAACATCTTGTCAAAACTCATGATACTCCTGCTATCAAAGTCTGAATGACTACGGAGGTCCCATGCCTGATTCTGCTTTATTGGAAAGAAAACAAGTGTGCGTAGTTTTGACCACTCTGGATCTCTCAGAAAAACTGTTGACTGCATTCGACACTGAGCATCTCATGAAATGACTTTTTGTTCCAATTTAATTTGCATAGGAGGAACTGATGTAACCCTGTGTCACGATCCACCACTGCAAGCAGGGTTCGTGACGGTTCGTTTTAAGGATCTCAGATTGCAAGACACAGCAGGGGACAACTCAGTTTGCCCAATCACAAATGCACCTTTATTTAGTGCCAACAAATGTGACAGTGGGGAGAGAAATTAAGGATAGTAAGAAAGACAGAGAAAGAGGGGAAAGGGGATTATGGCTACCAACGTGGAGGGACGAGTCCTCGAGGCTTAGAGATGCCTATAGATGCAAAGTTCTCCAGTGGGGTGATCACAAAAGTGTGAGAGGGTCTCCAGAGCTTTTATAGGTTGGTCAAGGCAGGAACCAAAACGAGGGGCATCGAGCCAAAGCGGGAACCACCTGTGTTGAGGTTGGGTGCTCAGGAACAAGCTGCAAACTGTACCTCTGGTACGGACAGACTGGTTCGGAGAAGCAGCCTTGGCTCAGTCCACTGTGACCAGTTCCATTGTTGCTGCACTCTGTTCTCGTGGGAAATGCACACCAGTCCTCTGAGACTTGGCAAATGTTCCATCTCAACCAGGTCAGGGGCTCCTTTCAGAGTCTGGGGTCTCAGTCCTCAATCATTGGAGACAGTCGTGAGGCATATCACATCCTTGGACAGACTCTGACACCCTGCTATGATTATAAAAAAGTCATACGTAGAACAAGGAGGATCCTTATTTGACACACACAACTACCACAGCATCCCCCTAGTTTATCCCCTTTGCCCAAAGGCTCTTGTCCAGAACACACAGCAGAAACATCTCAACATATAGCAGAGATAACTTGGTTATTTACCAGTGTCAAACAAAGCTCATCTTGGGCTTCAGGCATAAGCAAACATGCTTATGTCCTTGTACTGTTTTATCTAAACTATTACTGTTCAACTGAGTGAACAGTATACTACTAAATTATTAATTATATAAATATATATAAGCTTTTTTACAATTTTATTTGCTTATAAAAACAGGTAACTAAGTCAGTATCACCAAGCTGAAATTAAGATTGTCAATACCTTGAAAAAATTTTCTCTGAAATTTCTCTTTTTCTATTGATTTGAAGTACATGTTCTTCTATGCTAAATTTTAAGGTGACATTTCAATATTTTGTCAGCTGTAGTATTTTGCTGTAGAAAAGATACATCTCTATTTCTCTTGGAGTCCTATGGTTGGGCATCTTCTGCCATATCTGAGGACCCTCAGTGAGTGGACTATTTGGAACTTAGATGTTCAAAGTAATTATCTGCTGCTCAAGCACAAAGAAAGCAGCTGAAATTTTAAGTTTCACCGGGCTAAAATTTTCAACACTGCCACTAAGAAATGCAAGAAATCTCTCTCTATGTGAGGCAGGTATCAGTCAGGAGGGAAAGATTTTGTTTCTCCCTGATGACTTGCCTTCTTGCACTTTATATTTCTACTTTAGAATTTTATCCCTTTCCATGTTGATTCTTCTCTCCTTAAATTTGAGCTCCTATATGATCTCATCTCAATAATTACTTCAGTAATTTTTTCCCATTTTGCATGGTTGTGAGTACAAACTTTTTCAAAGCTCCTTCTGCCACTTGGTAATTTTTTAGCTACCTCCTTCCCTTCAAGTTCTGTAACTCTACAGTTGTATGAGTAACGTGAGGCTGCCTATGAGGTACACTAGTGTAATGAATCTAACTTGACCTATATGTAATTTCAAAATTCCTTTTTAGCAGCCTTTTCCTAACCCCCGGATTTGGCACCATGGTAAAGCAATTACCAACTTTTAAGTTTTGGATACCTCAGGCTCTGTCATTTTTGCATCTTGCTGGTAAGGTTTGGGTGTAAATATGTGATTCTGATCTCCTGAGAGGTGGTTTTGGTATGTATTTGTTTTGAATACTCCAAGTTCAACCGATGTAAGTATATCATGACTGTTTACTTGATAATTAAGCTCATTTGGTTGTCACCAGTTTCTTTTTTGTTTGAAGTTGCACTAATATCAGTGTTTCTAATCTGTAGAAATAGTGGGATGCTGGAGGGCATGCTTGAGTCCAAAACAACTCTCAGTGCTTGCTAGAAGCAGAACTTTCAGAATTGATTCTAGTTTGACCTGACAGGATCTGATTTATATGGCTCTTTGAACATTGCTTGAAAAGACAGTTTAGAATGTGGACAGACCCTTACTATCTTGTGGAGACGCTAACTGGAGAAGAGCAAGAACAAACGTATTGGGGCATGCATGATTGATTCAATTTCCAAATTGAAATTTATGCCTATTTCTATGAATACTTTTTTCCCCATTTGTTACATACTTTTCATTAGTACTAAAAAGTAAAATAATTTTGTATGAGAATGTAAAATATGTTCTGTGTATTAACTGTGTGTAGCCTTAGCACAACCAGATTTCACTCAGCCAGTTGTTTTTGATAATTGATGTGTGTATTTTTCAGGTTATAGATGCAATTTACTCATGTTGAGCATTTTGTAAAATGGTTATAGTAGCCTTGTGCTAGACTGCATGCATTACATAAAGAGATGTATGAATAATATCTGCTTTTTACTGAACAGTGAAAACAATCTGAGAAAATGGTATTAAATAATTCTTTCAAAAACACTGCTGTCATTGAAAAATGTTTTAGGTAATGCACTTATCAAACCATATAGTATTGTACACATGTAAAGAGTTTATGACATATAGACCAGTAATTTATTTCTTAGCAGTAAACTTATATTACAATCAAGGATGTAAGCAATAGAAATATTAGAAGGCAAGCAAAAATGGACGACTAAAAATCAGAAAAATTCAGCGTTTGTTTTATGAGTTGGTTTACTGTGATAGAAGGATAATAAAGGTATAATAATGTGCTTTAAAACCTACAATATTATTTTTGAAGGACAAAAAGCCTCCTTCTACTCTGTGTTTATTGCTCTGTAAATATCTCGTAGTAGCAGATATCTGAATATTGGATTAAAATCATTAATTTTAATGGTTAAAACTTTGATTTTTATAAGCAATGACTTTATAATTAACATACTAATAATATAAAATTCAATACTGTCTTGCTCATTTATTCAGTCCCAAGATGGAAGATTAGATTTAATTTTGCTTGCATTTATGACAAAATTAAATGAACAATTAAATGAACAGCTTCTTATATTTCTGCTAATCATTACAATTAAAGAAGACCTTTAAAATTTCTGAAGCAGATTCTATTATTTGGAAACAATCAAAGACTGAAAACATGGGGCTTAATTATTTCAGAAAAAGAATAATGGAGGAGCAAAACAATACAAAAAGGAAATTGCATGAACTTAACAGATTTAAGTGTAAATGGGAGATATTAAAAACAGATGCAATCCAGCTCACAAAAGATATATGTGATAAATATGACACCAAAATAAAAAAAAAACCAGCATAAAGGGACCCCTTTTAACTGTCTGGCAGTGAGGGTGGTTCTGGAGCACTGAGGTTAGTAAAGGCAAGATCAGACCATAGTACAAAAGCTCAACAAATAATCAACCACAAGCAGCTAGGTGAGCCTAAGGAATACTTTGTCCTCTTTGAATGGTAGCTGCAGGGACATGATTCAGCTGGGGAGAAAGTGGAAAATAGCATGAGGAATGAGACCAAAATTGAAAAATGTGAGCTTAGACAGCAGTCCCAAAATCATAGCTCCTTGGATCTCTCTTAGAGGGGAAGTATGAACCTACTGCTTAAGTGCATGCACTTGGGAAGGTTGAATTCTGATTTTCTCTATTTCTGAACATTTTTCAGTTTATTATGACTTGCTCAATACTATAATATTACTGTTACATGCGTGATATTACTGTAATATTTCTATACTTGCTGTATTTTAACAATGCAGCTCATCAGGTACAAACTGCTGCTCAGCATACACTCACTCACTATTCCCCAAATAACTACAAGTAATATTACCCAGTAATTTTACTGAAGCTTATATTTGGACAAGAATTTTTTTTCTCCAAAGCATTGTTTACCTCTTGCATTCACATCATGAAGTGTTACAATGCCCTACCTAATACTACTGAAACTCACTGTATGGTGACTAACCACTGCACTAATGTGATTACTGTGTTGTAACTCAGCTGTTAACTCTAGCACTTTACTGCAGAAAAAGCATACCTTATTGTTGGAGATAATTTTTTTTTTTTTTTTTTTTTTTGCTATTCCTGATTTGTTTAGTCTCTGGTAGGTTGGCAAAACTGACAACACTGCATTGTCTAAAGAATTGCACAACGATTTGTTTAATTAATGAGTTTATTGTTTGGCTTCATGATGTTCAGAGAGGCAGTAATCAGATACATTCCAAAGGTACTTGTCACTCAACAAGAATATAGAATATCTAACTAGATTTACACAATGACGCATCTATGCTCATAATTCCAGAAAACAAGTCTTTTTAATCTTAGTAGCTCTTTGACTTATAATAAGGTTTGTAACACCTCATGGATACCAAATATTCTCTTGCCATGTAAACTCTGAGATACGATTCTGTTTAGAGATGTAATAGTCTTATGGTTGAAATATTATGTATAGCTATTTGATTGAAAACCTCATCTATATTGTGACCTCTTGGGCTTGAAAATTTTTCTCTTTGACTTCTATATTGGCTGTGGGAAAACTTTGCAGGACAAGACATTTAATCCACTCTATCAGAGACTGATCTTCAGAGCTAAAATTTATGAAATATCAGAAGAGATAAACTGATAGATGAAGTATATATGATTATATAAGTTTATATGGTTATATATATGAGTATATATGATCACTTATATGATCATAGAATTTTATTTTTTAAAAATAAAAAATCTGGAAAAAAGAGATTGTTTTGCTTCATATCTTGTTCTGATGGTGATACTCTTTTCCTTGTCATATATTGTCCTGGTTTAGGGCAAATTTGGGAGGAAATCTCCAAATGGGGTTCCTCTGGAAAGCAAATCCAAACAGCCCCTCCCCCCAGCTGGTCCAGGAAAAGAACTCCCTCAGAGAAGAGTGGAAAAAAACCTATTTATTTAACAAACAAGATGCCCACAAGCATAAAGAATTAATAATAACAACAATAATAATATGAAACAATAAAACCTCTCGCTGCTCCGAAGAGAGATGGCAAAACTGAGAGTCCGTGCCAGGAGTCTGTTTATCAGTCCCAGTCCCTTCAGTGCTGGAAAATGCCGAGTCCCGGCCCGGTGGGCCACAGGTGCAAGATCCCGGTGCTCCCCTGGGTTTTTCAGTCCAGAGCAGATTTAAACAGTCCCAAGGAAAAAAAGGGAAATAAAAACAGTCTAGGAAAGCTTCTTTGCCTTAGCTAGCTAGACTAACAAAGGGAAGAAAAAACTCTCTGGCTGCCATCCGTGCATCCGACAAAGAAGAAAAAAAAACCGCACAGTCCCAAGGATGAGAGAAGATCCTGAGGAGTGAACACTGTTAATCAAAAGAAACTGTGCGCTGCTTCTTTCCCTGCTCACTCTCAGAACCGTCTTAAAGGTACAGAACACAGAACAGATGACGTGGGGATACAGGTATCATAGTCACCCTGGGACATATATATAAGTATATGAGAGAGGGAGAGTATGTGCATGTTGTGAGTATTATTTTTGTCTTTAGAAGTCAAAAGGTCAGGCTTCAGGCAATTCCAGGCGAGTAGGCAACATGGCCAGGGAGCTGGGAGGGGACAGTATTTTTTAGAGCAGCACTGCATGAGCAGCTGGCTTTTAGAGAGCTGGAGAGTCCCAGATGTCTTCTGGAGAGACACAGGATCTGGGGAGCAACCATCTGCTGCTGGTACGTGCATGTGTGTAGATATCTCTAGGGGTGAGGAATTTGGGGAGAATGAGGATCCAGGACAACACCGTAGGTGGGCTGTGTGTCTAAGGACAGATGCTATGTGATCTATAGTCTGGCTGTAGGGGGAGGACTGGGGCAGAATGGAGGGAGATGGGGAGGTGAGTCAGGGAGTCTCTAACAGTAGCTGGTGTGAACCTGCAGCTGCTGGGGCTCACATGCCCAGATGCCAGTAACTGGAGAGACTGGGATACAGGGGCAGATTCTGAGTGTATGAAGTGTCTGAGCCAAACTTCTGCAAGGGTCCACACTGTACTTCCATACATTTCCCACTACCAGACCTTCATTGTAAAAGATGAGGCACTGCTGTTCTTTGTGTTGATGTGGGACCTGGTCATGCCTGTCTGTGTTGTTCTGTGTGGCCAGCTCTGGGATATACATATGTTATATGTGTATATTTGTGCACAGAGCTACTGATAATACATGCTCAGCCTCACTGCTGGTTAGACCTGGGGCACACAGCTACCAGCAGCATCAGCTCTACCAGACTACAGATTCAGTTTCCTCTTAACTACTTCAACTGAGTTAAGAATCAAATTGTGCATGTTTAGCATCAAAAAAATTCTAGATATCTTCCACAATTTGGGGAAGATCTAGGAAATAAAATTAAAAAAAAAACAGTATCACTTGGATATAAACCTATACATCACATTAAAATTAGTCCTTTGTGTTCTCTGAGAACATATTATCTTAAGTCTGTTGCTCAAGGAATTACCCCTTTGTACATTTTTATTTGTAATATACTGTTATCCTAGCATTTCGATGAGCTGGTTCAGGGAGGTAAAGCAGTAAAAAACTGCTTGGTCTCTAAAGGGCTCTGCTTTCTGCTGGTTTAGCTCTGTTGTTAGAACTGAGCACAGTGAGAGGCGCATGAGGTCTATCATAAGTCTTGTGGAAGGAGCTTGTGGAGGAAGAAAACTAGGCAGCTTCCAGCGAAAACTGATATTGTCCCAGATTTGCTGCAATGGGTTGGTAAGCATAATTCATTCTACTTGTTTTCTTTGTGAATAGAAAATAATTTTTAACTTTTCTTCTCAAAAGAGAGTTTCTCTTCTGTTTAGGTTTAGTTCTTATTATGCTCTGCAACTTCAACAAGAAAGAAATTTTCTTCTATGAGCACTTAGGTCACCATTATTGGTCATATACCTTTACCAGCTATCCCACCTAATATTGTTGCAGCAAGAACTGGGACTTCTTTTTATGACCAAAGCAACTGCAGAATAGTTATAAGAACACTAGAAGACTTTGGTAAAGATTGCATTTTATACAAGTATAGCTGAACATAATAAACTGTAAGAGAGATGATAGTTTTATGATGGGGATTAATACACTTTCTACAAATGTAAATTTTAGACTTATTTTCTATTACATTGTCAATCAGTAATCTCTTCTATTATGTGTTCATTTTAAGTTAGCACTAACTTAACTAAAGAAATAACTTTAAAAACAATGTGTAGATCCAAAAATTTCAGCAATCATTTCTTTTATATATATACAGAACTCCTCAGTTTTCTAATCTAGCCTTGTAATTCATTAGTAAAGAGTAAAATATTTCCATAAGAGTAAGTAAAATAGGAAAAGAGATGACAGTATTAAATTGGAAAAATATGAAAATTATTTTAAGTATTCAATGTATGCCTTTATTTAAAAAAAAAAATCTATGTATGCCACTGATTCTTCATTGATTGTCTTCTGTATGTTTTTCAGTTGGTTTTTATTTGGTCTGGGAATTGTTGCACTAATCAATCATTATGGCAGACATAAGTTGAATAAGATCTGAGAAATACCATAGCATGGATCTTAGGAGATCATTTTGTCCTTCAGTCTGCTTCAAGGCAGTATTAGCAGTCCTCCTGACAGATATTTTTGTTTAACCTTTTCTGAAAGAATTTTATGATAGACCTCCCTAGGCAATCTGCTTCCATGCTTTGTAGTCCTCACCACTGCAAATACCTCCTAGTCTGATGCCTTTTCCTCTTTTTCTGCAATTTTACCCTTAGTGGGTTTTGTTTGTTTGTTTGTTTTTGTTTGGGGGGGTTTGTTTGTTTGATTTGCAACTTTGTTCATTAAATTCTATCTGCCCTCAGTCCTTTCTCCTTCAGGCTAACCATTATAATTTCTATGCCATTCTTTTTCCCAAAGTCTCACCTTTTTAGACTTTCAATTAAAATCAACCATCGAGAGACTTTAAGACATCTGATCAACCCTTACCTCATTTATGGCTTCCATGAAATTCAATACTTGCACCTGATTACAAAGCCCATAAGAGGGCTAAATAATGCCAGAAGAAAATTCAACAACTTGCAAACCATGCTCTTTTTATTCATTTTGGTATGAGTGCCATTTGTTTCGATAGTACTGCACATAAATACAGTATACAGACATCATATTTACCCTAACTTTAGCTTGTGATCCCCTATAAGCTCCTTAACTGTGCAGTTGACATATATTGGTGCAGTTAATTATTCCTGTTTACAGTGAGGAAACTTGCAGCTATTCTTATCAGATCACTTGTTATTTTAAACTTATTTCTTCAATCTTAAAACTCTTTTGCTCTCTGATCATGTTTTGTCATGCTTTTGCAGCTTCTCCTTTTCTAGTTTCATCTGTCATACTCTCATCACAGAGGTAATTTGTGAAAGCATCATCCTATCTTAATGAGGCATATAAGCTACCAGACAAAAAATTCTAGCAATGATTGTAGCTGTAATATTTTTATTAGAAATTCAGTTAGTAGTGATGCATAGGTATGACATATTTTCTGTATTCATCTCAGCATAGAGAAGCACAAGGTACAGACACCCTACATTCCTATCCAGACACAGAAATATAAACAGTAAGGGCAAAGACAGTGTGAAATTAGGATTTTGGTAAAAAGAAAAATGCTACAAAAAACCCAAATCAAACATATTTTAGACATCAACACAATTAGTTCTTAGACTGACTTAAAGTTTTGATCTTTATCTAGCTGCACAGCATTTCTAGTGACTGAATAAACACCAAAGCAGCTTTATAAATTCTGTCTTAGTCCCACTCTCATTTTGCAAACTTTCAGATTTTTGGATTGCATGAGACCCCACCAAAGCCACAACTAGATCTATATGAATAGTTTTTCTTTTTGTTTTTTTTTCCTTCTTTTGTTTTACCACCTTAGGTACTCAGTCATGTCTGGTATGCTTCTGATTGCTTATGTTTCTTCTTGATGAGATCTCTTGTATCACCTGCCACATTTGTTGGTGATCTCTCTTGACCATACCTAGCAAACCCTCAAGAAGGAGCTTTCCTTCAGGAGAAGGATTTGCCTAGCCCTTAGAGCAGCAGTCAGGACAAGGCAACTAGCAGCAATCTCTCAGCAGCTAGCACAGCCCTGTATTCCTTTGACCTTCTGGGCACTGGAGTTTTTTTGGGAAAGTGAGGAAGAAGAAAATATTACCTTTTTAAACAGTATCTAGTGCAATCTTAAAGAGTAAAGGCATCCAAGATACCAACAGGGAGCTGGCAGAGATGATCAAGAAAACATGGGATACTTGGGGGTTTTTTTGAGTGTGATTAGATGCCAGGAAGAAAAAAACTGTTGCACTCCATTCAAGTACTTGAATTCCATCGAGGTTATGTGAATATGCCAGTTTCTAGTCTTCTTAGTCTGTTGAGTGAGGTGTTAACCATCAGTCGTTTACAGTAATCTGATTACAAGTCCTTGTTGAAGAAAAATGCTTATAAATATTTATAATATCCAAAATATACACTATAATTCAAAATGCTAATAAATGCATTAATTAAAAAATAAATCAATTTATATCAACAGTGAGTTTGAAATATGACTCTTTTCTTTCCCTTGTATACATATTATAACTGCATGTTGAAATGTTCTTTATATAAAAATCTGATGAATTTCATCTCTTAGATTGCATTCATCTTAGGTTGCATTTATCAGAGAAAACCCTCTCTCTGTGAAGCATGTTGTCTTCTATAAGTAATCTCATTTCTTGAGTCTTTCAGGAAGGCCAAACTGTTTTTAACTTTCTTATGTCCATCTTTATTTCACCAGATTTTTAAACTTAAACATTTCTTATTTATTTGGGAGTAATTATTAGACACTTCAATTCAACAATCTTATTTCTTTGGAGATAAAATATCAGATCACAGATCATATTTTTTGTTAGATATGTTCATACCTTGGTGTCTCAAAAAGGAGTGATGCTCCCTTATAATTTTTACTTTGCCTTTACTGTTTAATGTGAAGCATATTTCACATAGAATTTGATGTTTTTCAAATACTTGCTGTAGGCATTTAAAGGGATAAATATGTGTAGCTCATTACTAGCCTTTAACTGAGACCAAACTTGATGGTAATTAGCATTTCTGGGATGATAAAAGCTTGAGAGTGATTTCCACTGCTTTTAATGTATTTTTTTCCTCCAGAACACAATAAATTTTTACTGAAATATTCTTGACTGAATTTTTTCACTTATGATATACCTAATGTTCCCTACAAATTTTCTGCAATGTGATTTAGCAACCTAAGAGAATTTTTTTGATATTTGCCATCCATACCAGTCTGAAAATAAATCCATATGCTTTATGTTGGTTGCAGGTCACCATCTTCTGAAACATTTTCATGAATACACAAATTACATGAATTGTAGTTCCACAGTAAAAAAGTAATTCTGAGTCCTCAAGGCTTTTTTGGATGTCCAAGTAAGAACTTTTTTTTAAAAAAGATACATTTTTCGTAGTATTCTCAGCCGTTCATCTTAGATGTTTCCAATCTATCAGCCAAATAGATTCATAGTAGTAGTAGAACAAGATTTACTTGCATTATAATGATTTTTTTGTCCTTGATGAAGGTTTCTAAGGATGTCCTTCCCCTAATATATTGGATACTACCACGTATTAATATGAAATAGGTTAACTTGAAAGCTGTAGTTAGTGAAATTGGGTGTTGTTTCTTTGAGATTCTGTGTAATACTGTGTTTTATTCTGCAGGCTGGTTTGAAGTCACAGGTGAATTAGTATTTCTGCCAAGGGAACTTTCTCTCAAAGGAGATTGTATCTATACCTGACTGTGAAAACCAGTACATTAAATATGGTCTTCAGTAAAATTTGCCTCAAAGTGTCAGTAGGTGATGGATGGTTGTGTTTAGTGGTAGACCTTTATGAATCCCCCTTCATATTTTTCCAATCTCACTCTTCTAAAAATCCCTTTTAAAACCTGTTGAAAAATAAAATCCTAGCATATAAGTAAACAGCTCCATTAAGGTCATGATACTAGGAGTGAGTTAAATCCAGGCATTTTTTTGAAAGCCAGGTACAAAATTAACCACAAGCAAATATCATCCCTCACACTATGCACTATTCCTCATTCTGATTAAATGTAATGTTAATGTTAATTGCCATGTAAAAGCTCTGTGACAGTTTCCTAAAATGTCCATTTAGTAGAAGTGTTTCTTCATCTGTTTGTTTGTTCTTAATAGAAAATCAAAACCTTTATGGAGAGCTGCTTCTTTGAAGCTAACATGTTCTTCCTACCATGAAGATATAAAATGCTAATTAGCTCGTAAGCTGTTCTGAATGATTTGATTAGACTTCTATATCCTACTCCTAGTTAGACCTTGGATACTCTTGATGTTCCCCCCCCACTTTTTTTTTTTTAACTATAAAATGGCAACACTGACATCCAGTGTCTAGTTAAATTAATTGCAATTGAGTAGTCCCTAAGGATACTCCAGGTACAAATCCTCTTACATATATTATTCTAGGTATGTTTAAAGATGACAGTGCATCCTACCAAGTAATAAAAACAGCCTTCTAGGAGATAATTTGTGCAGTTGAAAGACAAGTGAACAAATAAAACTATTGACAAATATTATCATAATGATCAAGTAAGTTATTTCATGTGACGCTACAAGTTCGTATCACTACCAAAAGGATTTCCAGTTCAAGTTTTACAGGTAGAAGAATGTAATCCTTTTTTTTTCCACAGATTTTCTTTGATCGAAAAATCTCTTCAGCTTAGTAAATTTAAGCTTTTAGTTCCACTTTTTGAAACATTCACCTTTCCCCCCTCATATAGTCTTTATGCATTTTTAAAGCATTTATAGAATGTAAGCAATGCTAAAGAAAAATGACAAAACAAAATTATTTCGGCCATCCTGGGAACTGTGTGTAAATCTACTTTGAATCAAAAAAATTATTTCAGTTGGAAGCAAAAATACTGGGGACTCATGAAAACAAAGACCATGCCATATGTCTGTGCATCAGAGTTCAGCTTATTTTCCATTTCTTGGAAGAGTGTTTTACTTAATAATTTATAAAAAAGTTTGCTTTACCTCTCACTAATATTCTTTGCTATATCTGTCTAACATTTTACAGAAAAAATTTCCTTTTTATTGAGGAAATAATCAGTCATGAGACTGATTCTCTAGCTTGGTGGGTATATAATACTTCCAATATATGGCACAGTTATATTTTGGACTCTGCTTTAGCTAATCAGGCTTTCAAAGCTGAAGAGTACCAAAATAAGACAAAGCTAAAACAAATAGTGCAAAATATAATCTAGTCCTTTTTTTAGGACTAAATAGATTCAATTTATTTAGAAAAAAGTTTGAAATCAAATCTCTCATTCTGGCTCATTGGTGGAAAAGAGGGAATACACACCATGGCCCTGCAATGAATGTGAACATTTTTTTTTTTTTTATTTTTTTATTTATTCATGAAAATGAAATGTTTCCTTTTGGAATAAATAGAAGTTTTCAATTCAGATCCTAAAGGAACAAATTTGATCTTGATTTTTTTCAGAAAATTTCCTGTGATCCTTGTTGTTCGTTGGAGTGTTCATGATTGAGTGCATTGAAATGGCTGTACAGGAATGATTAAAGAGAATTTTTTAGTCATTGAAACTGCCAGTTTTCTTCTGGGGATGTTTATGTTGTTTCAGCTGCCAAGCCATTTGCCTTTGTTAGTTGCGTTTTTGTAATAGTCTAGTACATGTAATGTTTGATTTATTCATCTAGTTCCGGAAAGGTTTGAAGACTTCTCCAAGTTGGAGCAAAGTAATAGCATTCAGAAAGCACTTTTTGACATACAAAATGAAGTCCTGAATACTTTTAAAGCTTCAGAGAGAAACTTGGTAAGAAAAGCACATTATTAATGAGATAAAAGTAATACAGTTTAAAGATAATGTATTTATGCATGGAAGAAGGGCTAGAATTGTTAAGAACATTGTCGTGATTTAACCCCCCAGGAAGCAACCACTGTAAGCAACAAGGCACCCCACAACTGCTCACTCACTTCCCTCCAGCAGGATCAGGGAGAGAATTGGAAGATTAAAAGTGAGAAAACCCATGGGTCGAGATAAAATCAATTTACTAGGTAAGGCAAAAGCCATGTACACAAGCAGAGCAAAACAAGGAATTGAATTGCTGCTCCCCATGTCAGGCAGGTGACTGGACATCTCCAGGAGAGCAGGGCCCTGTCACACGTAACGGTGACTGGGAAACCAAACACCACCACTCCAAATATCACCCTCTACTGAACATCCTTCTTCCACCAGTTTTATATGCTGAGTATGATGTCATGTGGCATGGGATACCCCTTGGGTCAGTTTGGGTCAGCTATCCTAGCTGTGTCTCTTCCCACCTTCACATGCACTCCCAGCCCCTTGGCCAGTGTGTCAGAATAAGGAACAGAAAAACCTTGGATGCTGTGCAAGCCCTGATCAGCAATAGCAAAAACATCTGTATATTATAAATACTGTTTTCAACACATCCAAAGCATGGCCCACACAATCTAATCTGAATAAAATTAACCCTATACTAACCAGAACTAGCACAAGCTTTTTCTCACTTACTAACTTACAGTTTCTAAAATCTGTCTGGTTATGTTTGCTTTTGTTATATCCTAAGTATTTTAAGAAATGCTTCCAATAAATTTTTAAAGAATAATTGTAGGTCATTCCAGTTAATATCTTGCTTGTTGGCACAATCAAAACTTTCTAAAGGGGAAAAAAAAGTGAAATTATTGCCCACAATTTATATTCACGACTTGAGATCAAAGTTTTCTTTCACCAAAATTATTAAGAGGACAACTAGACATAGCCAGTACCAGTTAATGCATCTAAATACAAAGATTAGATCCTCAAATACTTTTCATCAACTGCTGAACAACTACAGGCGAACCTCTGTGTTTAGAGACACATAAAGCCTTATGCTGAGTTTGTCAAAAAATAGTTGCTTAAGAAGTCAAGAACTTGCTAAAAATGTAAACATGTTACCAGAAATAGTCTTTGTGAAAAGGCACAGTCAGAGAAGTCACCTGTGATCACAGTGGCTTATCTGATATTCTGTTTAGAATGAACAAGGGTTGTTATTCTTTGTCTGCCATGCTGCTCAGGTATCAAAGGGGCTGCCAAAGTGAGGAGGAAATTGCTCAGTAAGCTAAACTGTTCTTTAAAAGTACTGACTTTATTTCCCAATAACTCTCTGTGTGGATTTCTCAGTATAAAGTGTTTGACTCTGAAAACGCAGAGAATTGTTTCACACCTAGGACACACTGAGCGCCTTTATAAAAAGTTAATTTCTTACAGTACTATGTAAATGGATAACCCCTAATGCTCTGGGCATGAATTTCTTCAAATAAGCTAGTTAATATACCACACTTTATTTCTGACATCTAGGGGAAGCAAGGAAACTGATTCAGAATTGCTCACTATTTTTCATTCCATTTAAAAAATAAGTTTTGACATTCTATAATCTAAGTTTCAGAGACAGGTACTTCAAGATAAGATTTGAAAAACATGTTGGTACCTTTGGTTGCAGGTGAGAAACACAGCAGACTAGATGTCAAAGACATCTTTACCTCTAACTATTAATTCACAGTATAAATGAACATGGAATACCCAATGCAGCTCTGGAATTCCAGTTCAAAACACACATAGTAAAAACTGAAAACAGAGACCTCACAGGTGATCAAAGGTATAGTTTAATTTTCATGAGAATATAATTAGGATCAATAATCTGGAAAAGAGACAAGTACAGAGTAGCAAGGGATACGATAGAAGTTTTTAATATCCTCATATTCAGGTCAACAGAGAACAGAATAGCTGTCTATTAAGTAAAAGAACAGGATGTATCAAATAAAATCACCAGACTATTTAAAACAAAGAGAAAAAGAAACTTCTTCACACAATGCATAGTAAAAAAATAACATCTGGTAGTGTTATCTAGATTTTGCAGACTCTTTTGGACACTGATAAATGATACTGAAGGTATTTTTTTTCAAATTATGTAACAGTTTGGGTTGGAAGGAACCTCTGAAGCTGATCTAGTTCCATCCCTTCTGCCACAGACAGGGACATCTTTCAGTAGATAAGGGTGCCCAAAACCCCATCCAACCCGACCTTCAACTCTTCCGTCATGGTTTAACCCGAGTCAGCAACTAAGTACTATGCACACATCTGTTATGCTGGAATGGGGAGGAGAATCAGGAAGAAAATTTTTATCTCATGGATTCAGATAAGAACAGTTTAATAATTGATATAAAATATGATAATAATACTATGAATTATCAAAATAAAAAAAATTACTATTGCTACTATTACTGCTACTGATGGGGGAAGGGGAGGGAGAGAGAAAGAGAGAGAGAATGAGAAAGAAAATCCAAGAGAAACAAGTGACATACAATACAATTGCTCCTCACACACTGACTGATGCCCAGCTCATCCCTAAGCAGTGATCAGGTCCTTCCAGCCAACTCCCCCCAGTTTATGATGCGTATGATGTTCAGTGGAATGGAATATCAGCTGTCCTGGACATGCTTCCTCCCAACTTCTTGTACACCCATTTTCTGGCGGAGCATGGGACACTGAAAAGTGAATAAACACTACTAATAACTAAAACATGTCTGTAGTATCAACGCTAGAATCATACTAAATCCAAACCACAGCATTTTGTCATCTAGTGAGAAGATAATTAACTTAGACTCTAAATTATACTATGTATCTATGATCTAACTTTAGCCCTCTAAAATTCATGTGTAGTTTCTGTACTGTTTATTTGATACCAGATCAACAGAGACGGACACCACTTACAAAATATTTCCTCTCATCTATTTAAGCCTTCATTTTTGGGATGGAATGGATTGCCCTAATAGAGATATTTTTCCTTGTCTAAATCTGAGAAGAATGAGTAGCTTTTCTGGACCCTTTTGAAAAGTAGTCAAGTTGCTTATGATATTTGGCACAATGACACAACTGAGAAAGAAAAAAAGGAAAAAAATTAACAAGAATCAGGAAAAAAAGCTTAGTTTTTATAGGAAAAAACTATTCTATTGGGGCACATGGGTGAATATTTATTATTTATTTGAGGCTGATTGAACAACATTGCCATTGGTAACACTACAAGTTTTTATCCACAATGTTAGCATCTTATCTTTACTACCACTGGTCACAGAAACCCTACTATGGGGAATTTTATCCATTTAGTCGTCCTGAGTTAGGCCTTGTTTCTGACTGGCATTTTGGGCAGTGCTGCCCTCCATTGCCCTCACGTAGAGCTAATGAAAGACATTACAGTTCTGTAATTCCACAATCTTCAGCCTTGGCAGCTTATGAAGAGAAGGCTCTGCTATGGCCTTCTGAATTTTACTCTCTATAATGCCTTCTGAAGTTTACTCTCTATAATCTTGAACATATTTTCCAAGATATGAAGTAAAGGATTCTAATTTTTTAAACTTCTTTAGAGAAAATGAAAGGATTTTGAAAGAAATAAGTTCTCTGCTAGCCGAGTCAGCATTCCAATGAACTACAGTCACTGGATAGACAGCTAATAAGTTAAGTCTCTATCCCTATGATGAAGAAATACAATTTCAAGTGAGATGGAACTATGTCTAAAAGTGAATTAAAAAAAGAATCACTTCAATTGCCCTTAAGACCATACGACGCCACTGTAAAATCCTGTCCTGAGCATGCCACACTTTACACAATCTCACCAGATGCAATCCAGACAAAGGAAAAAAAAATAAAATAAAAGCTGTTGCATGGATTTAAAATAATACATAGGAAAAGAAGTCACAGGTGAAATATCTTGGCTTAAAATTCAATAATAAAGGCAAGAAGGAAGGAAGAGGTGCTTCAAAATGTTACCACTTCTAGACTCCTTATTGGAGCTAGACTTTGAGCCTTAAAGACTGGCTGCAAGGTGAAATGTTCTTGCAAGCTGAGACTCAGTTACATAAAAAACAAAAGGAAGAGCAGACATTACTGTCAATAGTTTCATGTTGCAAGTCCTTAGTGAGATACAAATATTTTTCTCTTATTTTCAGATTGTGAAACAATGAATAGTCACCACAAATATAAAGATACTAATTGATAGTGGGGAAGATTTTCATGACAGTCTACTCAGAGTTTTGGCCAGAGTAACACCTAAGAAAATGGACTAAAACAAGGAACACATTTGTTTTATCTAGTACAAAAAATTGTTCAATTCAACCTGGTAGAAAATTCGTCCTTCCTTTCCCTGCCCCACATTGTCTTGCCCTTACTTCCCCTCTTTTCCTCTTCCCTTCCTCATCCCTTAACACCTCTTCCCATTTTCTTTTCACCACCTTTTTACCTGACGTATGTCTACCTTGAAATGAATCACTATTAACAGAAGGCACCCATTAAAAGGAGATACTATTTGCAGAGTATAATAACTCTTATTATTAAATGCAAAAAGCTATTATATTTTTAGTCAGCAAACGAAGTGAAATTTTAATGTCTCTAAAGAGATTATTTTAAAAATTAGAAACAAGGAAATTGAAAAATACAGAAATATTTAATTTTTATAATTATTTCTATATGTGCAATTGAAAATTATGAAAATGTTGCAATAAATGTGCCATAAATACTTCAAAATATTTATTATGTCTTTTATATAGTACTTTGGCTTACAATAAGTGTAAATAGATGATGAAAAAATTAAATCCTATATAAAATTAATTTATTTTATTAATATCATATCATATCATATCATATCATATCATATCATATTATATTATATTATATTATATTATATTATATTAAATATATATTTATATATTTATTAATTTAATCCCTATATATTGGGACCTTACTGAATAAATCAAAATCCAAATTACCTGTTCTGACAATTACTCTGTGAAAGATACTGTATAAATAAACATTTCACAGCATTTTTGTGAAGTAAACATTTCTGCAAAAATTTTCATCCAGGGTTGTGCTTTTCTGTATCAGGTAAAGGAACTGATAATAACATTTTCTACTGTGATATTGCTACTGCTGTTTAATCTTCACTTTAATTTGTAGTTAAAGTCAAAATTTAGTAGAATTTACAAGGTGTTTTGAGGAACTAAATAACGATATTTTGCGTGAAGCTAGCATTTTTACTAACTTTTTGGAAACATCTGTATAATTTAAATTATGCCTTGGATTAGGTGCATTGAGAATTCCATCGAAAAACATTTGTGTGTCTTGAATCTAACAAAAGTAGATAAAATTCAATCAAGGTGTAATGTTCTCTACCTGCTCCATAGTCAGAAGAACTTATGAATCAGCACAAATCTGAATACAGTCACAGGCAGCAACTGAAATGGCAGTTAGGCTGCGTTTCAATATAAAAGCTATTAAATTTTACTGTTGTAAACTTAACTGCAAATATCTTGTCTTCTGTACAGCAGCCTTCAAAATTTCTGAACTTATCTAGGATCAGTTTTCTTTCATATTATTGTCCTGCCATTACTTTTGATAAGTCTTTTTGAGATCAGAATGTCTCCTTTTGTCAAATTGTCTTTATGCAAATTATAGATTTTCAGCTACAGATATTACATTTTTCAGCCAGCAAGATTAAACTCATATATGGAATTTTATTAAAAATTCCTTTTTTTCCACATCATATTCTTCAATTTTTTTTACTTCTGTTTTCAATTGAGAGCAGCAGAAAAAAAGCTATTAATTTTCATTGATTATCTTGGGTAATATAAATTTCCTCAGTATTCTCTTTGGTCCCTGACCAATTATGACAGTAGAAAAAAATTAAAAAAAACAGCTAGAACATATTTTTCATTTCAAAATATCTGGTGTCACCTATTTTGAAGCAGACTTAATGAGCTGAAACAATTAACATTCTTTCTTGTCATCCCCAGGATAATGTAATTACATAACTACCTCACAAAGTTAATGGGGGACCTGTAACATTACTAAAAGTAGTCAGGTCCTTTAGGTAAATATATTGGAATCTGCAGACCAAAAACATAAGTACTAACATCAGCACTCACTTGGATAAGGTGTGCATTTCTGAAGATTATTTGTTACACTAAAAAAAAAAAAAAAAAAGAAAAAAGAAAAATTCTGTGGGGCACTGAGTAACAAGGTTATTTGGGCTGGCAGGCCCGCAACCATGCAGTTAAAATAAAAGGGCACTGAAATGGACTTTATAGTCTTTGTTTCAGAAATATTTTTCTTGATCTGATTCTCTGACAATATTTGTCTACTTAAGACCCCTTGTGATACTGAGAACAATCAGTCTTGCACCTAAACTCTCCTATATAGGCATAGCTTAGATGAATGATCATTCTTCATCTATTTTATATGGATTTTCGTAGAGAATTGTACTGTCTCTGCCTAGAATGAAATTAACTTTTTTTTTCAGCATTGCACTGGTCCTGTCTTTTGAAAAGACACTGCTGATAACCCAGTATTTCTGAGCAGTGCTTGCACAGTGTCAAGGCTTTTTCTGTTTCTTCCTCTCTGCCCTGCTCAGTGAGTAGTATGGGAGTGCTCCAAATTGACCAGAAATATATTTCACACCATGGGATACCATACCCAACAACAAAAACTTGAGAAGGGATGTTTGTTGTTATGATGTTTATCTTCCCAAGAAAATGTTAGGTATACTGGGGTCCTGCTAATGGGGCTATACATCGCCTGACAATGGGAAGTATGAATAAATTCCTCTTCTTTGTTTGCACACTTAGCTTTTGCTTCACTTTTAATCCATGGCAGAGGGTAATGAGACGCTGGATGGTGACTACTGTTTGGTTCCCAGTGAAAAAGATAAAGCATAATTTGTATTTTCAGCAAGTGTACTACCTCTTTTTGGGGGGAATTTGCAGCCATTATTGAAGCTTCACCACTGTGCAACTGGTTTGAATGCTACCAAATGGACACTGTAGCCTGGTATTTTCTTATTTTGAAAAATACCAAAAGCTAGTTCACAGAAGAATGAATAAGGACCTACAGTAAGTGTCATCCAGCCTGCCTCACTTCAAATAAAACCCTCTGAACACAGAAAAAAACCCCAAACAACAAACCAAAAAAAACCCCAAAACAAAAACAAACAAAAAAACCCCTGTCCTGGTTTAGGGCAAATTTGGGAGGAAATCTCCGAATGGGGTTCCTCTGAAAAGCAAATCCAAACAGCCCCTCCCCCCAGCCGGTCCGGGGAAATAACTCCCCAGAGAAGAGTGGAAAAAAAAAAGCCTTATTTATTTAACAAACAAAATGCCCACAAGCATAAAGAATGAATAATAATAATAACAATAATAATAATATGAAACAATAAAACCTCTCGCTGCTCCGGAGAGAGATGGCAAAACTGAGAGTCCGTGTCAGGAGTCTGTTTATCAGTCCCTTCAGTGCTGAAAAATGCCGAGCCCCGGCCCGGTGGGCCACGGGTGCAAGATCCCGGTGCTCCTCTGGGTTTTTCAGTCCAGAGCAGATTTAAACAGTCCCAAAGAAAAATAAAATAATAAAAAAAACAGTCCAGGAAAGCTTCTTTGCCTCAGCTAGCTAGACTAACAAAGGGGAAAAAAAAAACTCTCTCTGGCTGCCCTCCGTGCATCCGACAAAGGAAAAAAAAAAGAAACCACACAGTCCCAAGGACGAGAGCAGATTCAGAGGAGTGAGTTTGTTTCTCAAAACAAACTGCGCGCTTCTTCTTTCCCTGCTCACTCTCAGAACCAGTCTTAAAGGTACAGAACACAGAACAGACGATTTGGGGATACATAGTCACCCTAGGACAAACCCAAAAAACCAAAACAAAAGAAACAAAACAAGGAAATTAACAGTTTCATGCACAGCAAATAATTTTATCCAAATTATCTAGACATTGGGAGTCAGTTCTCATCTCTAATACAGACATGTGCAATGTACCATTAGGAAATTCTGAATGTGAGCTTAGATGGCAAGAGGAGATCAACCCTAGTGGAGGGAAATTTTCCGTTGAAACATATCTTCCAGAATAAACCATCCAAACCATACATGAAGCTTAAGGTTTTTTTATATCTTGACTGGTATCCTTTTAGGACAGGTATAGTTTAAATAATGCTAAAATTGCTGTTGATTTTTTCCTAAAATCTGAGTCTGTGTGAAGCCAGGAGTGAAGGAAAGTATCACCAGCATTTATTTGACAAATGCATACTACATGCTCAATATAGTCTGCCAAGACATCTTTAAGGCAAGAAAAAAAACAGTTCTCCAAGGCTTAGTTTCCTTTGTACCATGGGTTAAGATTGAAATGTGAGTTCCCTTGTCTCCTGCTTCATTTGAAGTTTGAGCCCTAGATCAGTCCCTTCTGCCTTCTCAGTTCCTACTCACTGCTGTGTTCCACCTCCGCCCTGGGAAGATTTGTTTCATGCTGCTTCCCAGGTAATATCTTTTGCAGATTATAGAAGTACATAACTTTCAGATTTTTTTGACAATTGGACTATATATTTACATTATTCACAGAATTCTTAAGTTCTGTCTTGAATACATATCAAAAGTATTTTTTTCATTGATATATTTTCCACATAGCATTTGGGGTGGTACAGACTGACTAGTTACTTTATTTCTGTAACATTATTCTGTGACATTTATGTCCCATGTTCTCAACTGCTTCAACCTTGTGTTTATACCTTTTGTTCTTATGACCCACACTCTTCCTTTATAGGAGTAAATACATCACAAAATCTTATATTCCATATTCCTACATTACCTTTTAGAGAATAGGATAGAATTAATAAGGATTAAGTGCACAGTATTTTACTTTGATTGCAGTGGTCAATTGTATAACTATACGATGAGGAACAATGGGCTAAGGAGCTGTTGTTTTGATAATCATCTTAAGTAAATGGATCACAACTTGAACATGAGCTGCCCATGTCATGTCCTGTGCAAAAGGCAAATACCATTCTAACATATTTAAATACCAGTTTAACTCACATTTGAATAATCCATCAAATCTTTTCAACATTATTGAGGTTTCAGCTAGCATATGGTGGTCAGTTTGGGTTGTTGTGGTTAAGACAGATGTGTACAAATGGGACACTGGAGACAGCTGTGAGAATGATCAGGCATAAAAAGGAAGAACTAAAACAAAAAAACCCCAAAACCTGGAGATCTTTTTTCAATAAATTGAACTTAAAACTTTTTTTCCAGAGATGGCATAATAATAGTTTTCACACAATGAATAGTGCCAAAGATTTAGATCACAATATTAAAGATTCAGGTATAATTATTATTAATCTCTGCAAAGCTGAGTTTTCAGAAGTCTTGAATTACTGGGAAAGGCTGAAATCTGAACATCATTCAGGTCAGGTTAGACTGTAGTCTCTTTAGACTGAGCCTGCCTTGGTATGAAATAGATAGACTGGATACCTTTGAAGGGTCATTCTTTTCTACCATGATTTTATTAATAAAAATATGTTTTGTTGATTTAACTTTAATTGTGAATTGATGGGTTATATTTTATTGCCTGCTAAGAACAGAGCATAAACTTTTACCATGAAAAAAGGAAAAAACAACTCTTGTGTTTGAAAGGTTAAACATTTGGAACATTAGAATTTTCTGATTAGTTCTACTCAAATGAGTGTATATGTGTTTCTACCATCATACCGATGACTTCTTTTACTGGCGCTTCCTTTGTTAAATATCCCTTATTCTCAGGCAATGGGTAGCCATTGCTATATACAAAAATGTGTGTTATCAATATAGTCTGCTACATACTTTGCAAGGTCCTGCATCAATCAGGATATATAAATGTAATCAACATAAAAAATGCCACAGCTAATTAGTTTTTTATCTTTCCTAACATTATCAGTATATTTAGAAGAGGTTACATGGAATGTTGGATGATAAAACAAAAGACAGGCTGTGTATAGTCTTAAGGCAGTTATAACTTTTAAAAAGTCATCAGGCTTTCATCTGTTCCCCAACAGACTTTTGGTTGCATAAAGGAATATTTTCCTGTCCATTTCCTGTCTTGATCACTTTCTGCTCATTCTCTGGTGCTGCTGAGAAAATTTAAAAAAATTATATGGAAGGAAGATGTATTTCTCTTGGAAACTAAGTAGATTGCTGAATCATTTCAAAATGGTATTTCCTGGCCTGGCAATCAATCTAACCAACCGAATTCTAAAAGCTAAAACAGAGAGCCATAAAAATGAAATTGAAGGATTTATACAGTTTAAAATATGCAAGCTGTTGTCACACATATACACACTTGCACACACATACACAAAGTTTTGTTCTATCAAAACTTGTGTATATACATAAATGTATATAAACACATAAAGTTCAGCTATTGTATCTCAGGATATATAACTTCCTAAAACTTACATTAATAGGAAGCCATCAAGCTTTTTCATACTTTCCCATTGTTTTTGTTGTTTTTTTTTTCTGGAGCTGCTCCACTGAAAGAATTTCTTTCATGTGTTGTAACACAAGCATACATTTTCATGCAGCTGTTAAAATCTGAATCATTATTGCTGTTATTATGAAGACTATATCCCCTTGCATACAAATCTGTTCTCTCCCAAATTCTTTACTTAAATGAATCAAAATGAAATTTATTTAAATTATAGATATATAGATATATAGATATATAGATATATAGACATATAAAACAACTTCTTTGCATTATGCTATGAATTATTTCATCAGAACCTGTTTATGCCAGTGATACTATCTTAAAGATGAACATAATCACAATACAGGCATTTTACTGATGTATTTCACAATTTCATTACTGGAAAATTATTTTGGTCATACAATATTAGCACAATGCTACAATGACGATGCATTATTTACTGTAAATAGGTTGCAATGCTTCTCAAATTACAATAAAGCACACTTTTGTAAGTGTGTGGCTTAAGAAGAGCTATTCGTTAAAGAAAAAAGGAAAAAAGTAAAAGAGTTATATGAACATGAGCTCTATATGCTTCAAACCTCCCTTCTCAGTTTATGGTCTGAGAAAATACTTGAACTCTTGGTCACAAGCACACATGATTCTGTTTAAAAAAATTGCTTTAGAATTTTGAGGTGCTCCTGTCCCAACTGCAGTGAAATGTGAGTTATGAGGATTGAAAAAGTTCACTTCTGATACATAGTTTCTACATAGTGAATACACTGGGAGTAGTTGTGGTGCAACAGTTCTCCAAAGCATATGGGCCTCATGGGTCAACTCTGACTTACATGGAGAACTTCAAAATAGCAATTATTTAATAAATATTTTGCAAGAACAACTTACACAAAAAAAGGGGGTGGAGGGAAGTTGGGGTTTGGTTTTGGGGTTTTTTTCATCATTGTTTCTAATCCAGACAATCGCCAAAAGAAAGAGGACTACAGTTTTCAAATTTATTGTGTTTATGTCTCAAGGTGCTGTTCCAAGGAGAGCTGTGGGGGCTCTGTGAGGGGAGGCCGGGACTGCCCCAGCCAGACACAGCCAGTTCCAGCCAGACACAGCCGGTTCCAGCCAGACACAGCCAGTTCCAGCCAGACACAGCTGATTCCAGCCAGATCCAACCACCCACTGAAGGGCATGGCTAAGCCATGGCTGAGGCAGGGGGGGCAATGGGGAAAAAATAATTAAGGAAGGTGAAAATGCTGCATGGTAGAGGAGAGTGAGGAAAAAGGAAAGTGAGAAAAACATCTTTGCTGACACAGAGGTGAAAGATGGAGGAGAGGAGAAGGTTCCCCTGCAAATTATGGAGGAGTCCATGCAAGGCTGCAGCTGTTATTGAAAAAGGTGTTTGTGCTTGCAATCTTATGAAATTAATGAAGAAAATAATTTTTTATAATTTTTGGTTAGAACTGTTGGTAGCTTTGCATATTTTTGAAGAATTAGAAAATGTTGTGAGTGCAACTTGTCATGATGCAGTAGCCAACTAGGCAGCTAGCTGTAAAGCCATCCTGGGAAGGTATTACATTCCTCTGGAATAATGTTATGATCCCGCTCCTGATACCAATTAATGTTATGATCTTCTGGAATAATGTTAGGATTTGGTCATTAAAAGATGACTGCCTGAATTAAGAGACCTTTTGCTAAAGTCAATGGTACAGATTGCATTTAATAGTAAATGTGAGAGAGAGGTAGAAATAGAAATGGGGCGGGGAGATACAGAGAGAGAGGGAAAGAGAGATTATAGTGACCACCATATCTCCTGTGGCCCTTCCTCTCCTGGTCTTCTCACTGGTGGAATACCCAGAGTGTTCTTCTGGAGACACCACTTTTATACAGTCCAATGAAGTTGGGTCTCTGTAGGCTGCTTACCGGCTAAGCAGCAGTTCCCAGACCAGCTGAAACAGTTTGTGGGTTCCTCAGTCTCTTGGCTGTGCATGGTTTCAGGCTTGGAATAAAGGAGCAGGCTCTGACATGGGTTTGGGAAGGTGTTTATTCCAGTGGAGTCCACATGGCAGAACAAGCTTTGGGCCCTTGTGCTGCCTTTTACCAGGGCACAGCCTGGGAAGCAGAGCACTCAGGCCAATGAGGGAAGGAAGGGGGTGGTACAGGACAGGGTGATACCATGTGAATTTTGGGAACAGGAGTGTTAGGGGCTTTGGAAGGAATCTACAAATACAGGCAAATAAACAGAATACAGATACAACTTTGAAAACCTCAGTCATGTACCGCAACAGTCCAAGTCGCAGAATCACAGAATCAGCTATGTTGGAAAAGACTTTTGAGGTCATCAAGTCCAACCTGTGACTTAACACCACCTTGTCAACTAAACCACGGCACTGAATGCCACGTCCAGTCTTTCCTTAAACACCTCCAGGGACTGTTACTCCAGAGGCATATATGCCATTCCCACAACTTGGGCTGGCATGTGCATAAGCACTTGCTTCCTTTCCCACAGTTTGCCATGACGGGGACTTTTGTCCAAATAGATTACTCAGATCTGCCTCACCAGGCCTTGCATCTTCCTGTTGTTGCATCCATGCTTTTCCCACAATCTACGCAGTGGAATCTTGTCTGGTGTGCTAATTTCAAACAATCAATTAACATTAGCAAATTCGCACACCAGCCTTGTCTGATGTGCTAATTTCACCTTCTTGTAGGCCTGAAATTAATGCCTTCCTGTTTGCCATCTGTGCCTGTTGTGGTGGCTTATCTTGTGAGTACTTCCTCCTATGACAGTACTTTGAGACAAGCTGACTGCGTTCTCTAAGTCCTGACAGTAGGATGCTATAGAGACTAACCTGGAAGGGAAGCCTGTATAAAGGAGAAGGAAAGAGTATGTAAACATTCAGCCACTGGGAGCTGTGAAAGCAGGAGAATGGATGGAAGCTTAATGCACTGTAGCAATGTCTAAATTACCAGGACAACAGCTTTGTCTCCGTAGGGAAATCCTACATTGGTTTTTCTTTGGCTGTAGAAAAATTCATAACAAAGGAGATTTGCTTTTGTTACCAGGGACCTTTTCTGAGTGATTCAGTACATCATCTGCAGTTCATCTTTTCCACATTTCTACACAGTGCTGTATATGAACCAGGACAGGTCTTAAAAATTATAATAAAAAATTATTTATCCTTAAACAAAGACTTCTGTAAGCTAAAACAACTGAAAACTGAGATAGAACTACACTTGAGAGGGAACTTGATTTTATATATGGGTATCAGGAAGCAGGCCTTATTTTGCTCTGATGTCCCTAGTGTCTGGATCTTTTTATTTGCAATCTTATTCCTACAGATATTGTGGAGGTAATCTACACAGCCAGTCTCCATGCCTATGTGCTGATCTTCATTATGATGCTCTGAAGTGTGTAAATATTAAGAAAAAGTTTATGCTGTTCTAGGGGAAAGCAAGTCATAAGTCAGAATTTATATACACGCCTGAAATTTCAGAACAGAGGTAATTGCTTCCACTGTGACTATTGCCAATATAAACAATACTTACATTAAGGGGTTTAAGTTTGAGTTTTATATTTAGCTTGTTTTTGATTTTACTTGACAGTGATTGTTGAAAGATTTTTCTTTTTTTTTTTGTGTGTGTGTGTCTTTGACCTTTTCATAAAATATTACTTTGTCTAAACTAGCCTTTGCCAACACGTGCCTGTGTCGGCTCTTATTGTCCCTCACTGAATCAATTCTAATTTACATCTGCTCTATCATGTCCATAATTTGTCTTTCACAAAGTCATGGCTCATAGCTTCATCAATCACGCCAAAATTTCTAACTTTCAAAGTTTCTGTGGATAGCTTGGGTGATGAAGGGGTGGATTTTAGTTTTGAGATTCATCACTTATGTTGTAGTGTTTCTGAATTCTGGAGAGGCATGTTTGCTTTTCATCATGCAGACACTTACTCACTGACTTACTTGGAGAATGTCATGCATATTTACAGAAAGGAATTTCTCATCTAAAGCTTGAATACATTATTTATAATTACTGTTATTATTGATTATGTCAATGTTATATTGTTGCTATGTCTGCGAATGTGGTCGTAATTTTCCTCTGAAACTGGAATAAAAGTTTTGGAATCAGAATTGCTATTTTCTACACTTCCAGTGGGTGACTGTGGACACATTGCTTAGAACTTATGGGTCAGGTTTTTTCTGAGTTTAGACACACTGTCCAAAAATCTATCGGGGCTAAGAAATGAGACCAGGCCACAAAATACAGAGCAGATATTCATCTACTATAGTGAAAATGGTTTGAAAAATATCTGGTTTGAATATGCAGAGCATGCAGTTCTCTTTCCTAATTTCCCTGTACTTGACTTTACATGCTTCCAGTACCTGTCTCAGGAAGTAATTAAATTTTTAAAATGAAATTTGATTATGCATATCACATCTAAATACATGCAAACACAAAGATATGAGTTCTTTCTTTCTATCTAGTTCTTTCTTTCTATCTAGCTAGGAAAAAATCTTTGCATTGTAACTTCAATAAAAGAGTACTATGGAGTAACCTACTTTCTCCCATAAGTATTTAGGAACATTTCATCGAGGGAAATACATCTTATTAAAAAAATCCTTACTTTACATGTTTGAATGAGACTGCTCTTCAAGTTTCTTACTCACCCATCTGAATGCAGAGGGAAAAATTCTATACAATGGAATATCAACTATTACATTTACATATGCAGGTGAACAGACAACGGGAGAGTGGAAGTTTATCAATTTGATTATAGAACATGATTTCTAGATTATATTTATAAAGTCAAATTGGTCACAATTATAAACATACCAGTGAGAAATACAGTTGAAACCAAAGGAAAATAGATAAAATTTGCAGAGACATTCCTTAAGTTTCTACTGTCTTTTAAGACCTATTTAATGGTTAAACTGTTATTTAAATTTTTAATCCAAGTTTATATTTCAGGCACATGATCTGAAATAAACCCTATGTCCATTAAATATGTTTTTCTAAAAATATGTTGTACTGTTCATATTAGAAGTGGGGAAAGAGTAATAAAACTGGGAAAGCTAATAGCAGACTCTCACAATTATTTGTATAATTATCTTGTCTGTAATGCAGACTAAAACTAGTATAGATCCCATGAGATATTATAATTGATATTATTTAATTTATGACATAGGAATTATGTCACAAACCCCAAATTTTGTTCTCTTTACCTTGCTCACTCATATTGAACGAATTTATTCTTTATCACATCTGAAATCCATTACCATTTTACTCATAGCAAGTATTCATAAATTGTATGTTCTATTTTCTCTCTCTGAAAGATATTAAATATATGTGAGAACCCATCCCAAATTTTAGGTTGAATTTCAGCATTTTTCACATTTTGAAAATTAGATTTTCAGGGTACATATTATATTTGCTACAGAGACACAGCTTACATAAACCATCTAAATAAATTATAAAATTTTTCATTTTATATTCTCTGTAGTATAGCAGGACACAGAATGCAAATTTATCCTTAAGGATAATTTTAATGTAATGTAAAACAGTATGGCTATGTATTATAATTAATATCTTAAATGAGTTTTGCTTATGGGAAGTAATTGTTTTGCACTAAAGCAGTACATTGAAAGTTATAAGATCTGCTAGATTTTCTCCGAAAAGAAAGGGTTTAATCTTTCTTAAGTTATAAAGATTTGCTGATCTTAGATTATCTTAATCTGTCTCACCTAAGTAAAGTTAGATAAGGTGACATATTGGATGGCAAGTTTTACCAGGGAGAGTTTTAACATGGCAATTGGAAAATAGTCATAACTAAGCAATTCATTTTACATAGATTGCCAGTACGATTTCAGAATTGTTCATGATGACATGAACAATTATTTTGTCACAATTATTTTTTAACATCTTCGAAATTTTTGAATTTTTTTAAAGAAAATTCATTTAATTTTCCTGAGGCAAAAAGAGCATAATCTAAAACAGGAGTTTCTCATCAACGGTATGATGAGTAAGAAAGAACAGTGGATGTGTCAGTAAAATTAACAGATGCTATTGCACTTGGAAAACTACAGTTATCAGCACAGAAATCTATCAAAAAGACAGGGACAGACTGTCTTTTGTGTGAATAACAACTTTTGTTTTAGCTGAGCACTACAGAGCTAAAAATGTTTAGCATTTTTCTCAAAAAGAGTGAATGAAGAGTGTGATAAATGCTAAAGGACTTGTAGAAATTTAAACTCTTCAAGGAGATATTTTTCAGGGGCTGATTAAAATTTCCAGGAAAGAGATTTCCAAGAACAGTCTGAATGGATAGCCTTAGACACAATGGAAAATAAACTGAAGATTTACTAGAGTTAAACAGAAACTTCTTCTATCTTACTTCAGTTTTAACTAGAAGAGATTATCTAGAATAGAATAGAATAGAATAGAATAGAATAGAATAGAATAGAATAGAATAGAATAGAATAGAATAGAATAGAATAGAATAGAATAGATTTATTCTGTCATACTACTAGAGACTGAAAAGGAGAGATAGGGTCATATATTACTCTCAGTTTCCACCATTGCACCATAATGAGATCTCCGCAGAAGTTATTTAAATGTCATTGGTTTTATATCAAAGTAACTAAATGGGTTATTTAATGATAAAGAATGACATCCGTGGGCTGGTGCATGGGACCTATGTTCATAGTTTGGTGAACATCCAGTAGTGGAATACCATCAAAAGAAGTTTTTCTGAAAAGTAATTTCTTCATTGGACCTACTTGTTGAAAAACACTGAGTTTAATTGTTGCATCCATCATTTTATTGATTATTGAATATTTGCTATAGCTGTCTAATGTTTACTTTGGGAACGCTTTATACATACTGGACAAAATAATACGTGCTCTGTTAATACTCTTTATGTATATTACTTCATGACCAGAGCCAGTTTATAATTAATGCAGGATTAAAGTCATCATCAAGCATATGCTTTGTCAGTTTCGATAAAAGACCAAAAGAGATTAGTTCTCTGGATATAAATAACAACCTAATTTCATAAACACAGGCCATGAACCTAATCCAGTTCAATTCCAGATTCAAATTTAAATCAACATAAAAACAAATCATGGAACTGACAATTTCTTCAAATAGGAAATAATCGGAGGCATAAAAAATAAATTGGAAGAATAACTTGAGACATTTTCAATGGCCTAACACCACCCCCAAAATGTCTCCAGCATACAATTTTTCAGATAATCAAGGGGCAGAACTGGTAAGTAAAATGAGAGGATAAAAAATTCTAGTCAGCAGAAATCTGAAAGCAACATGATATATTGAGAATAACTTCAGAAGAGCACAGGCTGGCAAAATGTAGTATTGTTATAATTAACATCTAGGATAACAAAAGCAATTTTTAACACCTTGTAGGCTTCTATTGATCAGGGAACTCAGTATGATTATACTAAGCAGAAAATACAAATAAAACTTGTTAACAATTGTAAATGTTGATCAAACTATAAATTAATGTATAATAATGCCTGAAGTGTTTACATTCAAGGATGTTGGTATGGTAATATTTATCAAAGTTAATTACCTTTGTCAGAGAAGAAGCAATATCCAAAAAGTTTCTAGAACTAGCTAATAAAATGTCAGCTTTAGTGGGATTTATCTTCATAAAAATTCTTCACCGTTCATATATTAATATTACCCAAACAATCAGTCAAGACTGAGACAGCTCAAGTATAATTAGGTAGAAGTGCTGGATAAATCTGTTAGTACTAAATTATACTGAGCAACAAGAAATTACAGGTACCATACACACCACCAGCAGGTACTTTCTGAATTGAACCCCCAAAAGAAGTTCACCTTTAAATATTTAAATACAAATGTTACATAATGTCAAACATGCATTTTTCTTCATAAGACAAGCTTTTCATATGAAAGTAGCAACCACAAATTGGAGACAAGTAAAGTCATTCAGTAGATTATTCAATAAATCAAGGTATAACATCTTGACATAAATCATCTGAAAATCTTGTATATGAATTGCCATAAAATTATTATATCCAAATCTGTGTATATTTTATTTTCTGATGCAGATAGGGATAATATTATCTCTGTTGCATAGAGATAAACACATGAGTAGGATGTAGATGATGTCTTGTTAGTTAATATTCTGTTTAAACAAACTCAGGAATTTGATCATAGAATCATAAAATGGTTTGAATTGGAAGAGACCTTAAATACCATCTAGCTCCAACCTTTCTGCCACCGGCAAGAACCTGTTGTACTGTATCAGGAATTTCTTCCTAATCCCTAATCTAAACTTGTTCTCTTTCAGTTTAAAGTCATTCCCCCTTGACGTGTCACTACATGCTCTTCTAACTGTTGTCTCTCTGTCTTTCCTGCAGGCTTCCTTCAGGTACTAGAAGACTACAATTAAGTTCACCCCTAAACTGTTCCAGGCTGAACAATCCCAATTCTTTCAGCCTTTCCCGAGTTCTCCATTCCTCTCACCATTTTGATTGCCAACTCTAGACTCACTCCAACAGGTCAATATTCTTTCTGTGCTGGGGTTCCCAGAGCTGAACTCAGTACTCAAGGTGGGGGTCTACCAGAGTGGAGTGGAGGAGCAGAATACCCTCCCTTGTCCTGTTGCCCACACTGCTTTGGATGCAGTCCAGGACACCTTTGCTGTCTGGGCTGTGAGGGTACATTTCCAGGTCATGTTCATCCTCTTCTCCCACCAGCAACCCCAAGTCCTTCTCAGCAGGGCTGCTCTTGATCTGGTCATTCCCCAGCATGGACTGACACCAGACTGACCCAGCTGCAGCACCTTGCACTTCATCTTGTCAGACCTCACAGAATTTCCACGAGTTCACTTCTCCAGCTTGTCCAGGTCCCTCTGGATGGCATTCTGTCCTTCAGGTGTATCAAGCACAACATTCAGCCATGTAGAAAGCTTCTTACCTATGGTGAAGAGGCACCTGGAGGGGTAAGGTGGGCAAGGAAGGATTTAACTTTCTACCGTGAGCATGAACTACCCTCCATTCACTCCTATCTTTACAACTGCTGCCTTCTTCTTGCTGAGGGATGGACAGAGTGTCCCTTTGATCTTGAATTGTTTCTGCTGGCTGCTGCTGTTCAGGGGAGCCAGAGCTTGGCTCCAATAGCCTATTTCCCTTTCTGAGTTTACCTGGTCTTTTCTCCCAAGAGGGTGAGGACACTTAGAGGGTATCTGCATCATGCCTGTCTGAACTGCCACACTATGCCCTGGGCTGCTCCTGCTCCCTGGGTGCAGCTTTTCAATGGACACGGTGGGTGTATTCCCTGCTGACTAATCACACTGAGGCAGAGCTGTCTGTAAGTCATGGCTCCACCACTAAAGGTCTATTAAATGAGAGAAGCATTTGCTTCTTTTAATTATGGTTATAGAACAAGTGGCAATATTCGTCTGAAACTCTGAAAGTTTACAGAGCATAATAGTTATATAGGAGATCTCAGGGGCAAGTGATCTAAGACCAAAAGATATCGTTTGAAATCGTGACTCATATGAATGTTTCATTCAGGGATCTGAATTAGTTTTCATAGGCTATACATCTGAACTGCACATTGTCAATAGATGGTGAACCTCAGGGATGACTATCCTAAAGGTAGAGGTCACAGAAAATCTCAGAAATTACAGGAGTTTGAAAAAACATTAACAGTTGTATATTTAACAAGTGAGCAGTGCTGTGGACCCACTAACGTACATACTTTTTGCTCAATACATATGCATTTTTAACTATAACAATAGTTTCTTCACTTCTTTAGAAACTACTTGCTGATGTAGCTTCAATTAACATTTTATAAGTCCACAACCTCATTAAAAACCTTATTTGCCCTTTAATGGGGATGGGTAAAATTCAGCTTTTAACTACGGAGTAATTTTTATACTGTCATGCTAATATAGTAGCATTAACTATCATATTCCTGATACCAACATTAAAGAAACCCAGTGAGAGCCTAACCTTGAGATACAATAAGGAGTACAAAAATACACTATGTGATATTACACATTTATATAGGGTGTAGTAAAATATACTAACATGTCTCCAAGCAATAAGTGAAGAACACAGAGAAATTGATATTCTAATTTTGTCTCATAAAAAAGATGTGAGGAAATTAAAAAGTCACCTAGAGGCAACTAAGAGACTGAAATTATCAAAGCAGTGGAAAGTAGTTGATGAAACAAATGGGACAGAAAACAAAGGTGAAAATTAGGATAGAGAAAATTCAGATGGATTTTGGTTTTACTTGCCACTAGACCTTTGGCCATCAGCTGAAAGGAAAATATCTGTTTCGGCTATGCCTGTAATATATTCTCATCACAGCATCTTACATCTTCACCTAAGATAGTTTTCTTTAAAGGTTTAAACAAGAAGAATCACAATGTGAACAACAAACTGCAATGTATACAGTGCCAAAAGAGTTGAACATGACTATGATAATAATATAGGAAGAGAGATTCACTTCCATTTTAAAAGATAGGACAGTAGAGTACTTCTTTTGTTCTTTTTTTCTTTTCCTGGAAGCTGTATACTTTTTATTATTATATAACAACAACAGTGATGATGATGACGATGATGATGAGAATGTTAAGAATAATAAAGCATCAAAACAAACAAAAAGAAACAAACCCCAAACTCCTTCTTATCAAGTAGAAGAGTATTGACACTAATCCAAGCAAGTATTTTAATTCTGCAGATAAATGTTTTCTCAGAAAGAGTAAGTTCCAATAGATTGCAATAGTGAAGAGTGAATCCACAAAATATGTTCAAAAGGAGAAAAGGGTTTGAGTCTTTTATTAGATTTTTTCCAGTAAACTGCTCTGCAAATGAGTGAAGATCATCAGAAAACTTTTTCTAAATTCCTGATGAAGAACAAAGTTGTCTAATGTAGAATAAGATGGGAAAAGTGTATGTACAGTAGGGCCTCAGCACTCCCTTATGAGCTCTCTCCACCTTCATTTACATTTTCCCTGTACTACAAAATCTTAATTTCAATTACTGAAGCCAAAATTCAAGTATAGACTAGTAACTACTGATGCTCTCTGAGGGAGAATTTGTAGCATCATACAGGCAATTGACTAATTACATATGTCAAAGGAACATTACAACCCATTAAAGAAAGTATTCGGCAAACACTGAGAGTTCAGTTAATCCTTCTTGCTACATAAATCTCATTAAAAAGATGGCTTCATCTGATCCTTGAAGTACAGCAGAAAATAAAAAAAAATGTCTCCCTGAAAGTTAAAATAGATATCCTGGTTTTCCAACTTCAACTTTTATGTCAAGTCTTTCTACATACATTGTAAGACATTTTAGATATCCAACTTCTATTATTGATAATGGGAATAATAGTTATATTTTACACATACACTTTGGTTTTAATTCATGTTCCCAAACTTGGGTGAGGAAAATTAAGGTCTTTCACCCTATTTAACTTCTAAACCACAGAATAAACTTAAAGAAATACTAATTCTCCAGGTTACAAGAGAGGGATTGTCTAGAAGTGAGTATTATACTCTCTACTGGTTAAAAAGTTACTTTGTCATGGCTTGCATAGGCTCTCTGACACTGGAGAACTGGAGTACTACTTTTTTAGCATTAACCTTGTTCTTTCTTTGCTAGCTATTTTAAATCACATAGAATGATGTCATACAGATAAAAGTACATCTCTGAGGACAAGCTAAGAGTGTGATTCATGACGGAAGAAATGGCTACCATAATTACTGCTGGTGATTTAGCATTAAGTGAGGGATAAAACACATTCAACATAATGCTCATTGCCATATCTTACTAATATTGCACTCTTCAACAAAATAGTTTGCCAGAGTTGATAAAATCTGTCTAAGGCTAACCTAGTAAAAAAGACATTAAACTAGCTTCTCTTTGCCGAGCAGAGCAGTGTTTCACCTGCACTGAGCAAGGAGGTAATTCAGAGGGAAAATTTTCCAGTGCTATTGTCCAGTATCAGTTCTTGTCCTGGTTTAGGGACAAGTCATCCCAGGACAGTTCTACACTGAGGTACCAGGTCTTTAATCTCAGACCAATATGAGAAGAAAGGTAGTTAACTTAGCACTCCTAGATCTACAGTTCTGTCATTATCACTAGCAGATAAAGCATTAGCATATTGTAATGGAAAACACTCCCACAGTCAAAGATTAAAATACTGCAGAAAAACAAATAATACACCATAAATCCCAGATGGCAATGACCAGAAAAAACCTCCTATAAAACTACATTTTTTACAAATTAAAATTATTTTAATTTTTTTTTTAGTTTTTTTAACCATTCGCAATGCTCCCACCCTACTTCACAACTGAACAACATAAAGACTTGGCTCTCTTGCCTGAATTTACTGTATATAATAAAACTGTGCAGTATATTCAATATACAATTATGATGAGCTGTGCCTTTTTCATATGTACAATACATGAGTTGCATTAACAAATTACACCCAACTGAACCATAAAATCTATCACTTCTTTCACACAGTCTCAGTAATTCAGAATCCCTAGATTATTGCAATGACTTTTTAGATGGCCAAGTTGATAAAAAGAATATTGTGCCTCTCCCAGCTTTTACTGGGGGTTTTTTATTGCCTCCAAAGTCTAAGTGAAAAAATGTTTAAATTCAATAAAGTCTAAAGTTTTAGTAATCTCAATCACACAGCAATTTCAAAACATAAGAATTTATAAAATCAGTAATATCCCAGTTTTCCAAATTTCAACATATAAAGAAACTGCTACTTCCAAGCAATGTAGAAAGCCTAAATGGTGTGATCAGTATGGAAATATTAATAGAGAGTAGGACCTATTTTTACATTTCATGTAATCTCTTGCATAAAAATATATGTTCTTAATAATGCTTACTAATATTTTCAAATTACTATGTCTGTCCTGAAATATTTAGCCCTTCAAAAATACATGAAATATATTACTGATATGTTATGATTTACTGATTTTTTTCATAAAGACTATCTTGATTTTTTTAAAAAAATAAACTATACCTTGGAATTTTATTACTGTTTCATAAAAAAATAAACAAAGCTATTAATTTTGTAAGGACAACTTAGTTATAGAAAACTCTGCCAGCTCAGGCTTTAATCACATCTTTTCTATTAATAAGGAAGTAAATATTTTGTGTATTTTCCCTTCAACTCTCTAAAATTTCCAGAATTGAAAAGAAATCAGTTTTGACTGACATTACTTTTCAATTTAATCCTGACTTTTCCCTTACAAGATCATAAAAATAAAACAAATACTCATTTCTAGGTATTTTAATTTATTTCTGTAGAAGCTTCAGAAAGAAAGCATAATATGCCATATAGTAAAACCACCTCAAATCAGGTCCAAGTAAAGCAGGTTGTTCAGGGTTGTCCTAAGTTTTGACCATCTCCAAGGATGTAGATTTCTCCATTTCCAGGAAACTCTGACCAATTTCAGGCTAATAATGTGGGTTAGGTCTAATCAAAATTTCCTGTGTTGCAACTTGTGCCTGTTGCTTTTTGTCTTGTCACTATGTGCTTTCAAAAGAGTCTGTCTCCACCTTCTTTATATTATATATAAGGTCTCTCCTTAGCTTACTTTTTTCTATGGCCCAACAAACTGAATTTCTTCTCTCATGAATATCTCCTCACATGGCACATGCACCAGAACCCTAATCATCTTGATCATACCCTTCTGATAATGAGAAGTTCTGGTAATGAGAAGGCCAAAATAGGTACAGATCTTCAAGTACATTCTCACAAATAATCAAGAGAGAGAATCACTATCCACAACTGTCTAGCTACTTCTCTGCTAAGAGAGTATGTGGTGACCTTTCTTCTTTGCATGTGGCTGACTCACGTTCAATTTCAATCATGCTCAGATCCCTCTCTGTAATGTTTCTTTCTATCCAGACAGCACCTAATCTGTCCTGTTGCACTGAATCACTTAATTCCAGATGAAACACTGCATTTTCTTTCATTGACACTCATGAGCTTTCTTTTGCTGTATCTTCTGCTAGGCTGGGCTCCTCTGAATAGCACTGTTAATTGCTCCCCCTAGTTTGGTATTGGCTGGTAAATTGCTGAGTACTGCAATCCCTTATGTCAGCAAAGTTATGGAACTGTGTTGGTCTCAGTAGCAATCCCTGAGTAATGCCACAAGAAACCAGCCAAAAGCTGGAATCATTAATCACACCCCTTTGCAACTTATGGCCCAGCCAATTTTCCATCCATCTCACTGGCTACTTACCCAGTCCCTATGAAGCCAAGTTGACTACAAGCCTTGCTGTCAAAAAGTACATCCACTGCTCTCCTTCTACCCACTTTTATCTATCTCATCACAACACACAGTTGGGTTGGTCAGGTATATTTTGCCTTTGGTAAACCCGTCCTGTCTGTCCTGTCTGTTCTCAGTCAGCTTGTATGAGTCCTGATGTCCTTTATGTTCCCAGTTATGGCTCCCAGGTGGCTGATTAAAACTACTAACCCAGATCCTCCTTTTTGATCTTGCTGAAGATGTGCATGACTTTGATTTTGATTTGATTTTCTTCCTTACACTATAATAAGAATTTTACAGTTTATTTACATAATATAAAATATATTTAAACATATATATAAAAATATGGTTTAGGAATATGTACTATTAAATAAATGATAATTTGGGGGTTTGTTTTCTTTAAATGTAGGGACTCTAAATTAAATAATTAGGGTTTTTTCCTCTCATCTTTAACTTCACATCATTAATCACAGTTGTGTTACTGTCTGTGAAAGCAAGGATCAATATGATTGTTCAGAGAAAAAGACAACAAAATTTTAACACTGGAGCAAATTGCAACATCATAGGCAAGTCAGCAAACGCTGGTAAATAAAAGTCATTAATTTCTCCATTTGTTCCTGAAATGTTTATATTATACTTTTCTTGGAATAATGTTAGTCAGTCATTGAAATGCTATTGTGATTCAGGAAAGTTGCAGCTTCTTCTGCTTGTTTTGGTTTACATTATATATTCATAAAGAAAAGGAATATGCTAAATTACACTGAGTAAGAAGATAGACTGAAATTTGATTTAGATGTAAGATATTTATGCAAATTTCATTGTTTTTCTCCAAAAAATCCCTCAAACCCCCCCCAAAACAAACAAACAAACAAACAAAAAAAACCCTTGAATGCCTCTTTTATTATAAAGACTGGTTTTATACAAAAAAATCTTCAATTTCATATAACAGGGTAAAGTTTTTCCAACTGTTTTATTTTAATTACTATTATTATCTACCAGATAGTATTCACAAAGTCTTAAATACTTTTCTTTAACAATCTTTATCAATTCTTTTACTGATCTACTACATGCTATTGCTGTTGTAAAAAAACTATTTCAGTTACTCAAAGTTAGACATATTCTTTATGGTATAACTTCCAGGAAAGTCCTTTACAGACACAACACAAAGACAATCTTTTCTTAATTTTTACCGTTCAAGCTCTGTTTCTTTGACATTTGTATTTTCCTTTTCCCTGTTGTGATACTAAAAATCATCCACAGTTCATAATCATAATCATAATTATTTTACTAGTACTTGGAGTCCTGCAAAGCACAGCCAAGATCTTATTTATGTGAAATAATGAGAAGTATATCCTTGGATTCCTTCAAGGAATTATTTTGACTGAAATGTTGGTAATTTTTCTGTAGCAGTATTTGGAATGTAACCGTATGAAACTGTCTTCAGTACCCCAAACACAAGAATACAAAACTGTCTCTGAGATATGTAGCTTGCATTGGACAGTGTTTGTGAAAATGCTATGGGGACACTTCAGCCATTTTTTCTTCTCTAAAATGAAAATAAAGCATATTGAGAGGATTATTTGCTTTAGCTTGTTTTATTTTTATGTTTTATTTTCTTCTGTAGAAATAAAATAGAGTAAAAATGAATTTACAAATATCTAGACCAGGAATTTGCATCACACTGTTGTAGAATTTACATTTTATTTTCTGAAAATCAACATCAAACACACTCCTGTAGATGTATTTTCAGAAGTGTTTTACATAGTCAATCAGCTTCTGTGTCATTTTAGAACAGCTTGATGACAGTGGAAAGGGCCTTTACTCTTTGTTTAAAATTCCTAAAACAGAATTATGCCCTATTATATTCATTTTGATAGTTCTCTGAATATATATATATATATATATATATAAAGAACACACTGTTTCCTAAATATAGACATTCATTCTTAAGTGAAGGAAAAGGAATAGAATTGGAAGTACATAGAAATTTAAGGCCAGAACCGAATTCATCTCTGGTTCAGCTCTCAGGCGGGTATCAAGATGTGAATCTTCTATATATGTTAGAAAACATGAATTGCTTTGAACTTCAGTGATCCTTGTGAGTCCCTTCCAACTCAAGACATTCCATGAAAATTTTTGTACGATTCTTTTGCAAACAGTAATCATGCATTCAAGTTGAACAGTTGCAGTTGTTTGATTGCTGGCACTTTAAGACACTAGGCTGCCTGTATTTATCTTGGCTGCTGTCCAATCTGTTTTGCACTCTGAAACATAATCTTATTACAATAATAAATATTTTAATACTGAAGCACACCTACACTGGGTAGTATTGGTCATTGTGTCGTAGATTTCATTTTCATGTACGAACAAAGTAGTGTAGTCTTATAAACAGGACAAATATTGCTTCTAATTGTCACATTTATCAATACAGCAACAAAGATATTGCATTCCTAAAGTGCCAGTTATAATTCATGTATTTATCTATTGACTGGTTTACCAACTAATGCTTTGACATATTTTATATTATAATATCCTATTATATATTTATGATTATATACTATTTGAATACTTTAATATATTCTAGTGAATATTCCTAATGTGCTCTACATGCTTTCATTATAATTCTAAGTGTTGCATAATATACAGCAAGAATATTGTAGTCTAAAAATTCAGTGAACTGTGGGGGTTGCTCTAAATAAGGAATAACTATTTAATTAATATTAATGCTGTTTTTTAATAGTTTTGGGGGGAAGAATGACAGTTCAGAAGCATAAGAGTATTTTTGCAGTAGAAAACATTATGTATACTTTGTGATAGTAAATGGCATTCAGAATTACTTATTTTCCTTAAATATTAATATTTTGCTTATAGCCATTGCTGGTTCAGCTGTCAGCAGTTTTAAGACATTTAAATAAAAAATGGCAGCAGGCAGCTTGATTGTTTACAATTGGAAATCATGACCTGACATATTGCATAGTCATCTTCGTGCATGTATCACCAAACACCAAAACACCAAAATTTTAGTTTTTTGTATTTCCCTCATGTTAGTGTTACAGTATCATTATATTTCCCCTAAACTTTCTTTATAGAGTAGTATCTATAATAGTTTCATTAAAAAGATAACTAATTCATCTGCCACATTAATAGTTTATATGTTTTTCTTCTATTACAGAGCTGCAAAGTCAGCAACTCATAGGAATGTTTTATACTATAAAGCAGACAGATATTAAAAAAACCCAAATTTTCTAGGGCAATGTCAGTGGGATTTGCAAAACTGTTAGTCTCTGACACACCGAGAACAATGCAAATGTAAACTATAGGTTAGGATCAGTACTTTGAAGATATTCTAATTGTGGGAGGAGAACAATTCAATTAATGTAGAGGGGACTTCATTATTCAATTCTACTCTGCTGGTAAAAAGGGTGAACCATTATGCTGTGCACCATGCCTCTTTTGTGTGGCCACTTTCTACCTTGAATTGTTTGCCTGTTGACTGGCTCACAGGTGTAACTACTTCAGGTCAGTTCACAGGGAATCAGAAATACATTCATTTCCAGGTAGATTTTCCATTTCTTTATCTAGCTATATGTCCAAGAGATGAGACAGATAGGTACATGAATCTGAGCAAATAGTTGGTTCAGACAGTGCAGTTTTCACAATTGAAAATGATCTAAAAGATTCAGTGTACTACGCTGAAATTTCACAGACAGCAGATCAATTTAGTTGGGTGAGACATATTTTCTCACAACAAGATTTGGCTTAACACTAACCACAGCATTTCTTTGTCTGTCTGAAGCAGTTAAACTCTCTATTAAACTTTACACGATTGTGCCTAGGACTGATGCTCAGATAGCAAGTGTCCACTTCCTCATAAAATAATCTCCATCCACTTTATGTATTTTACAACTGTCATTTTCTTCTTCAATGTTAAAAAAGACTTATTGAAAAATAACATATTCTGGACAGAGTTCACCTTGTCTAGCACTTTCAAAGGTGTGATAAAGATGATCCTGCAGATTTTAAAGTGTATCCTTTTAGAAGTGTTACATATCCTGCAGGACTACTAAGAAATGAAATATCCTTTCATTTTGTTATTTGAATACATCATTAGATTATTTTTAAAACCTAAAAAGTTTTTATTGAACAATTCCAATTTTGACATAATTGTCAGTGATTTGAGGACTTCCATTAGGTACCAGAAAGTGCTACGAGACAGTTTTCTTTAAGGAGGGTATCTCTGGGATTCCTTTGTTGTAACTAATTTCACCAGTTTATTCTTTCCTATAGGAGGAAATTCCTGTGTTATCATTTCACCTGGTTTTATGCCACTGTCAGTGCAATATCAGTTTTATCTACTTTCTTCTTCATAACTTCACTACGCTAAAGGTAGAGGTTAATAGAACTTTCCTGTACAGTGCTGCTACATTCAAACCCAGAATCTCTTTCAGCTACTTAAATTGTTTCTAAACATTTTGATAGCTAAACCAAAAATACCACTCTATGGTGGTATTTTGTAGAAGCTCCCATTTGCCTTTCATCTAGATAATAATAGTAGAAGATGTCAGTTTACAGGTACTTAAGCAATTGCCACTAAAAAAATCTATTTTATCTACCTGTTTTGAAGCAATTACTGATTTTCAGTGCTGTGGTAAGATTACCCCATATTTAGGAAAATAATTGTACACTTTGGACATTTGGCATAATTATTATAAATCATAGCTAACTTGTTCTTCACTGCCCACAAGCATATTATTATAAAACTCACTCTATTTCCTAGAATAAGTTTTTCTTTTCTTATGCATTCCCTAAATTCACCTAAGCCTCACAAGTCTAAGAATTTTTTAAAAATTTTTATTCACATCCGTCGGTTTTGTCCAGTGAGGCACAAAACCTAATCAATGTTGGAAAAGTGAAAATTAGTTTACACTTAGACCACTTAAAAAAATCTCCAAACTTTTGCTCTTATGGAATTCACCAGTTCTGGAAGATGCTGAGATGGAAAGGACTTTGGAGAATTAATCCATCATCAAATGGCTGTGGAATGCTTCTGCCATACTTACCTGTGATAAGAAAAGTGGAGTGCTTATAGGACAATGTGAAAGATCTTTCAAGGTATGCTGGCTTTAGCTAGAATAGAGTTAGCTCATTTTCTTCATTGTAGCTGGTGTGGGGCTGTGTTTTGGAATAGTGCTAACACTGTGCTGATAATTCAGGGATAGTTTTGTTATTGCTGACAAGTGCTTGCTTCTCATGCCATCCCACCAGCAAGTAGGCTAGGGGTGAAAAAGAAGTGCTCTAGAGAGAGGTCTGGACAGGCTGGATTGATGAGCTGAGGCCAATCGTATGAGGTTTGACAAGGCCGTGTTAAAGACATGGTGCTTGGGGGCATGGTTTCGTGGTAAACATCCCAGTACTAGGTTAGCATGTGGATTTGATGATCTTAGAAGTGTTTTCCAGCTTTAGTGACCCTTTTAGTCTAAGATAGGAGGAGACAAGGCTGCAATGGATGACCCCAACTGACCAAAGGGATTTTCTATACTATTATGACATCATGATCAGCAATAAAAGTAGGGAAGAGGTTAGCGTGAATATCACTGCTTGGCGAATGGCTGGGCATTCGTTGCTTGGTAGTGAGGAAATGTTTTAATTTCCATCACTTGTCTATCTTGGGTTTTATTTCTCTCTCTTTGGTATCTTGTTTCTCATTAAAAATTATTATTATTATTATTATTATTATTATTATTATTATTATTATTACAGAATTACAGAATCATCAAGGTTGGAAGAGACAGTCAAGATCATCTAGTCCAAATGTTAATCTAACACCATCATAATCACTGCTGAACCATATGCTCAAGAGAAAGCTGAGGGAACCCCAAAATAGTGAGAAGTTGGCAAAAAGTGAGAAGTTGGCAAGAGCAAAACGCAGGTACAACCAATAGGGTTAATCCTACATTCTCCACTTATTCTGGCTAAGATAACAGGTTATATACATTGCTACATAATTTACATTCACAGGTGTTCTTCCATTGGCACACAGCACAGAAAAGTATGCAAACACTTATTGTTGACCAAGCTCTTAAGGCAGCTACTGTGTCCACACCAACCACTGCACCTGCTAACTACGAGAAAACTCCTGTTCCTTGTTAAAACCTTAAGGGGTAATTCTCACTGCGCCACAGACTTGGCAGCTGAATTTCCACTTGCGCCACTGAGGCCCAGTCTGGGTGATTCACTCACTGTCCAAATACAAATCATATCCACTGTCCCTAAGAAATTCTGCAACACTCAAGTGGTACATCTAGACACCTCTTGAACACTTCCAGAGAAGGTCAGTCTACCACTTCCCTGGGCAACTTATTCAAACGTCTGACTACTCTTTCAGTGAATTATTTTTTTCTAATATATAATCTAAAGCTCCTATGGAACATCTTAAGCCTATTTCCTCTCGTCCTTTCACTTGAGACATGTCAGAAGAGACTGATCCTCATCCCATTATAACCCCTTTCAGAGGATTGTAGAGATCAGTGAAGTCGCTGTCAGCCTTCTCTTCTTCAGACTGAACAACTCCAGTTCCCTCAGCTGCTCCTCATAAGACATACTTTCTAGAACCTTCATCAACTCCATTGTTCTTCTTGAATGTTTTATTTTAATTTAATTATTAAACTGCTCATCTCAGCCTCTGAGTTTTCTCATTTTTACCTTTCTGTTTCTCCCCATTCCACTGGGGGAGACTGAGCAAGTGGCTGTGCAGTGCTTGTTTACCAGCTGAGGTTAAGCTGTGACACAAGGGAAAGAAAAAAACCGTAAGAACTACTGTGTGGTTCTTTCTAATGACCTTTACAAGACCTTGCCTTGAAGTAATCAAAATTCTGTTCCATGTTTGCATTTCCTTCATGATCTGTGCTCAGAAAGGATACCACAGACGTACCTAACACCGGAATAGATCTACAGAAAAGGAATTAAAATGGATTTGAAAGCATTGTTTTGAAAAAGTATTGAAGACCAGTAACACGGTATCATATTAAACAACAGAAGGTCAGTTCCATTTCTGCAATCATCTCACATATATGAAACTCCCTCCCTTTACTGCTTTGTGTCAGTACCCATCTGGACCCAAGCTACAAGCAAATTCCATCTGGTTGAGATTCAGCAATGACATTGTCAGACATGAAATACTGGACATTAGGAGATATCCACAGAAAATATTTGCTACTCAGCTAGGATGCTTTAACTTTTGATGTCTGCTTCTATGTTATTCAGCTATTTGCAATATCAAACCTTTAAACAGGAGGCTAATTAACATTTTCAGCCTCTGGACAGGTGCCTCAACTTTTGCAACTGTAAGTTAAAACGGCAGGATATGATCTGGATCCTGGCCCTTAAATTTTTACCTGCGTTGGCCAGAGTAGGGTTTGTTTTGTTTTAAGAGACTGACTGTCACAGGAGTATTGTTAGAAATGACCTTATAACTGCAGTTATCTATTCCTTTCATGTTGCCTAATATTTGCATCTTTTAGGTCCTGTTCAAGCAAAAATACTTGGTGTAAGCTGTCATAACTTACTGGTACTGAAAGAGGATTTACATTCTATTTAGAATAAAACCCACATATGTTCAATGGATTCAGCTGGCATGGAGTTAAATCTTCTAAATAAACAGCTTGTATGCTGCTGTGTTTTAGTTTTTCAACCAAAACAATGCTGGTAACACACCAATGTTTTAGCTCTTTCTGAGCAGCATTTTCACAGTATCAAGGGCATCTGTCACTCTGCCCCCCAGTGATTAGACTGGGAGTGTGCAAAAGGTTGAGAGAGAATGGAACCATCCAGATGACCCAAATCACTAAAAGACATATTCCATGCAAAATAATATTATGGTTAGTAGTAAAATGCAGGAGAGATTGTTCAGGGAGTTTAGCTACCTTTCACATGGTAACTGGCTGGGTATCAGCCTATCTGTGGGAGGTGGTGATTGATTGTTTGCATCACTTGTCTTGTTTTGTCTTCTCTCTTTCTTCTACTTTTGCTTTTTAAACTATTTTTATCACTACCCATCAGTTTTCTGGCTCTTGCTCTTCCTTTTCTCCTCCCCTGTTACACTGGAGGCCAGGGTGGGGGAGAATAAGCAAGCAGCTGTGATACAGAACTGTCTACTGGGGTGAGCCCGCAAAAATGTGAAACAGAATATATTCAGAAAAGTACCAGAAGGTGCCACAGGATCTTTATCAATGTTGAATCCTCTGCATCTTTTTTGGATCATCTAGAAGAACATATATTAATTTCAAGAATTTGAGATAGATGCAGAAAATAAATTATCAGAACTCTTGCAGATGAAGAACTTACATGTGATGGCATTAGAAGTTTAGTAATGAAGGTAAGAAGTTTTGATTTGAAAATATGAAACATTAATCTTAACTTGTGTACTGAATAAACATACATTTGCATTTATGCTGAAACACCTGAAAATAAAATACTTTTTTAATACATATATAGGTATTCAGTTAAGCTAAAATTACTTTCCATTCAAATAAAGAATAAATACATACATTAATTTAGATTTAAATATTTCAACCGATTGAATATTCTTTTCAGCAGTTATGAATACTTTATCTGATGGAATTCACTTTTCATTCACAGAAAATTTAAAAAAAAAATCAAAATCAAAGGAAATGTTCCATAAAACTTTTTTTTTTGCAAAATATCCTTGATAAATATTCCAGCTGTGAAGTGTAAAATATCCTAATTATAGCACTACTGTATATGACAGAGATTAACCACAACACACTTAATAACAGAAAATCTATGAAAAGGATTGTTTATTCAAATTAAAAAAGCTTGTTCCACTAAGCACGCTCAAATAACTGACGGAAAATTAATTATGTTATTAGTCAAAGAAGCTGCACTTTATTTGCTAATATTTGCTACAAGGCATTTTGTGCAATTGTCATGTTTTATTACATAACCTTTTAATACCCTGTAGTAGCCAAAACACTTGTGATTCATTGTGAATGTATTAAGATCTGATGTCAGTGTACTAATAGAGAGAAAACAGTGAGAGTGGAGCACCTGACCATGCACAGATAGGCTCTCCACCTGTATATTCTTGGCCTTGTGCTGCTTTCTAGTAATATATTGATATACATTGAGAGGATATATTGAATTTGTAAATTAAATCAATTGAATAGTGAATATTTTTTCCATAAAGATCTCTTAGTCATATAAATTGAAATAAACTTCAGTTGCATCTATTTAAACTTGTAGTTGTCAAGGTCTGTAGAAATTTTACAGCATCTAGTTATATGTGCATCTTTCCTCTATTGTTCAACATGGGAAACCAAACAATGAGAACAGAACCACAGATGAAGCTGTGAGTTTAAAACTAGTCAATAAAACTTTTCCAGATAAAGGAGTTCATGCCTTTCATAGATGTTCCAGATAAAGGAGTTCATGCCTTTCATAGATGGATGCAACTGGCCATCTGGCAAATAGAATAAATGTTCTGTGAAGTTCATTTTTATCAGTGTGTAGGGAAAATATATTCAGAAGCTCTTAACATTGTGCTATAAAGACAAATTAAGGGTAATGAATTACTGTGCCGTACTTCAAAAATGTAGGAAGCAGTAGTGTACTGTCAGGCAGGAAAGTCTTCACCAAGTCAGCCAGGCTTATAAGGACAACTTTAAACTGGACTTACCAGGAGAAGGGAATAGAGTTTTGAGTAAAGAAAGAACCAGGGAATGATAGTGTGTTAACAACCACAGTGGAAACACCTGTGAAATGCCCCAAAGGAATTAGGTTGTGTTCTTCTAAAATGGTGACACAGTTAATAGCCTAGCTGAAATGACACCAATGAAGTAGAGTAAGTAAAAAAAAATCAGAAGATGGAAGCCATTGTGCATCTAGAAAGCTAGGATCTAAGTACTAGTACTGAAGCCTGGTGGGAGGAATCACATGGCTTGGAGCACTGCGAGCAATTGTTATAAACAAGGAATTTATAGGAACAGGTAAAGAAGGAGACATTGGAGTATGGATTACTTTCTATAATATAAAAAATGGATTGGTTACACAGAGCTGCCTTTGAAAACAGCGATGAACAGGTTGAGAGCTTGTGGATGAAAATTAGAGGCCAAACCAACAAAGCCTTGTGGTTCATGTTTACTACCAGCTGCCTGATGAAGAGGAAGATGTTGACAAATCCTTCTTACTTCAAATACAGGAAGCACCATGTTCATAGAACCTGCTGGGGTATTCACATCTGCTGGAAAAGCAGCACAGCCATTTTTAAGCAGTCCTGAAGACTCTTTAAGTGCATCAAGAATAACTTCTTAATCTGTGTGATAGTGAAATCCAATCAGACAAGAGAAGAAACGTCACTAGACCTATAGCTGGCCAACACAGATGAACTAATAAGAGATGTCAAGACCACAGGCGGCCTGGGCTGCAACAACCATGCCCTGGTGATCACTTTCATAATGAACATGTGAAGAGGAAGAGTAGAGTCAAGAGACTGAATTTTAGGACTTTCAGTTCTTTGAGGAATTTTTGGGTGGTCCCCTTGGGAAACTGCCCTCAGGGACAAAGAAGGTGAACGAAACTGACAGCTCTTCAAGGAAATCTTAGAGTGCAAGATTATCATGTGTAAGAGATCACACAAGGAAGGCAGAGGATTGATGCAGTTGGCTGATGTAGTTGCTAAACCTCTCTCCACTCTCCATCATATTTGAAAAGTCGGAGCAGTCAGGCAAAGATCCCAATGACTGCAGAAAGGAAATAGTACATCCATTTTCGAAAATGGTAAAAAGGAGAACCTTGGTACTTCTGACCAGGCAACCTTTCAGTATACAGAAGACGCTTGAAGGAAAAAGAAAGGCTTTTGAACAAGGCCTGTACTAATAGAAAAAGGTGGAATGTCTTTCAGCTGGAAGAAGGTATATTTAGATTGGACATAAGAGGTTATTTTATGATGAGAGTGGTGAGACACTAGAACAGCTTGCCCAGAGAAAGTGTGGATGCCCTATGCCTGGAAGCTTTGAAGGCCAGATTGGACCAGACTTTGAGCAATCTGGCCAAGTGGAAGGTGCCCCTGACCATGACAGGAACTAGATGATCTTTATGACCCCTTCCAACACAAACCATTCGGTGATTCTAGATTCTGTGATTCTATAGCCTATGATTCCATTATTCTGTACTTTTGAGGGTACAACACACACAACTGTTTTCACTATGGAAGAAAACGCTAAGGAAGTTTGCAATGTAAATGGGTAGTTCTTACTGTATACATGTATAAGTTGGCATATTGATTTTAAAGCATTAAAAAAACCAGAAAAAATGCTTATTTTCATCTTAATAATTTTGAATCATAATCACTGCTTGAGGAAATTTTTCATACTACTTTTAAGCAATAAATAAATATTGGTTGTATGACTTTTATTTTAGAGTAGTTAAAAGGAAATAGCAGTCTGTAGTTTTTCTAAATAAATATTTTATGTTCTGTATTCATGATAAAAATTCCATAGCAATTACCAAAGTAGTTTTTTGGCAATCAGATGCTTCCAAGAACAAGTAATATAACTAAATTTTTAACTGCCACCAGAAAATGTATTTAATTTAAAATAGAATATTTAAAATTGTTCATAGCTTTATAATTAAATCTAGTATACAGAAAGCACAATCAATGCTTAAGTAAAAAGCTTTTTAGAGATCTTTCAATACTAGTGGGAAAGTGTGGAAGACTGGAAGACCATATTTTGCTTTATTATTGGTAGTTTTCAAATAGTCGTCAATATATGCCTATTGCCAAGAACTGTGCTACAGCATTCTCCAGAAAGTTTTATAAAAGACACATTACTGTTCTTGACCTCAAAGAAACCAGTATGTTAGTATTTGGTTATTTCAAATGGCTTCTGTGAATTTTGGCTGCCATCAACCTTTCTGCATATACACATACTCTTGTTCCTTCTTTAGATTTCACTCCAAACACAAAGCATTCATCCTCTATTCTACCGCGTATTTTACATATTCTACATTTGAAATCAAGGGTTCATTATGTGTAGAGTTTTTTTCTTTAAATCATCTGAGAATAACATCTGACTCCATATCAAATTTCATACTGAATTATCAAACTTTTTAGAATACAAATTTAGTACTTCTTCAAAGTTTAATTTCAAATGTACTATGATTGACCTCTTTTTGTATATTTAGCATCAAAATGATCAGTCACAAAGAGATCATGGTTATTCTGTCTCACTCATTCAGGACTTTAAGAGCTAGATCATTTCTCTACTGTGATTGTCCGACAATAACTAGCAGAAGGTCATTTTGTGACATTTTAGCAGTATATATTAATTTTAAGATTTTCTAAGTTGCCTATGTAAAAGACAATCACAATACCACACCTGAGATTTGAATACAATAAGTGTGTAAACTGATTATGTCTAGTTATGCACCAATGTCAAATTAGGTATCTCAATAATTGCCTATTGAAAATATAAGGCGTACAAAGGAAAAAAGCAGCATGACACATTATGCAAGGGACTGTCCTGGTTTTATCTATTAAAAATTAAAAATAAGTAAATAGTAACAATAAGAGGATTAAGAATAACGCTGGGTTACAAAGCATATCAATAAACTACTGTGCTGTAAGGGTACTTAATAGCCTAGTGGTAGGTCTCCAGTATTCATTCATATTCTATATCCAAAGAGACTGCAGAAGCAAATTCAATCCTCAGTTAATTCAGCTGAATCAATACAGTGCTTTTAGGGGTAAATACTTGCAGTCTTTAGACAGCAACTACGTATGTAGTTGTAGATAAAATTAATCAATGTTTAGGCAAGCCCTAGACAGAGAAAATGCATTTTTTTTACTTAAATTCACTTATAATTCAAATTCATATTGTACTACTGTATTGTTAAGCTACAAGAATATAGGAAGAATAATAACTGATGATGAAAGAAAAAAAATCCAGGTGAAATGTGGTTGGCCTAAATTTTTTTAATGTTCCAATTCTAAAATTCAGTTCTTCCTATCTATCTCATACATTGTCACATTCCAATATGTTTTTATAGTAAGCATTAGCCGTGCATTGGAGTGATCATCTCAGATTTTAGTGAAATAACACTGCTTCTCTTTCCAGTCCCAGCCATACTCTATCCAGTGGATGTAGAAACACACACTGGGACTTACAATGAACAAATCTACTAAAGATAAATCCTATTTCCTGCCTCAAGCAGGTAGCATTATCTGGGCTTCAACATATTGTTCTAAACTATTAGGCTGTGGCTTATTTGATTATTGCTTTTGAAACATGCCAAATGAACGTTGTAGAAAGCAGAAAAAAATGGCTCCTACTGTTTTTTCAGCTTTAAGTCGTAAAAAGTAAAAGAAACACAAGTGAAGAGGTGAAAAACATTAACTGAAGGAGGTTTTCAAGTACAGTAATCAGCATGAGAGAAAACTAGAAGTTAAGAGCTGTCAAATCAAATACAAACTGCATTAAGATAACAAGCAAGGTTGAGGTTGAGAAGATGAAAGAAAGAACACAAACTAATGGGGGATAAGGCTGAGTAATACTCAGTTTCTAAACCTGATTCTTCTGGTGATGTCAGTAGAAGTTTTGTTACAAATCCTGACAGGAGAGAGATAGAGTTTCTTTGTAGTAACTATAACCTTGACAACTTTATGCATGGCTCATAACATCTGCTTCAGTGAACAGCAGCTGGCTAATAACTTGCCAGAATACCAACTGAATTAGAAAGCTGCGAATCACTGAATTCTACCAATTATATGCTCAAAAGATTCTGTGAACTTCAAAGCTCTGTGTACACAAGTGAGCATTTGTACCACCAGTTTGCTACAGAAATGAAATGCTAGTAGTGCATTCAGCAGTATATGCCATTATTCTCTGGTAAAAATGGCAAATGTGTAACTGTATGCTTTGTGTTTGTGATTAGTTTTTGGTGGGTCAGTTTGGGCAAACTATTGGAATATATTTTATTCCTGTATTTCATAGACTAGCAATACAGCTTTTAATTTGTTGTAAAGTTATCTAGTGCTTTAGTGGATGTCTACCAGCAATTCACAAAATTAAACAGATTCATGAATAAGTGTGAACTTTTTTGGACTCTTTCATGACTCAGGCCTTTGAAGTAGGTGCTAGAAAGCCTCTGTGAAATATTAAGCAACAACTTTTGCAATTGGTTTTGCTTCCAGTACAGAATCTTGAGAAACCTGAATAATTGGACTGTTCCAAAACACCTTTCATAAGAGCTTTTGGTTTTAGCAGAGTACATAGTTGAATTCTTAGGGCTGTAATTTATGACTAAATGTTTGAATTAAGTATCTATATCAGATAGAGAAACCCTACTTTGACATTTCTAATGTAGACAGTTTCTGAAAAACTAGCTACCTGGTACCAGGAGTGTGATTCAGATACAAAATTTATATGCTTAGTCCTCTTATATGATGTATGAGAAGGATGAAGTAATGAAGAGTGATTCAGAAAAATTACATGCTAATCATACAGCAAAAGTAATCTATCGTGAGAATTTTAATGTTTTCAAGCCACAGTAGCTGTAGGAGTAGTTGCTTGAACAAAATTTTGCAACTGGCTCAAAGACACCAATGGAGTAGCAAACTGAATTCCAATCTTAGCTTTAGAAAGCTGGAAGATATATTTATTCTTTTCTTCTCAGGTGACTGTTTTACTTACTTGACAACAAATTATTTCAACAAGGTACCAGTCTTGAGCAGAGATGGAGAATCACCCTTCAGGCCAGATGTAATTATTAATGACCCAAATAAAACAAATGATATGTAGACTGACTTTGACTGAGCAGGCAGTGCACCAAACTCTGGGACAAGCATGCAAAGATTCCTATGCAAAAGACTTCATCATGTATGACACACCTTAATAAGGGAATTGAACTCAGACTCTTTCAATCATGTTTTAGTCAAGTCACTTATGTAATGTAGGAATACTGACCCCTCACCTTTTCCGTTTATGCTTTTGACATTAACTTCAAAAACCTTCTATGCTAGTTTACAGTTTTAAATCAACTCAACCTCTTGGAAAAATACTCTCTGAATATGATCATCTCTGTACAGGTTTTTGCACTGATTTACAGGAGAAAATAAGGAAATTATAATCTGTTCATTCCCAGTCACAAACAGATATCTTTTGTACAATATTTTATCTACCAAGGTTAAGTAGTCAACTAGAGAATTTCTAGCTTTTGGTATCACAAAGTTATGCCTATACAAAAGCACAACTCAGAATAAAAAAATCTGGCCTTTATCTGCCCAACTCTACCTGATGCTGAAATAGGAAAGCAGAACAGGTAATATGGAAGATTCCCCCAAATTATCAGGACTGTATCTGCCAAACTACAATTGGCGACTATAGCACTCAGGACAGTGAACTCGAGGTACTTTTATATCCTTGTAAATTATTTGGGTAGGAAGACAGAACAGGATAGTAACCCAGGCAATGCCCAGCTGGCTTTAGATACGGACAAAACCAGAGAGATTGGTCTGGGGTTGCTTTGGATGAATGAGGCTGTTGACATTTTACTATGACAATCAAAGTTAAAAAGCAATAAATGGATAAAGAGTGGTTATACACTCATGGATGTCCAACAGCCTGCAGAATACTGTTTGTGTTGTAGAACATAAATCTTTGTCCAGAAATTGCCATTCAGCTGCTGTATCCATGAATGTTAGATTTTATGTCACTGAGTGGTACTGCCTGGTCTCTCAGCCACCTCACCCTAAATTCACCATGACAATCACAGATGCGTGATCTGTCTCATCATGTTCTGAGAGCATCTATCATGATTCTGGCAAAATGAAATTTTATTTTCCAAAGTACTTACACACTGTGAGAATGAGCACATGAATATTTGTTTGTCAGGTAAGGATCAGTAATGCTCTGTGAATGCAAATGGATAATGTACAAGGATGCATACACAAGCATGCATAAGATTTTTTTTCACTAATAATTTTATGTACATATTTTAAGCTGTGCAAATCAAGTATTATTTCTATCTTTTTTGTCTTTTTTTTTTTTCCCAGAAGACTGTTTCACATATAGGAATAGCTTTTTGGAGTATAATTTTCAAATCCAGTAATTTGAAAACAATTATATTAAAAAAAATTACAAAATGTCTTAAGTCTGTTAAGACATTTCAGATAGGGCCAACCACTACCACCTGCAGTTTAGCAGAATGTGTTCCTGAAAGGTGAGAATGACCTTTCTTGATTGAGAAACTCATGGTTATTCTTCTGCCAGTGGCATGAGGAATGCTTTATGTGATGCAGCTGTTGAACATCAGAGAACAGTAAATTACTCTAACTACTCTATTTGCCAGAGACTCCAAGGGGTTTCTTTTAATATGTTTTCTTTTTTAAAAAAATAAAGCATTACTGTTCAAACTGGCTGCAGTTGGAAATCTCCTGTTAACAGCCTTAGAAAATGGAAGCTTCTGACACAGAATAGCTGGTATTAATACAAATGTATTCACTATTACTGTGTCTAAGCCAAATCAAGGAAGGAGAAAAAGTTATTTAAATTCTGTCTTTGTTCAGTTCTTGGCTGTTTTTTTAATGCTGTTAGTTTGAAAACTGATAAGTCTGGATAGAAAATATCCTAGTACTAGAAGTAATTTTTACATGAACAGCACTTGTAATGACAGGATTTTTAATTGCTATTAGTGGGCCAGGCTGCAATTATTGAGACAATATTCCTTTAAATATTAACAAGATTTTAAATAATTTGGTGTCTGAAACAAAGACCTCAAATCCACTCTTTGAGACAGTTGGAAAGAGTATGATGAGAAGATATAAATAAATAAACAAGAATTTGAGAGAACTGAAGTGCCCAATAACATCAATTGGCCCTTTCTTTTTGCTGTTTCCTTTTTTCCTCTTTACCTGTGTTCTGCCATTCATATACCACTTCACTTAGTACAAATTTGAATGAACCCTTTAAAAATTCCTTCAGACTAACTTTCTGCACAATTCCAGAAGCACAATGCTTGAACAGACTATTTACTGCCTTAAGAAGGCATAGGAATTAGGAGAAATAATTCCTACATTCTCTGAAGACCCTGGTTTCAGATTGTCCATGATTCCCTCCAATAGGTCCAGGTACCTATCAAATTAAAGCCATGTTCGTGTATTTTTAAGATTGATGTTGATGACATTAACCCCAAGTAAAAAGCCTTATCTAGAGGCTACAGAACCCTCTCAGAAATGTGTAGACATGGAGTAAACTCTCTCCTCAGACTCAGGAGGCTTAAAAACTGTTTAGAAATTAAAAAATCTATATAGGTTTTCCTTAAACGGAGTTCATTTTTGGATTCTTAGCAGTAATTATAAAACAAATTAATTTTGCAATAGTTACATTATTAAATGCTTATATATTTTATCATAGGCAAAGTATTTATTTTTCTCATAACTTTTTCCCACCTCTTTTACATCCTGTTCCTTTAGGTGGAAAGAAATCATTTCCAAAAATCTAGAATTGGTAGATTCTTCACTTTAAAAAGATTGCTGAAAGTGGGAATTTCAAAGGAGACTAAATTAGCAGCTGCGGGAACTTTAAATGAAATTTTACTTTGTCCCTTTGGTACTTTTAAGAATCCTGTCTCTCGTAACAATTTAAACGCTTGCATTATAGTGGTAGGCTTTTAGAAGCAGTGACTAACAAGAGTTTCCACTGGCTTCCGTGGAAACTCATTACCTTGGAAAGTAAGGCCACTTTTTGATCGGTGTTGGAATTCCAGGACTCAAATATGAAGATTTAAAAGTTGAGGACTGAGAAGTCTAAGTAACCTGTGAATTCAGAAAAATGCCCACCATGAATTAAAAAAAAAAATAAAAATTAAAGATGCTCTTGAAAACATTCCACTATCTAGTGTGTAAAGAGCAGACAAGGGTTTGTCAGATGCTTCTTATGAGGGAAAATACCAAAGAACAAGTATCGTAGAGCTATTCTGAGCATGCTGTTCCAGTCTTATGCCTAAAAGCTGATTCTGTTGATAGGAAGTGAATAACAGGGGTGGAATAGAAGTGAGAATGTCCCATTAAGTAATTTTATCTTTATTTTATCAGGAACCAAGGCTTATGTGAGCATGTTATCTTGTCTATTTGTGCATATTCAATCTTTTTTTCCCAGGTAATTTACCAAGTTCAGCTGCATTTCTTTGCAAATTGTCAAGCCTCTATGATGCATGAAAATATACAGCCTAATGAAGGAGACTGACTCTATCATTGTTCCTACGTAGGTAAAATATGCCTCATGAAAGAAGGAGGAAGAAATCTCACAAATATTCTCACACTAGAACAATTTTAAACCAAAATCATACCTTACTATACACAGTAGTCAGTTACTGTGTCTGAAAAGTAGAATCACCTGTGAATTTCAAATCAGGGTATTGGGATCACATACAATTAACTGGGAAAATCTCTCCATTTATTCCATTAAGGAGAAGGCTTTAATTAATAAAGATGGCTATAGACATCTCAGGCTACCTGAGAAACATTAGACTGTTTAGCAAACAAGATCTTAAAACTAACACATGAAGACACTTAACAGTAGCACAATCAAAACATGCTAATACTGACTCTGCTAGAGAAGGTTCTGCACAGACACACCAAGGTGGGCATAGGTGCATCCCCCCAGTCCTCTCTGGCAGCTGGCACACAATTGAATTATTCAGACTTTCAGACACTGCCCCACACAGCCACTAGCTCATTTTCCCCCGACAGAATGGGAGAAGAGAACTGAGAGGGTAAAAGTGAAAAAACTTGTGGGTTGAGATAAAACCAGTTTAAGAGGTAAAGGAATTAAAGCAAACAAATTAAACACTTAAAAAAAAGGTATGGCTGAACATGCAAGCAAAGCAAAACAAGGAATTCTTTCACAATTTCCCATGGGCAGGCAGCTGTTCAGCTGTCTCTAGGAAAACAAGAACTGTCACTCATAGCAGTGACTTGGAAAGACCAACACCATCAGTCCAAATGTTGTTTGCTTCCTTTTCCTTCCCCCAGTGTCGTGGTGTCAGTGTCTCTTTGCCCCGGCCAGCCCTGGCACCACGGCAAGAAGGGGCACGGCTCGGTAGCTGAATGAACCTTGCCCATCCTGTGGGTTCTGGTTTGCCTTGCAGAAGTGAAGCCACGACAGCAGGAAAGAAGGAGACAGTCTGCTCAGGGTTCAACCACTGGCTTTATTCATCCCACAGTGGGGATAACCTCAGCTCAGGGTGTCTGCCGTAGCACAGACCCTACAGCACAAGGAGCCCTTAGCAGAAAGAGGAAGAGCGCCCTAATGTAATACCTTTTATTGGGAGGAGGAACTTGGGGATGGGTTTAACTGAGGACAAATCAGGGATCATGTGGGCATGGCTCTACAGGTAAATGACACATATTACAACAAATCACTAACTCAGGCAGGGAGACAGCCAGAGTCTTGTCCAATCACTCAACACCCTCACTGGAACTTTCTAGACTTTTGGGAGATGCTTCAAAGTGATAGACAAGACCCAGGGGCTGTATAACTTATGACTGGCACATAACTAGGGTTGGGGTAAAACCAAGAAGGGTTAAACATGGGTGACATGGGACAAACCATTACAACTTATAAAAAACAACATAAAACAAGGAACAAATACATACATAAAACTGATAAAACCAAAATCACACCACTACACCCCAGCTTTATATGCTGAGCTTGGTGCATATGGTGTAGGACTTCCCTTTGTTCAGTTGAGGTCAGCTATTTTGGCTCTGTCCCCTCCAGACTCCTTGTGTTCCCTCCCACCAGCCTTCTGACTGGTTGGGTGGTGTGAGGAACAGAAAAGGCCTTGGCTCGGTGCAAGCACTGCTCAGCAATAATGAAAATATCTTTAGGTTATCAACCCTGTTTCCTGCACAAATCCAAATCACAGCCCCATACCAGGTACTATGAAGAAAATTTATCCCAGACAAAACTATCACACCCATTGTGCTCATGACCTCTCAGTCCAATTGCTGGCACACAGATTTGTTACCCTACTCACCTGCTAGTCTGGCTTTACATTTATGCTTACACAGAACTTAGAGTAGAGAGCACACTCACACAGGCAACATTATATACAGTATTGATTTGGACTGTAGGACAGACTGCAGTGATCAAGCACAAGGCATAGTCAGAGGAAAGTACACTGACCAGCCACCTGTTCACATGCAACTCAGGCTCTCTACCCTCTTCCTTTCTTTTTCAAGATTTTGTTGTCCCCAGTCCAACTTTTACTCCCTTGGGTGTTCCAGCCCAACTATAATTCTTGCACATTTCTGTCAGATTTTTGAGTTTAACTTGATTTGCTTGATTTAGTCAGGCAGCCTAATGAACTGCAGCCACCATAGGCATACCTGGTTTGCTCCTACCCTCAGGACCAAAATCAACCTAAAAACCTGTGTCTGTTGCCTACTAAGGACAAAACTAGTACAAAAATAGAACTTCTATTGTAGATTCTACATCAGTCATGACTGGATGTCTATAAAAAGCTGAGAAGCTGATGCAAAAATGTGATTCCTTATTTCCCTTCCAAAGACAGCATTAAAAGGCAGTTAAGAATGCACTCAACATTTCCTAATTTCACTTTACATTTAAGCAATTTCTGCATTTCTTTCAAGGACAATATCTAATTGCTTTCCTACCCATTTACAATTTGAGCAATGGTTAGCAGGAAGTAATACAGCCTAATTAGAAGAATTTTGAATGAAAATCTGGCCTAGACATTTACAAAGCTTGTGCAAACAATCTAGAGGATTCATTTACTAATAACATATTTTGTTAAGCATAATTTTTTTAAAATAAATTGCATCAGCACTTCAGCTATAAAGTCATATTTTAAAGCACATTTTATTACTGATTATCATTTAATAAAATACACCCATAATAAAAGAATATTACACTTATAACCTAGTTCTATTGTGAAATAACCAAAGTTTTTAAATACATCTGTCCTTTTTCTATTATGTTAAATAGAGCACAACAATAGCTACAGAAATTGAGGGCTGAAATAGGTTCTCAAAGAAGTGAAGTATACATAATTATCATCTGACCTGGTAATGAAAAATACAACCAGTGTATGCCACAGGGTGAGTGGTAAATGTAGGACAATTTCTACCTTCTTTTTCATCCACTAAATGGATGTAGTTATGGATGCCAAAGAACTGGGACAATGCACTCAGGATGAAGGATTGTTTTCTAAGGCTATATAAGCTCATAGAACATTGCAAAGCAAATCTGTGTTCCCCCATGGTTGTATTCACAGTGTTGTGCAGGACATCATAGACTGAAAACCAGTAAATACGCAGCTGCCCACAGTTGCAGACTCTGAGGATAAAAGGGTGAAGTTTTCAAAAAACGCAGTCTTCAATGGGTTTAGATGTTCACTGCTGATACAGGTCTACATAATCAAGTGTAGCCAAGGATTTGTCATTTTTTCAGAGCAATGTCATAATTATAACAAAATTGGCACTGTGTACATAACCTTTTCCTTCAACCTTGTGGAGAAGTTTATGTTAGAGTTTTGTAACCATCTCTAACACAAAGGAAGAGGAGTAATTCTATTTAAGAGTCATACTTAATTTTGTCATTATATAAACCCAATGTAATGCATTTTTTAATGTATTTTAATGAATAAAACATGCCCTCAATTTAAATGAGGAATACTCTGTAGAAAAGCTTTCTGGAAAGCAGTAGTTAGAAAATTTAACAATATTTCTTCTCATTTTCATTTATCTATTGATATATTCAAATAATAACACCTTATGAATAAGTTATTTCAGGATGAGATTGTCAAGAAAGTATTAGGCATTTTCAGTTCTTTTGAAAAACTGAATAAACGCTTGATATATTTTATTCTTTAAATCAATCACTATCAGAAAGACTGTTTAACAAAGTGGTAATCAATGTATTGCAGATTTTGAAAATTAATCTTTCAGAAGAGCATATCTTCCCAGTGATCAATCAGAAAGCTAGACCAGGATGAGAAAGCATTTCTCCCATGCCCTAGTGTCATAGCCTACCAATCATTAGTTTAGTACCTCACAAAAAAAAACCCCAAAAACCCCAAAAAAACCAAACCAACATCCTTGCGGTGCACAGATGTACTATTTTTCCTAGCGAAAAACTAACATAATAATGAAAAATATCATTTAAAGGGGCATCTTGGAGTGAAACATGCATAACTGTTTCTGAAGAAAGACAACATATTTTAGGCACTTTGCTGCATCTTTAGCCTTAGATCACCTTAATATATGTTTATTGTGACAGAAAAACAGGTCAGGCTTAAAGATAAAGGAAAATAGCAAACAGAGATTGTTTCACCCAAGTTACAGACAAAACAGATTAATCACATTGTAGTAACCTGAAGTTATTTAGAACTTTTTATGGTGTCATCTAATCTGGTTCAGAACAATTTCAGGTGTCAGAAACAAGCTATATAGAATTTTCAGGCATTTGTGTCATGTATTTTTCAAAACTTTTAGGTTCATACCATGTGAAAAATAAATATATTTTGATTTATTAGAACTGAAATAATCTTAATGATTATTTTTATGATCTGATATAGTAAGAGATAAATTTTTCATCAAAGATATCAAAAATCCATCTGTGGGAGGGAAGAGTTTCTTGCTAACCCTTTAAATGCAGGAGATAATTTCTAATGAAAGAGTTTCATTTATGAATCCCTGAATTTAGCTGAGACTGTGGATATCTGTCCACATGCTGAAGAGATGCCACAAGTAACTATAAATTTTACAACAGCCTAATTCCGTAGAAAGATCTTAGGAATAACATGGAATAAAACATATTAAATATGTTTTATACATGCTGGTCTAAAACTACCAAGTTGTAAGGTTTTTTCTCATTAAAAAAATACTGTGTTTGTACTTTTTTGACATTGCAGAGTTGAAGTGGGTTTGAGCAGCTAGGTTTTAGTAATGGAGGGGGCTACAGGGGTGGCTTCTGTGAGAAACTGCCAGAAGCTTCGCCCATGTCCAGCAAAGCCAGTGCCAGATGGCTCCAAGACAGACGTGCCCCCTGGCCAAGGCTGGGCCAATTAGAAATGGTGGCAGTGCCTCTGTGGTAACAAGATGAAAGAGAATAAGGAAAAGAAAAAAAAATATTGCATTTATGTAATTGCAGCCAGAGCAGATTGGGATGGGAACATGAGAGGAACGGCCCTGCAGATACCAAGATCAGTGCAGAAGGAGAGGCAGGAGGTACTCCAGGCTCTGGAGCTGAGATTCCCCTGCAGCCCACAGTGCAGCCCATGGTGAGGCAGCTGAGCTCATGGAGAACCACAGGGATGCAGAGATCCACCTGCAGCCCATGGAGGAGACCCACACCAGAGCAGGTGGATACCTGAGAGGAGATTGCAACCCCATGAAAGGCCTGTGGAGAGAGCAGCCCGCCCTGGAGCACCCTGTCCTTGAAGAACTGCACCCTGTAAAAGAGTGACTCACACTGCAGTAGTTTGTGAAGATGGACTCATATTGCAGAAGTTCAAGGAGAACTGTCTCCTGTAGGAGGGACCCCAAGCTGGAACAGGGGAAGGACTCCTGTCCCTGAGCAGGAGCAGAAACAACCTGTGATGAACTGACCATAACCCCCATCCCCATCTCCCTGCACTGCTGGGGGACAAGGTAGAGCTGGGAAGGAGGCTGGGGTGAGAGAAAGGTGTTTTTAAGGTCTTATTTTACTTATTATCCTGCTCTGGTTTTGTTAGTAATAAATTCAATCAATATCCTTGATTCTGGTTTTCCCGTGATATTATTTGGTGAGTGATCTCTCCCAATCCTTATCTCAACTCATGAACCATTCATTATATTTTCTCTTCCCTGTCCAGCTGTGGAGGGGAGTGATAGGGAGGCTTTGGTAGGTGTCTGGCATCTAGCCAGGCTCAACCACCTTACAAGGGGTTATTTCACCCTCAATGGCAGGGTTCAATTTTAATTATAAATTACCTCACAAAGTTGTTTCTTACATTAACATGACTTTTTCACAATTATATTTTAGCTTGCCACCTTATATGTGTAATTTACCTACTTCAGGCCCTCAGTTAATAAAAATTTCATTAATGTTCGAATGAAGTCAACTGATATCCTCAACTCATGTTTCACTTGTTAAGTAAAATTCCAGAAGGTTTAAAGAGTCAAAAAGAATAGAATTTCTTAATTTGGAAACTATTGCAAAATTATCTCCAAAATTTAGAAATGAAAATTTTATAATGGTAGGTCCAATTTAGATTTACAGGGTCAGTTATGAACAATGTCTGCCTTTGAGATAAAAAACTGACTATAATGCACATATCTAATTAATAATTTATGGCATCTATAAGGAAAAGGCTTCATCAGTCCTCAGGCTGGTTCCCTCAGTACTTTCTTCTAACCATGTTGTTAGCAACACCTAAATATAGGGTCAGAGAATTTCAGGTAAAGAATTTGTTCCTGACTGATCCTTATCACACCTGGATTCTTGTTAGTGAAGCAAGAATTTCTCTAAACTTCTAGTTTGAGATAGAAATTGTCTATTGACATTAACTTGATTAAAACACTACAGATAAAATAATAATATCTTACAATGTTTCACTAAGATATTAGAATACGGTATAATACTATTTATAAATAAATCACCAAAAGTATATAATGTATGGAGGCAATAGTCTTTCTACCCTATTAAGAATTCTAATCTACAGAGCCATATACTTAGCAATTAATTATTTAGTCTTCCTCTGACTTGAAAGAATCCATCCACTCTGATGTTGTTTTCACACCCATCTTTTCCTACCATTCTACCTTTCCAACATTTCTATAAGAACTATTTTTCATCAAAGTAGAATTTCACACAAATATGATCTATTTTTGCATTTGAAGCCAGCACAATCATATATGACAAGTAATCATCAGAGCTCAGTTCTGCATACTTTCTAGTAATCATGTGTCTCCAGAGGCACAAAAATACTTGTCAACTATGCTACTAAATTATGTCAAGTAAAGTTAAAAACATCAAAGCTGATCTTGTGTCTCCCAAAAATAATTCCTAAGAAACTCATTTTATGATCCTGTATAATTATAGCTTAAAAACATACACAGAAATCTGCCATCTTTTCTATGGGATGCCTTCAGGACTCTGCAATGATCTTTCAATCTTGAAGCTGCTCCAATTTATACAAAGACAAAATGAATCAACATATTTACTGCAAAATTAATATAAACACCCTTTTTTCTTTTTCACTGTTTCAGAGCAACTTATGAATTCAGAATTTAGAAGGACTATTGTTAACATACTAAATTAATCTGACTTGCAGGAATTATCGAGATCTATATTTCAGCATTTCTTCTAAAGATATAATTCAATTTTCTCTGACTTGCATGATTTTTCATAACTTCTCATTTTATAAGTTTCTTTCAATATCGTGTAACTGATTTGAAATTTAAAAATAGCCACTTCAAGCACAGTTGCATTACTGTCTCACAAAATTGAACTATTTCTGGTTTTACTTTCAGTTTGTTTTCCCCCCAAATTAAACAAAGCATCCCACCCCCTCCCTCTCCTCCCCACCCCCCTTGCCCCCAATATCATAGAATCATAGAATGGCTTGGGTTGGAAGGGTCCTTGAAGACCATCTAGTTTCAACACCCCTGCCATGGGCAGGAACACTTTCCACTAGACCAGGTTGCTCAAAGGCCCATCCAGCCTGACCTCAAATATTTCCAGTGATGGGATATCCATAATTTCTCTGAGCAACCTGTTCCAATGCCTTACCACTCTCACAACAAAGAATTTCTTCCTAATACCTAAACCAAACCCACCCTCTTTCAGTTTAAAGTCATTGTCCTTTGTCCTGTATCTACATGTTTGCATGAAAAGGATGTTTCCATCTTTCTTGCAGGCTCCCTTCAGGTAGTGAAGACCACAGGTCATCTTGAAGCATTCTCTTCTCCAGACTGAACAAACCCAATTCTCTTTTTCTTCATAGCAGAGGTGCTCAATCCCTCTAATAACACTGGTGTTCCTCCTCTGGATTCATCCACCAGGTCAATTCTTGTGCTGGAGACCCCAGAATACTCCTCGTGGGGTCACACAAGAATGGAGAGGGGGGTACAGAATCCTCTTCCTCAACCTGAGGGCTCTGCTGCTTTTGGTGCAGCCCAGGATGCAGGCATAACTTTCCAGCAACACTTGGTGACTTCCAGAGTCTCCTCGTTGCCCACGCTGCATGCATTCATGTGAAGACACATCAGCTGAGCTTTCTACTCTGTTGCCTTCCTACAGGAACATTTCTTAACTCCTTTGAGATATTTCCCTGGTGTTTCTCTGTTGGCTTCTGTTACCTCAGGAATTCCTGATAATCTCTGTAAGACTGCAAATGTGTCCCAGTTTGACCAGCACATTTCAGAGCCAGTGGCAGATGGCCCTCACTAGCAGCTGTCCCTCTAACCCTTCCATATGACCCCACGATTTGTCAGGGACAAGCTCCCTGGAGGTGGCTTTTTTCCAGGTGGGGCTGGACATGATCCCTGCTGACACCCAAGCAAGTCAGAGCTGCCTTGGAGTCACAGCTCCACCACTTCCTGCGTGGGACATGGGGTTGGGGTGGCTCTCTCTTCTGAGGTCTTGCTGGGTAGGAAAGCTCACCTGCCTCCCACAAAGTAATCCTCATCTCCAAAGCACTTAATCTTTGAAATACATACTTTATCACACACATATATATGTGTGTGTGTGTATATATATATATATGTATATATATACATACACCCATGCACAGGATGAATGTGATGTATTTCTTCAAAAGAGAGGAGGGCATTTAGGGCATTTAAAAAATTGCTAATTTTTTCAGGAAGGTACAGCAATGCAGAAATTAAGGGACATGTCTGGGTTACAGTATTAGTTCTATAAATAGATTTAAATGGATTTTCGCACTCTCTCAGGAAGTAAATTCAGAAATGGCCTGATGTAATTCTCATTCAAATCAATAGCATCCTTTAGTAGGCTTTGAGACTAGTCTATTTAATCTTTCTGTATCTCAGTTATTCTGCTGTAAATGGAGGATATCTCCTTTAATCACAGAAGTGAAGTGAGCATGAATGTTTAAAATATATAAAGAGTCAAACAGTGCTCAGAGGTAGGCCGTAAAAGAAGCTCCTTTCTATATCTATTACTGAAAATACTGCTCCTCTTAGTTGTGTGCCCCAGCTGGGAAAAAAGGAATATTGCTCAGATGACCCTGAAAACTCCTATTCTTCTTCTTTGATGGGGCAAGGAAACAGGTACATTACAGGCACTGCTTTAAAACAATGACTAAAGGGATGTTATTTGGTGACATGGATCTCCTACTTTATGTCTAACCATCCTTTCTAGTTACCTGTATGTACTAGAAACTTAAAGAGACTGGAGTCATGCTCCCAAACACACCTTCTGTTCAGCTAGATCTCTTGCTCTATTGCCCCACACAGTGACTGGATGGGAAGCAGAAAAGGCTTTGCCTGTATTGATGAGCACTACCAGCTCAACTATCTAATCTCTCTCTGTAAATACTGGGTGGCTTCATTCAGTGTGGTTCCTCTCTTTTGATATCCTTTAACATGGCTGAGTATTACCTGGATGAGGATGAGCAGGCACAGACCAAAGCCAGCCCAGGCAGTGTGCCAGCAGTGAAATGGTATTCTGGACCAAAGGACAGGATTCAAGGATATGCCTTGGTCCTGTGCAAGTTTACCTGCGCAGCTGCATTCAGACTGCTCTCAAAGCAACAAAATGAGCAATTTCTGGTCTGAAACTGGATATTAGAACCGCTTAAGCCATGGGAAGAAACTGACGTACAGTTCACAATTCTCACAAAACTTTGTTTTGGGGCTCTTGATATGTTCATGTTACAGAATAGATTCGATACATCTCAGTGCTGACTTAGACTTTTTATTAAAGCTGCTAACACCACTCTTGATCTTATACAGAGTTCTACACTGTACTTTTTACTGAATCATGGAAAAAAAACCCAAACATGCTTTCTCATCCCCTGGGGTAAAAGCAGATAAAGATAGTATACTCAAAAAAGCAATGTTTAGCTAAGTAATCTACCAAGACAATTCAAATAAAACTGATGTTCAAAAATACAATTTTAATTATATTCAGATTTGCAGCTAACAGAGTAATTCAATGTAGAACATCTCATTATAAAATAATAAGGTAAATTGATAATATCTTGGCACTTTGATAGGAGATGAAATTCAATACTAAATTAGACTGCTTTCCAGGTATGCCACAGGGCTTAGGATCTGTTAAACACTTAAAACAGCTACGTATCTGTAGCTCTCTATCTTCATACTTTTTTGTCCTGGTTATTTCATTATTAGTTTTACTCCTTTTCCAAGTACAATCATGAGCCTAGTAGCCAGACTGAAAACTCTACAAATGCTACAATGAATCACTGAAAACCTGATAAAAACATTTTATAAGTTTGGGTTTTTTTAAAATCAAATTAAACAAAGGTAAGTTGATAACAGTGTATTTAAAAATGACTAATTAAGCTGGCTGAATGCAGGTATTAAGTTTGCAAAAATTATTTAATCATCATGCGATTCAGTGACTGAGATTGTCATGATTATTAGATGTTACTTCCAGAAAAAAAAACCTGCACTTACATGAAGAAAATAAAATTAAATCTTCTCAGACTGCAAGGTCAAACTTTGAAAAAAATACATTTATCTTGAGGGCTTTTGGCTAAAAATAAAACAAAATATTTCAGCATTAGTATTATTAAACATAAATTGGCAAACTACTGGTTTACAATCAAATTTTCTATCTAGAAGAGGTTTTCTTTTTACATTTATCTAGAGTTGAAAATGTACCATTTCAGAAATAATAAAGTGCTTTATTAGGTACATTTTTACAGTTTGAGCTGCCAGAGTGAAAAAGTGTTAGAAATTTTAATTACTTGCTTTATTGCTCCAATAGTCTACTATATATGTCTATTGATATATTTCATTGATATATTGCCTTATTTCCTGAGTTCTAGAGCAGCTGGAGCCTATACTGGTATCTGGAAATTAGAACTTCTCCCAGCATCAATAAAGAAGGGTCATTTCATTTAAAAATAACCATCATTTAATTAATATTATGTGGTTTCTTTTAAATAAGCAGCAAAGATATCATTAGGGCTTTTTATGGAATAAGTCCAATCCTGATAATTGTGAAGTTAATCTAACTGTGAAATGGAGGTATCTGCATGCCAGAAAATGTTCTCTAGTAGTGTGTGCATAATAAGCTCAAAAAGTATAAATTTGCATAAATCTATTGAGTTGTGGATTTATACCATCAAAGATCCTAGCTCCATGCTAAAATCTGCTATTCTTCATAGTAACATGTATATAGAATAGTGATTTATGGGAATAGAGCTACCACTGAAATTTCCAACCATTTGTTGCAATCTTAGTTTTTATCATAAATGACCAAGTCTTTCTCAGACAAAAAGAAAAAGGCAAAGAATTCAATAACAAGCCAAATCTAAATTCATATAAACTGTTTCTGAAGCCTTAGGGATTACAGAACCCTTTATTTAGAGATGAAGGGAAGGCATGCCATCCAGAGGGACCTTGACAGCCTTGAGAGGTGGGCAAATGCAAACCTCATGAAGTTCAACAAAGCAAAGTGCAAGGATCTACAACTGGGGCATGGCAATCCCAGACACACTTACAGACTGGGCAGAGAAGGGATTGAGAGCAGCCCTGTGGAGAAAGACTTGGGAGTGATTGATGGCTGATGAAAAATCTGAAATGAGCTGGCAGGGTGTGCTTGCAGCTCAGAAGGCCAATTGTATGATGGGCTGCATCCAAAGGAATGTGGCTAGCCGATTAAAGGAGGTGATTCTCCCACTCTGCCCTGCTCTTGTGAGACCCTTCCTGGGGTGCTGCATCCAGCTCTGGTATCCCCACCATAACAAGAACATAAAACTGTGGCAGCAAGTCCAGAGGAGGCTCATGAAGTTGATAAGAGGATTGGAGCACACCTCTTACAAAGACAAGCTGAGCAAGTTGGGGCTGTTCAGCCTGGAGAAGGAAAGGTTGTGTGAAGACCTCACAACAACAGTGTCTGAAGGGGCCTACAGGGAAGCTTGAGAGGGACTCTGTCAGAAGCTCTAGCAATAGGACAAGGAGTGATGTGTACAAATTGATCTTTAAGGTTCATTCCAACTCCTTAACATTCTATAATTCTATGATAAATCTCATCCTTGAAGAGAGCCATTCCTACAAAAAGATTCCATAGAACAGCCACTTTATTCACAGACACTGAGTTTACAGGATAAGCAGCAAGCTCTTCCAACAGCCCAAGTGTAGTGGTGTGGTTTTGGTTTTATCAGTTTTATGTATGTATTTGTTCCTTGTTTTATGTTTTTTTTTTGTAAGTTGTAATGGTTTGTCCCATGTCACCCATGTTTAATGCTTCTTGGTTTTACCCCAACCCTAGTTATGTGTCAATCATAAGTTATACAGCCCCTGGGTCTTGTCTATCACTTTGAAGCCTCTCCCAAAAGTCTAGAAAGTTCCAGTGAGGGTGTCGAGTGATTGGACAAGACTCTGGCTGTCTCCCTGCCTGAGTTACTGATTTGTTGTAATATGTGTCATTTACCTGCAGAGCCATGCCCACATGATCCCTGATTTGTCCTCAATTAAACCCATCCCCAAGTTCCTCCTCCCAATAAAAGGTGCTGCATTCGGGTGCTCCCTCTCTTTCTGCTAAGGGCTCCTTCTTCTGAGGGGTCTGTGCCAAGGCAGACACCCTGAGCTGAGGTTATCCCCACTGTGGGATGAATAAAGCCAGTGGTTGAACCCTGAGCAGACTGTCTCCTTCTTTCCTGCTGTCGTCGCTTCACTCCTGCAAGGCAAACCAGAACCCACGGGATGGGCAAGGTTCATTCAGCTACCGAGCCGTGCCCCTTCTTGCCGTGGTGCCAGGGCTGGCCGGGGCAAAGAGACACTGACACCGCGACAGACAAGGATGCATCTTAAATTGCGATTTGCAATGAAATACTCTAATCTCAGTCATTCCTCTTTCACGTTCTGATAAGAGGGCTGACATGGTTTAATGTCCCATTTTGGATCTTCTTCCCTTTACAAGTGGAGCTGATTTGGAAGACAAGTGTATCAGTCTTGATATCACTTTCATACAGGATGTTTCTCTCAGGTCCATGATAGCATTATGTAAAGAGAAGGCCTGGTAACTCAAAGGCAAAGACATTTTTCTGTGACAAACTTATGCCTGTATTCTTCCAATTCTTGAACATTTTTATATGAAATTCATAAATTTTCTATTCTGTTTGTTTTGCTTGGGTCTGAATGTCTTTCCTTGATAGAAAAGAACTCTTTTAGGAGCTTCTTTATAAGAATAGGAAGAAGCCATATAGTTACAGTACACTCAACCAGGAATACTAAGTATGACTTAGAGGAATGCTGTGTCAAGTCACATTTCAGATGACTGCTTTTCATGACCAACATTTTCATTACTGGTTATGGGAGTTCTGGATTTATTCAAATTTTCTGTTTTACAGAACACATCAGAAATAATGCAAGGAATCCAGACATAACTAAACTGTTTGATAATAACTAAACTATTCTGTCTGGAGAACTGCTTTGCTCACCCTAGATTTGCAACTGGCTGTGACAAAACTGTGTAGACAGTTAAAAAGTTAAGAGGATAGTTCAGAAAAAAGCCAGATATCCAAAAGGATATCACAGATACTTTTAACTCTTCTCTGGATAAGCTTTTTTTCATACTTCAAATCAAAGAGGTAGACTAACAGATTGGGTTATATCAGCCAATATCATGTACATAGTACTTCTCTCCACTTGGTAATTTTGATATGCATTGCTAGTCAAAAATATGCTGTGGAGAAACTTTATATTTTGTCTGAACTATGATCTGCTCTGTACTGTTTTTATCTGATAAAATCAGAAAGCAGTTTATTAACCAGTTTAAATCTGGTTTTCTATGAATTATTTTATGTCTGATAAAACTGTAGTAAATTAGAATTAATAAGTAACCTTGTAATAAGCTCCAATGTAAGTATTGTTTCTTAAATTGTAAAATGATGTCATCTGTCATCTAAACTAAACAAATAAAATTTATAGTATGTCAGTCAGTTTGATCCATTCTTAATTTGCAAACTCATGAATTACATATACCGTTCTGTAGTCTTGTAAATTGCTTTTTGAAATTGGTTTTTGAAATAACCTGCTTTTTTTTCTGCCTCAGTACTGACTGAAAATTACTTGCATCATGAGATGACAAAGGAAACTCATGACATCTGACCATACTGATCTTTTACTAGTTCCTTCTTTTTGCACAGATTTCATAATATAGATGCATCTTGCTGGCATCATTAGAGGCTGTCTTCATTGATACAGAAATTCTAGGACATGGTAGGGTTAAATTACTCTCAATAACCACTTTTAGATTTTTTCTTTTTTTCACAAACACACAGTAACTGGTCCCTTAATGCATCATTTAAGATCTCTGAACTGGCAATGCTCTGTTAATTTTCTTAATTTGGCCACTTAAAAAAAATTATAAATGTGAAAGGAGTCTGAAGTCACCAGCAGCTGAGGGAATAAGTGATGTTGTGTAGTTTCCACAATCTGTGTAAATGTTTTCTCCACTGGTTTAATAGGAGCACTTAGCTTATGCAACAGCTTATAAAGGTTAACCACCATTACACTCACTAAAACCACAAAGTAGAGGTATTTTTTGCAATTTAAGATATTAAGTAGTCCGTATTATTTGAAGCCTGAGATAGAGGTACAATTCTGAGATAAAGGGGCAGTTCTCTATTGAACTATCAAACAATTAAATTTCCCCCAAGTTAGACATTAACCTTCTTTTCTGTTTTAAACAAGTGATTCACTTAGTCCCAGTAACCACGTTTCTTTCTTTCTAATGTTTTTTGCTAGACTTTAATCCTTCTTCTTTTACGATTTTTATGGGAGGTAATTCTCTCCTCTTTGTTATGTCCTCTGCAATTTTCTTAATAATTATATTATGAAATAATTTTATGGAGTTAATGACATATGTATATGTCATAAACACCATAGTTTTGAATATTCAGCTAAAAGCATTTTGGATCTAAGAAATGGTGAATTAATAATAATAAAATAATTTTAAAATAATTTAGGAAAAAATTATCAACTTCTTTTACACCCAGTATATAAAGAACATTTCATTTTTAACAATGCCTGAATGCAGTTTTATAGATCACAGACGTGAAAATATAAGGTTTTTCAGCATATATCTTTCTATTTCCCCTGCTTATACATTGTCTGCTTTATAATGCAACATTTGGCTATGTGTAGCATAAAAACAAAATCTTTCTTCTTAACAGGAGTTGATGCCATGCAGAAAAAGAGGAACACCTCTTCATGGATACTGCTGAGACTGATTTATGAAGTATACCAAGCAGGGCTGTGTCAGGAATAGCTCAGCATTCACACACACACACAAGTACACACATGCGTGTGCTGCAGTAGGGCACTGAGGAAGGCATTTTTACAAGTAGATTGTGATTTCAGTCCCAGTACAGGCAGGGTACAGTCATAGGCCTTGGCTGTAGACACCTATATGTTATACCTGAGTGACTGCTCTGTAAGCTGGGCATGTACTCTGATGTCAGCATGCATGGCCTTTAATTATGTCCTGTACCAGCTCGTTCTTAAGGAGAGCTGTAAGAACACAGTGTCCAGAGTGAACCTCCATGTACCACATGGAAAGTTGTACATGGTATTGCACAGGTAAAAGATTGATAGCTTTGCTCACTTGGATAAAATATTAAAAAAAATGAGAAACAGCGAGGCTGATCACCTCGACCAGAGATGGGAACTCTGAGCAGCATGCCATAATTAAAAACACATTCTCATTTAGCAGTGCAACAGACACCACAGTTCCCAGCATTGGGTGGGACATAAGATTTCTGTAATATTTTCTATAATTTTTATCCTTTACACAATAAAATAGATAAACCTGAGTTTTTCTAATTGAGATCCCAAAAGAACAGGTACTGAGTGGGACGTATCTGAGACAGCCATGGCACCATTTCAGTAGGTTGCATAGAGGAGCCTGAGGAAACACAGTGATCATTGCAGCCATGCTCAGTGTCAAACTGCCCAACAGATCAGCCCTGACATGGACTCCCTGCTTACATGGATTTTTCCCCAGATGCTGTCCTTGAGGAGTGGGGGGTTGTTGCACATGTCATCAATCTAGTCAGACAATGGTGGTATCACACTGCACCTTTCCAGCAGTCTCAGGTAGTGTTGTTTTGACACAGCTTGGTCCAGGGTCCTTGCCATGGGCGATCCCACTCAGTTCATTTTTCTGTTGTCCTGTACACTGCATTTTATGCTGTTTGGTCATAACTCGTGGTCAAGGCAAGGTTGTAATGTTTTTGTGATAATCACATGGAGGCCCTTTTCTATTAATTTTTAAGTCTTCTTTGCAAAGCCTAAAAATGCTAAGTAACTTGCTTTCATTATAATCAACTAATCTTTTTAATAAATGATTGTTCACTTGGCAATGAGAGCAAGTCAAGGCAACATCTGGTAACTGTCAGTCAGGTTTGATTGCAGCACCAATTTGATCAAATTGCAGTTGATGAGTATCTCCAGTTTAAGTCACTTTGCATGCTTGTTTCCAGTTTTAGAAAACTATTTGGATGAGTGAAAGAATATGAACACTAAAAGTAAACAATAAGATGATTAGATGGGCAACAGATTTTATTCTCCTGCAATAGATACATTGATATACCTTTTTAAGAACTTGTAGTAGAGAGCAGATTGAGAGCTTTATTGGTTTTATGTTGGATTACTTAAGTGATATTTCTGACAACAAGAAATGAAAAAACAAATTAAACAATTCATCTATTTTTGAGAACTTGTTAAATACACATGCAAAGCTGATCTTCCCAAATCTAATGAAAAAATAATGTTGTCTATCATTCACATGAATTTTGTCTACAGAATGAAACAAATATGCAGCTTAAAACTGACAGCTGAACAAATAAGCACTGTTACAAAATCAACAATTTTATTTATGTATTTGTAAAGGTTTGCAATTGTGTGGGCTGCAGAGACTTTTCTTTCTCAAAGCCCAAATCTACTTAAAAAAATTCCCAATACACAAAACAAACAAAACACACATGCCCCTCAACAAACCCTGAAGTTTGTCTAGCCTACAGATTCAGCCCTAATTCTACACTTATATAAGGGAAAAAAGTCAGAGGAGGTATGTCTTCAGGTATTGAAGCAATTTTCCTGACTATGGATGCTTAATGTCACTCCACATCATTTGTCCTTTACTCCTCCCCCACCTCTCATTACTGTTGGAGTGCGTGTCTCTTTGGTCAGCCCGGTGTTCGGCTAGACCTCCCAGCAGCTCCGACACGCCGCAACAGGACCGATGTGTGAGTCTTGGCTCAGCAGCCCCTGGACCTTCGCTGTCACGGCCATGGTGTAAATGAAAGAGGGGACTCTTGGAGGGTCGGGGGGGACAGAGGTTTATTGGTGTCACAGGGGAACCCCTGACCTCCTGCCCGATGCCTCAGGAGAGACCCAGACAAAAGGCTGCAGGGGGGTTTTGTCCAGGACAGGCTCAAGGGGTGGGTACAAACTACAAACCAATAAAACAAAGCAAAGTAATACATGCCAACTGAATTACCTAACTACCTAACAAATCAAGATAATTTGGGGAGGGGTCTTGGGGGAATCTGCCAACTGCTGTCCAAATCTCCTCAAAGGTTCTGGACCTTGGAGACAGGGACTCAATGATGGACAGAAGGAAGAAGGGCAGGGATTTTCCTGGGAAAGGACCAATAGAAAACAGTCTCTGGGCAAAGACCAGAGCAGCATAGCAACCCTTATCAACTTGTGATAAGAGAAAATTCCAAGACAAGAGGCCCTTATGGGGTAACTAGAGCTATACTAACTTATAACAAAACCTTTTTTTAAAACATGGAAATCTTGCAAACCCACACATTACAATAGCCCTGATTATTGTTTGACACCAAGCAGAACAAGAAATGCTTTTGGACTGCTGGCAGCATGGAAGGTACACCAGGGGACCTCTCTGTTGCTGAGGTCTAATAGCTGGGATTCCTCTGACTCTCCCTTCTGCAGGGAGGCATCAATAGATGTATCTCTGCTCGTAGCCATCAATTCACACTAAACTTTCAGGTGTATTTCCCTTTGAGATTCATATGTCTTTGAGAAACTTAAGAATTTTGACAATGAATCAGAAGTTTTTAGGTATTGATGTGGTTACAGATTAACTACTTGACTTGGAGTGGATTGTTTTTGCATGATTTTGTTTTTCATTTTCATTGAAATATTAGGATATTGTTACAACATTAAATATGAGTCACCAAATTCTACCAGCAAAGAATTTGACACAGAAATTAAATCCTCAAACTGTCTAACAGTTTGGAACTATAGCGATTGGATTAAATAATTTCTTCCCTCCCTAAGAACATTCAGAATAATTTCACAACTAAATACTGAAAGTTTCTTTGCTGTGCTTCATTGGAAACCATTGTTAATGAGGGAACAGTATGGATGCTTTTTTTCACCATTGAGTAAAATTGTAGTTAAAAACCACCAAACTAAGTTTCTTTCATTTGTAAAACTTTTGGCAATTACTTATGTGAAAGACTATTTCTTCTTTATAATATAACCCCTGCAAGATTCTATGCTACAGTTAGTATTATTATTTCAGGTCCATTAGTGCTAAGTTTCATTTTTAAAGGTCTCTCAGGGCAGCTAAAATAATAGCAAAAAATTGAAGACATACACTACTAATGAAGTCTGTTTCATAATCTCAGAGCTATGTTCTTGCACAATTTTGACAAAAAGTAATTACTTTCTTTATTTTACCCAAAGGCTAAACTTCTAATGTAAAAAAAAAGAGAGTGAGAAAAATACACATTAAATTAAATGTGCAGAATAGGTAAAAATAGAATGACATAATGCTTAATAGTAAGCCTGTAAGTGCTAACTGAAACTATTCATATATCCACCGAAAAGAAGACTAGAATTGTTTGCTAGATTTCCAGTAAACACTATTTTTAAGACAGAGAAAATGTACACACACACACATATATAGACTTATGTGCTCATTTTTATTTTAATGACAGAATTATTCATGTCACTAATAATGACTGTAGTTTTAGAGCAAAATAGGCTTGAGTTCTGGTTAGTAATATATATATATTTTTTTTTCATAACAGGTGTTACAGTCTGATATAAAATTTCCCATGCTGAATTTTATTAATATCATTTTGAGAGAAGTTTTTTTTTAAACTGTAAATGCAAGAATATTTTTTTCTCTTTTATTTTTCCTGCTTACCTCAAAAGCAATTCCGCGGTTTTTCAGTTTTTAAGAGGGGTGGGTACAAGAACAGACCACAATAACCAGTGATCTTTAATCCAAAATGTATTTGCTAAGAAGAATAGGTATAAGATGCGAATTTTAATGTTTATTTTCAGATTTCTCCTCTGTGGCAGGCACAAAACAGCCCCTCTTGTCCAGAGTAAAGCAGCAGCACAGACCAGAGGAGCAAAAATCTCACCCAGGGTCAACATGCCAAGCCCTGGCTGATGGTTGGGCTCCTGTGCCTAACAGGATTCTGCACTGTGGGCTCAGATTTCCCCATGATGCCAGACAAACCTGTATGTTTGCTCCTGTGCTCCTGCATTTCAACTGCTTTATAGTTCTTTTATTTATATTATCTCAGTGGCTTAAATCACCACTGGCATCTCGCAATGACCATCACTAGATTTTTGTAACCCCCTGTCTCAATTGATTTGGTTTTTTTGGTTTTGGTGGGTTTTTGGGTTTTTTTTGTTTTTTTTTTTTTTTGGTTGGTTGGTTGGGGTTTTTTTGTTTGTTTTTTGTTTGTTTGTTTTGTTTTGTTTTGTTTTGTTTTGTTTTGTTTTGTTTTGTTTTGTTTTTTTGTTGTTTTTTCCCAGCCCATTCCAGGTTAATCTAGTCATTTAGAGATGGGCAGATCTAGTTGAAGGCTCATTATTTTGGGTTGTTCTTTCAGGTAGGTTTCATTGTCTTAAATTAGTACTAAAAGTTGTTGTATTCTGCACTGTTTGTGGAGACTGCAGAGCATATTATTTAGATGAGTGGCACGTTATGAAACCACCATAAGACAATCCTTTACCTGCCCAAAGAGGTCAGGTTTTTGTTCAAGGTGACAAAAATACTCCAAAGAGAAGCTATGTGTTCAACTTATTTAATTAGCAAATATTAATGCTCTAGAACTGTAAAACTTTTTGTAAAATTAATTCCAAACTGGATCTATGTGCTGAGCTTTAAATCCATTTACAATCATCTAGAGCTATCCTGGATAAATAGAGTCTGAATCAAGCTGTATTGCTTCCACAGCACTCCCAGAGCTCAGATTACATTTTGAAACGTGGTTCATGGGGATATTTAGCAACTTTATTAATAAAAAGATTTATACATCTTCTAAGGGAAACAAGTCCCTCAACAGTTTGAATAGAATACTAGCCACTGATAGAAAGGTCAGTTCCTTTACTGTGTTTAAAATATGGTTTCATCATTGCATAGTATCTAGTACAATATTCCAAAATAAGAGCAGAAATAATTCAGAAGCCATTTTAATGTACTCTTTTACACATCTGTCCAATCAAAACTTTACTTTTGATCATGGCTTACTGTCATCAGGTACCCCACTTCTTACTTAGCCACTTTACACTGCATACTAAATTAACAAAAAAGCTTTACCAAAAACCTAGTCAGCCTGCTAAATATCTTTCAATTTCTGATCTCTCTGTTGAAGAACTAAATCATTCACAGACTAGAGAGGAAAATTAAATAAAAACTTTTACAGTGAAACAAAGCTATGCAACTATTCAACAATTTTTTTCACACTTTAATCTCTGCTTGTGTCTTCTCTGAAGAAGGCTACAAAATGTCAGAAAATTAGACATAATGAAGGAAATTCTAGGAAAACAAAAATATTTGAGGAAAATATTTCCATTAAATGACGGGAGAAAGCAAAGAAGCAGAATTTTCCAAATTTAATTATGGAGTCATTTTGGCATAAGTTAAATAGCCCAATTACAAAGATTGAAAAATTAGGAGGCGCACTCTGTTGATGCCTGATAACATGAAAATCTGTGAAATCCATAAATGCGTTCATGTTGTTTTGGGTTTTGTTTTTTTATGAGTGTATCACACTTAAAAGAATCTTCCAAATTTAAGTGGACATATATGCAAGAAGTAAAAATTTACTTCAACTCTATTTCCTGAAATGTTAGTGTTGAGGTTTCTCTCGTGGTGGGGGCTGCTACCGGCTAGCAGTGAATCACTCCAGACCACAGAAACATCTCGTGTGGGTCTGTCAGCTCAGCAGGCTGCTGTGTGGGTCAGGCTTGGAAGAAGGAAGTGTGATCTCTTGGGTTAATAAGGATGTTTATTCAGTGCAGCCATGGTGGTAGCATGGAGAGGATGAGGAGAGAGAGAGAGAGTGGGCGTGGTGTGTCCCCTTTTCCCAGCTCGGGGGCTGGGCGGGGAAACACTGACCCAATGGGGAAGGGAAGGGGGAGGGGTTACATCAGGAAGAACCACAGGAGTAGGAATGGGGGGGGGGGGGGGAGGTGAAAGGGAAAGGGATATACCAAGTACAGACTTATAACAAATACAATACAAATTCAAAAACCTGAAACTCGCGTTGCTACAGGTTAGCTTGAAAAAATGGGGTTTCACACATTGAATTAAGGAGAGGTCTCCTTGCATTGCAGTCATGTGAAAGGAGAAACATCTTCCAGAGTTCCACAGTCAGAAAATGGATAGACAACTCATGGCAATTATTAATAAACTGTTCTGCAGTCACAGTGTTTCAGACAATGTTACTACTAATTATTATGGTAAAAAATATTAATAAAAGTACCATATTATAACAAATGGCTATAGAAAAGCAACATAGAATTAAATATAAATATTTTTTCTGATTACTATGTAATCTAGTGTCTGGAAGTAATGTTATTTTCTTTCACGTTTTCAAAACTAGATTCCTATGATAATTTTAGATTTTATTCATAGTTGCCACACTGGTAATTCTGAAGTTACATCAATGTTGAAAAAATTCAGTCTTGTACCTTCACATCATGGTTGTAAATCCATATATTTAGTATCTCAATAAAAATCTGTAAATAAGTGTATTAAATCAGAAAAGCATAATAAAATATATTGCACTTGGGAAGGAATGTGTGTCAGTATGAATGAAGATCAGGCAATATCTGTGTAAAAGTAAGATATTTTTGAAATATTTAGGAAAGTAGCTACAGGGAAGCCTAAGGGTGAAGTCTTTAAATTGGATGAACAACAAAAAAATTCCAGATGAATTTTCCAAACTATTAGTAGCCATAGGATTTTCTGCTATTTGACATTTTAAACTTTATCATTTTTCCTTCCCTTAAAGAAACAGTGGTTATAGTTTTCTCCAAAATAAGCAAGCAATAAGTAGACAAAAAGCCAAATAATTCTTCTCTACCAACTCTTTATGTGGACATCGGTGACTGTTGCACGCTTTACATTTCAACAATTCTGAAGAAAGTAAGCACACTTGTTTTCATGGCAGTCTTTAGATTTCCTTGATCTTAAGTGATGTGGCATTAAAGCAAGTTACACTAAGGAAACAGCACTGACCATTCTGACAACTGATTTCTCACTTGTGATAGATGAAGACATCTATATACTAATTCTCTTAGATTCACCTGTTGTTAGGTGTTGCAGTGCATAATTGAGGTTTTCAAAGTGGTGTATGTATTTTGTTTAATTTCCTGTATTGGTAGATTCCTTCCTAAGCCCTTTCCCCCCTGTTCCCTTAATCACCTGGTATCACCCTGTCCTGGACCACCCCCTTCCTTCCCTCATTGGCCCAGAGTTTCCTCCACCCAGGCTGCACCCTGGAAAAGGAGAGGACAAGGGCCCAAAGCTCTGTTCTGGCATGTGGACTGCCTGGAATAAACACCTTCCCAAACCCACGCCAGAGCCCGCTCCATTATTCCAAGCCTTAAACCACGCACAGCCTGAGACTGAGAACCCACAAACTGTATTAGTTGGTCTGGGAACTACTGCTTGCCGGTAAGCAGCCCACACAGAGAAACCAACTACAGTTAGGAACAGTAACCATGGTCTTCTTAAATCTGAACAGTTCTATATGAAGAGATTACCCAAGTGAGCTGCCTTTTTTTTTTTTTTTTTTCTGTTTGAGGATCACAAAACAATTTTTTATCATTTCCAGAGACTTTTTGTCTGAATAAGGGCCATAGAAACTTGTGATGAGTGAGTGTTAGGAAAACTTGGAAATGTTACTGGAAAAAAATACTGAGAAAATTTAATATTAGCAAGTCAATGTTAGTGGTGAAAATTGTTTCTAAAGCAATTGATTTTCAATAGATTTGGTGAAATAGAGAGGGACTGACAAATCAAACTTTCCTAAACATCAAAGATGTTACCAACCTCTGTATAATGGAATTAATAAACTATTTTATTCCTCTAGACACTTTAATTTTTAACCAGGTTGTATTAACTATTCCTGTCTTAAAAATGTGTGTAGCTGAATACATGTCCATTACTAAGCAGTTAATATAGATATAAATATCTGTGCCATATTTTGAATACACTAGAGCACGTTAATTGAAGTATAGTACTTGTCCTCTTGATTTTCACTACACTCCTTGGAAATTACTCCTTGGAAATTGCATTTTCCCAAGATGAAAGCTACTTTAAATCACAGGATGTTGATATTAATCCATTAAACATTGGTTCATGCAAGCTGTTCCCCAGGACCTAGAAGATACCAAAGGAGTTGCAGATGAAGTTCACCTGCACAGGTTATTTACAGGTTTACATGTTATTAAAGTTCTAATCTTTGATGTTCATGGTGGTTATCTCTCTGTCCCTGTATTTATCTTTCAAAACAAACAATAAAAAGGAGAATTTGCATGGCCAGTTCTATGACTTGTTGAAGTAAACCACTGAGATTAGCTCAGCTGGTTAGAGCATGGTGCTAATAATGCCAAGATTGTAGATTTGATCTCTGGATGGGCCTTTCCTTTAAGCATTGGACTGGATAACCCCTGTGAGTGGCTTCCAGCTCTGAATATTCTGTGATCCTGTCAACATTAGTCACTATGAATTTCCAGGAAAATGAGTAGAATTCACTACTTTCTGTATAAGTTGAGACTGGGTTACTTACCCTTCACATTAATTCTCCCAGGATTCTCTTCAAGCAAGAGTAGACAATGTAGTGACAGACCTTTTTCTCAGAAAGATTATTGGAAATATCCAAACTCGTTTTGGACTAATCTGATTTAAAAATTGTTAGAGGAGCAGATATTTAGCATGTTAGCTGTATTTAGGTACCTCAGAATGTAGAATCTTAGGTTATCAAGTTCTGGCTACTAAATTCATGGTTTATGTTTTAAAAATTTTTGTGTTACCTTTGCAGGTTTTGTTAAATGACCTTAGCAAATATTAAGAAATGTGTTTTTGACGCTCCCAGGATCCTTTTCAAAAGAAATTGTTCTTTAAATTTAGAACAGATGACTTGCACTTCGTGGACTATTCAGATCAGCTTTAAGTTTTCAAACCTTCAACTTTTATTGGAATTTTTGCTAGTGTGCAAAGTACATCTAATGTACTGGTATTTATTGCTATCCTGCATTATTTCTTTATTATTTGAGCAATAAACCAGTACACTATTTCTTTGCCCATTGTAATTATCCACAACCCAGGAGATCTTTTTTTTACCTTCAGGAAAGAAATGAGATGAAACAATATTGATTAGTAAGAAAGTAAAAATAGAATTAGTCCTTCAGCACAATTCCTTCTATAAAGAACTGTTTCAAAGGAAGGTTTTAGCACCTGAACAAGGATATCTTACGTCCCTGGGATCAGCACTAACTGCTGTTAGCTACATTGCTTTCATAAAATTGTATCATGCATTTGATCTTCCTCCCACAAAATTGGATTCCAAGTGTTTTACAGCATATCAAGGATTTTTATTACTTTCACAGTTTTAATACAATTTTTGCAATTAAATATAGAAGTAGTAAAGTTATATATAGAGGTTGTATCTGGTTTTGCTGTTATGTGCTACTAGTAAAAGTCATTTTCTTGCAGTTATTTAAAGAAATATGTATAGATTCTATGTGTATGTATTTATACAGGTTTAAAGAGATCAGGTTTATATGTCCAGAAAAGTTCAATTTTCTAGACTTTTTCCAAATATTTTTGTCTTGGTTCCTCAGCACTGATTGCTTCTTGTTGTCTTTGACCTATTGTCCTCTACTTCATCCTCAATTCTGTTGTCATCAAATAGGAATTTATGAAAGAAGCAAGTTAAAAGTCTCATCAGTTTATGTTTTTGCTATAATGCTAATACTTCCAACACCCTTGATCTGTTGTCACTGAGCACTGTGCTCTGTAACAATTTAGATAAACATTACAGAACTATATTTTTTTTTTGTATTTCATTCACTCCTCAAATTAACAGTGAAGTAGGGTAATGCCATTTCTGGCTTGTGCTTATAACTCAATAAATTGCTTACACTGCTTACATCATGTCAGTGCCAGAGTTTTTCTATGCCTTCATATGGTTATTCTATTTTTCTTGTGATACGTTTTTACAACAGTTACTTTCATTTTAAAATGATGAGATAGTTCCAGTTCCTAGTGCTGCAAACTTCAAGAGGAGATATAATAAAAGAGGTTTGTTATATGGATTTGCCTACCTTCTCTGGGTACTTTTTTCAATACTGGTTAGGCTTCAACTCGTTTTAGTCCCCTGATTATCCATTTTGCCTTCCCAATAATTTGTATGCTTTCCTGAAGGTACCTGACTGGAAAGGTTTCTGGTAGAGAAATTCAATCACGACCGTGGAATAACTTGAATTAAAGATCACACTTGTAAATAATATGACCAGTCTGAGGCTGGAAGACTGGGCTAATTTGGGAAAGAATGTCTTTTCCATTTCTTGCTAATAAAGACTTAAGAAGAACTTAAGTTCTTCTTCAGAACTTAAGTTCAAGAACATGTAACCTTATCTTTTACTTGCTTAAAAGACTATGGACTTTACAAAACTTTTGTAAATCATGTTCAAAATATTTTTGGGGCAATATATACCTGTTATAACTGTCATACAGTAGGGCTGCTGCAGTTCTGGAGGAAAACTGGGAGTTTACAAACATTTGTAAAAATCTTGTCAGCGCACATAATTATGTGTTAATTTTATCCATTACATGTTAACTTTTTTTTTTTTGGGGGGGGGGGGGGGGGGGGGGTTGGTTGTTTTTTTTTTGGTGGGTTTTTGTTGTTGGTGGTGGGTTTTTTTGGTTTTTTTTGTTTGTTTGTGTTTTTTTGTTTGTTTTGTTTTGTTTTGTTTTTGTTTTTTTTTGTGTGTGTCATGATGTCTGGTTATAGCTGGCATGAATAAATCAGATGACCAAAGGAAAAAAAAAATCAAATAAACTGGAGCAGCTACTTTGAGCAACAACCAGCTTTGTAGCCATGTAAAAAATGTCAAGATGTTCTTATGCTATTTACTAAAGTGGATCATCAGCATCTCTCTGCTGGGAGACAGATCTAAGTGTTTGGCTCCCATAGCTCCAGGACCAGAGATAATGCTTTGTAGTTTGGGGGTCGAGAGAACCCTTCACCTGATCTCATTAGCAGGTTACCCCACAATTTAATCTCTCAATGTTTTATACTCATGAGTCTTTCTGTTAGTGTTACCCAATCTAAGGAGCTTTGCAACCCACAGTCTCCTCAGCGAATTGCTTTGCTTCCTGCAACAGCCCAGTGGCCAAACTCTCCTGTTCAAATCTATGTATATTTCTTTCAGACTATACCACAAGAAAAGACAACAATTGCTGTTTGATATTGAAAAAAATTGCTAAAAATGTGTCATTAAGTGCAGGGGAAAAAGGGAAGCATCACTGTTTGAAGGACTGAAGAGGAACAATCAATAGGACCATACTGATAAAACTATTTTGATTTCAGGAAGTGATTTTTATTTTACCCAGTTAATAATGCAGGCATTATTAAAGTAACCTCATATACTGTCCTGCTGTAAGCGTGGCCAGATGATCTGACAGTATTGATTTGAACGTGGGCAGAGATGATCTTAAGGAGCTTGCCAACCCAAATCTATGCAGGAAGAACCTTGGAAAAACTCTTGGGAATTGTGAAGGGCTCAGAGTCATTGTAATGTAGAGAGTATTTGGATATTGGCATCCAGCCAGTCATGCAAACCACATTTTGATACAAGCTTAAAATGTAAACAAATGTCCCTTGCAATTAAAATAATGATATATGAGGAATATTAATTATTCAGAAGTAGTAACTGATAAGCAGTATATATATAATTTAGCAGAAGTGATTTGTATAACTATAAAATCAATAGAAGCAGGTGTAAGACAGCTGAAAGATTTTAACATTCCATTTCCCCTCTCTCCTTTTACTCCAGTTTTCTCTAGTGATTTTCAACTGATAAAAACAATGCCACTGAGATATAAATGTAAGCAAAATTAATTTATGAGCATTCAGTTTCAACCATTTTTTTAATAGTACATCCTACTTGCTTTCATCTGTCAAATACATGCAAAATCTTGTATTTGGATGGGGTGTGTGCTTTTTTTTTTTTTCTGATGTTCCTTATCTTCTCACAGGTCTGGGCTGCAAGGCCTTTTTCCAAACAAATGCAAAGTTTGCAGGCATAAAACCCATGGTTTTAAGCCTTGAGCATGGCATAATTTCATTTAGACTTGCCAGAAATACAAACTTCTAATTCAAATCTGTTTGCAGTTTTCATTCCAGGGAATCTTTGAGAACTTCGGGGAGATGAGCAAAAGCACATGTTCATATGAGGATTAAAAGCTACCCTGAAGGTTAAGATAAACTTTAAGAGGTTCTAATTCTGTCACAGTTTCTGCTTTTTTGTAGCTTTTCTTAGTGCACTTTTCTGTTGAAAACTAAACTAAACTTTGAACCTGGAAACTTTTATCTGTAAGAACTGAACATGTTGAAGTATCCTCCAATTACAATTGAATGTTGTTGAAGCAGCTGAAACATTCTATCTCTTCATGTTTCTTCAGCAAATATGAAGAGAAGACCAAGCAGCAGACAAAACATATCTGGTCCTAAAAAAACATTGTTCACAGAACTTTGCTTTCTGAACAGAAATGTCCATTACAGCTTAATCAGCTCGGTAACAGGAAAGACCACTTTGAAAGAATCACTAGCTGATTAAGTAGTTTTGTCCAGTTATTTTCAGCTACAAAGGGAACTGAAAAATCTCAGAGCACATAGTTATTCAGTAAACTTTTCAGTAATAGTACTGAATTCAGTCCTTTCCACTGTTTCCCTTTCATAATTTTCTTTAGAATTCCTTAGTATAGCAACTTCTTCCTAAAAATCTAGTTGAATTCTTATTAAATAGAGTAATGTATATTAAGAGTGATTTCTGATATATTTTTCAGCTGTGAGGGGGGAGCCTTGACTAGTATTCCCAGATTAAACAGTCAGACATGTATTATTCCTGTAGCACAGACTTTCATGTGCAGTTCTTTGATATGAGGCAAAAAAACATAGACACAGACATTTTCGTTCAAGAACTCTGAATTTTTCTTTGCCTTCTGGTACTGCATTTGTTTTACCTTTTCTCTTTGTTGTGAAAAATATCATCACAACGTTTTCCACTGCTCAAAAGCTTTCTCAATTCTCTCCTAAGGCAGTTGATGTAATCCTGTTGATCTTGGGCAAGGAAACTCACATTTATATTTGGAATGGTAAGAAAAGGAAGTGCCTTAGCCTACAAGAAACAAAATGCAATGACCATCACATTACTGGAAAGTTGTCACTGTAACAATATTTTCAGTGATTGTTCATTCATATTATTAATGTTTTCATTGTTATCTATAAAAAGGTGTTTTTAAAAGATCTAATAAAGAAAGCCTAAGAATACTGAAGATGTGACTGACTCAAAATAGCTGTCAAAAAAAGTAGATGTAGAAATCTAAACTAGTCAGAAATGGTTTTTATGTATGTAATTGCGAGTGAGTATCTCTCTATTCTATGGCTTTTGATGCTTAATATAAACCATGATGAGGTGTCCAAAGGAAAGAGGCTACTCCAGAGGTGATAAAGAAAGCCTTGAAGACTATCCTAGACTAGCTGTCTAACTAGGAATAACTGTGATTTGGTCAGATAAATCTTGGACTTACGTTACGCATTTACTGAGAATCAAAAATATTAACTGGTCAGTACAGAACAAAGAGTATCAGGATTCTTTTATACTCCTGATATAACAATGCAAATGGGAATTTTGAGTCCACACAAAATGCAGTCTTAGAGCAGACTGGATATTTTGGTGTTTCAGAAGACATGATTTAACTTCAAGAGAATGAGGTGTCTGAACTCAGACTGTTATATTGCTTTAAAATATAAAAAATATTGTGCAATTTTAAAAAAAAATTCAGATTTTCTGTTTAGGCAATGACAACTTGATAACCCCTTCTTTTTTTATCTTCCATCTTCTAAGGCTGGACTGATCATGATGTTTAGTGTTCAAGGAAGTACAGATTATTTCTAAGGAGAATAGTATACTTTAAGAAACATCTCATATCTCCATTCTACAAATTGATCACATTGGCCTTTAATTAAAATTCTTAAATATTAATAAAACTACAGTGTGTTCATGACTCAGGACTTTTTCTAAAAATTCCATTGTATAAAATTCATGTATTTATGTGGATATTTATATGTGTCACTTAATATTCAAAGACAGAATTACGTAAAGAACTAGACTGGCTGTGTACACTAGCATTTTTGAATACTTGGAGCATGTCGACCAATGGATTGAAAATCATTTTAAATTGATTTGGGTTTTCAACCTAATTCCACACTTTTTAAAAAGGCTATTAAAAATAATAACTTTGGAACTATTTTGTAAATATAAACTATGCCTTTCAAAACAAGGGGCATAAAATAGGTGGCCATCTTTTTATATTTTTTATTGCCAGAAAGAGAGAGCAAAATGATCTAGTAAAGGACTATTCATATTATAACTAAACAGTAAGTTCTAATATGTGGGTTTTCAGCTAAGAGGTATTCTCTACAATTTTTAATTATAGATGGATCTTAATTTTCACTGTAACACAAAATTTTTCTTTGTTCTGCAGCAGAATTTAAAATACAAATTTTTCACTTAGCACTTTTACATTCTTCCATTTTTTTACATTTCTAAAAGATTACTCACTACTGTTCTGTGGCTTTCTCTTAGAATTTATTTGCAGTAATTCATTTGGAGTAATGTGAACATAGTCTGGCATTCTATTTCAAATGACACCCTGTCTGTTTCACTAAGCATTGTTAGGATGATATAAACATTATCCAGGAAAATTGAAGAGGAAATAAATGATGAAGAAAGCAAGACGGTAAAGGTACAGGGGTTGCAATGTTTTCAAGGACTGATAGTAACAGCACTTAGTTTTGGTTTATTGTTGGAATATTTTTCTGTAAAATATCTTTCTTCATAAGCAAAAGTGAAGATAGGTGAGAAAAGACACCTTACCGATATTGTCCCTAAACTCAATGTTATTCAAGTAGCATATTATTTTCTCTTACTGCCTTTGTCTGGTCTTGGACTGTCTTCATCTTGGGAGCTCAACAGACTGTGAACTGCACTGCCTCTAGAGCTGTGACTCACTTTTCTCTCAGCAACCCACAGAAGGATCCATTGTATCCATGTGTTTGGGGTTTCAACTTTTTTTTTTTTTTTTTTTTTTTTTAATCACTTCTCTGGAGGTATCCTAAAGAATGTAGATGTGTTTTCCACATTTTATGCTGTCCTTGCACAAACTTCCCTTAATATGATTACCCTGTCCTTCACTCTTCCAAGATCTTGGGTGGTCAGAATTACTTTAGATATTATTCAGACTTTAGGGATTTCTTACAGATTTTTCAGTAAAGAACTATTTGAGAGCACATAGAAATGGCACTGACGCTCCTGTGGAGACGTGACTTATTTTAGCTTTCATCCTCCCAGCAGTGTTTGAGTTTTTGTAGAAATGTCTGTTATTTCTATCTCCTCTATGCTGTGCAGAGCTGGGAATATTTCTGCCCTGTATGTCTCATCTCATTTTAAATGCATTCCCCAACAGTACAAGAGGAGATATTTGTAGGATGTATTTATGAAAACAGTATTCAGAGCCTAAAAAACTATTTATTTTCATATATATTTTTATTCTTGGAGTCTACATGATTTTTAAAATCAGGAGAAACAGAAAAAAGACATCTTACAAATGAAACAAGCCAGAAAATACAGTAGGAGAGAAAGGAAAGTGTTAATAATCCTTTAGAGGTCATGTGGCTGAATAAAAACTAATCCTTTTCCAGTGCCTGCTCCCTAAGTTCCTTTAAAATTATTGTACAAATTATCAACAGCTTAGAAATGTCAGAGCTCTCCTCAAGCCAAAAGTTTTACCTTTTCTAAAGATCTCTCCTTACCTGTTATATACAAAACCTACTGTGCCTTGTGAGACTTTTCTCATTTACTTTAATAGATTTTGAGCATTCATGCTCATTGCCTATATATCTCCTACAGAGCGCCCCAGAGATGATCAGCATTTCTTAAAGATGAGATTCTGCCACCTGTTATCACTTAGAGGAGGTGAGCTTTGGGAATCTTTAGATGAGACCTATCCATGCTTTTAAACTGAGTATATCCACTACTACGTGAAGTTAATATGAAGTTTATTTTTTAGTATTGGAAAAAAATTACTTAGGGTGTTGCCAGGAGTACAGGGAAAGTAAAAAAAAATCCTAAACCAAGGAAACCCCAATAGCTCACAGCCCTAAAGCCCTAAAAGCCCTTCAGGTATTTTGACATCTAAATTGTTACTGTCCTTTAAGAAAGGGGTCAGATATTACTGGAGCTTTCCCTTGTCTGATACTTTGTATGAAGCAGATTTGAAGCTGTTATTTCTCGCCTGTTAAGGTTAACAGACAGTAGTACAAACAGGTTTCAACAGCTCTGCAGAATACTTGCAAATGGGACAATTTTAGACTTTTCCAGAAACACAATTTTCCTAAGTAGTACCAGTATATTTCTGGATAGGAACAGGTTTTTAAGGTGAGCTTTCTGTGAAGAAAAAAACAAATGCTTAAGCTCTGGGTAATCAGGAAATAAATTAAAAATTAGGTCATTTGGTTATGGTGACATCAGAATTAAAAAATTTCATATAAATATGCTTGGAAATGTGAAATAGTTAGATGGAAGAACAAGCCATGAGCTAAAGCATATTCTGTAACCCAAAAATTTCTGTGGGCACCGACAATTAAAGTAATTTATTTCTATCTTTTCACAAAAATGCTTTGTCAGTCTCAGCAAGACCTCAGAAATTATATTTGAAGACTGTGTTTTCATCACAATTTTTGCTTTAGTGTATCATTTTACTGACTGAAATAAATTAGAAAGTTTTTTGTAAATTCTTTTTTCAATATCAGATAGGGTACAGCTTCTAAAAATTATAATATTTATTTTTACCTTCAAATGTAGATGCTAAATCAAGTTTTATGTGGCTTGACACCTGCCTTCTTTATGGCTGTTCTTCAGAGCAGCACAAAGTCTTTCTAAGAAGTAGAATCCCTCAGATAGATTTAACTGAAAATTATCAAGTTGTTTGTTCTTTAATAAATCAGATATTTATTAACTGAGAATAAATTAAAATATTTGCATCAATTTAAATACCTGTGTTCCACTAACAGACAGATCTGAATTACTAATGATTCACCAAGAGGAAATTTATTATTAGTGATAAGAGGATCACTTTTCAAAAATCTTTTAAATTACCAGACAAACAATAGTCTGAGCTTTTTAATATACAACATTGATTTCCAAAAGCGTTTATCTCAACTATTTTTTTAAGTGAATAGAAAATATCCTAAGCAACATGCGGAAAAGCATTATAAGATGCACATATAAATACAAGTATAATCAAACACAAAGCTAGATTCATAAACTTATGATTTTACACAAGAGGAGTTTTGCTTTTCAAAAAATTCATCTTCAACATCTGATGGAAATAAGCATGCATTTTTTCCACATTTTGGAGTCACCTCATTATAATGAATAGTAAGTGGAGAGACTTCATATCATAAAACTTTTTATTATCACACTTCAATAGGACTTATTTTCCCTCATTAAACCTGGTTTGAAACTAGATGAAAGAGTATGATAGCTATAAAAAGAAAAAAAACCAAAAAACCAAAAAAAACAAAAAAACAAAAACCTTAATATGCCTATGAGGTGAAAAATATTAGTTGGAGAATGTCATGAATAAATATAGACATGTTTGTAGAAGAAGGCAAAATTATATTTTCATTCTGTGAAAAAGTGTCAAATATTCAGATGTAATCATGCTCCACAGTAAATTGGGAGCTTATAGTGAACCTGAAGCTGAGTTTAAAATAAAAAGCTACATTCTAGTCACAACTGACTAAGTGCAAATATACCATTTCTGCACATTGGTGTTAAAAGAGCATCCATTTTCTCCCTTCTCCCCTGAAGTTTTGAGTTTTAAAACCTCAGAAGAAATAATTTAAGTTTTATAAGAATGTTGTGGCATGTAAAGTAAAAGCAGAACAAATCCTTTTTGTGCTTCAACTAGAACTGAATAGAAAACAAAACATCCAGACAGAAAAAAATGTCTAGTCTTTTATTGTGTCATGACCAGAGACATGATAAGACTAGAGCAAATTAATGATAGTTACATGGTTGTGTATCTATATATATATTTGATCAGAATTAATTCTGATTTTACTATTTTCTTATTCGCTAGATCTCTTTAAAAAATCTTCTTTGCTAGATGAATTAAAAGATCTTCTGCAGTGAAAATTACATTTACATCGCTACACATCATGAGTTACAAGGTTTTATTAGCAAGGGTGACCCCATCGTAGGTCAGACAGAGAAAAATCAAAGGATTGAGCAGTTTGCACAAGTAATTCTGAGCAAAAGAAACAGGACCCAGATAACGTGATTACTAACCTAAGCCACTATCAAACATGCAAGTGTTCATTTTCAGCCTATACTCCTGTGAAGTTAGACTTTCGCCATGGTAAATGTTTGTAAGTACACCATCAGCCTTTTCCTCTGCCTCCTCTCCTCCCCAGACCACCCTGCCTGTAGAAGTCATTGCAGTCAGAAGACTGCAAAGTGGGTCAAAAGCAGGAGATGCATGATGCTCCCGCTGGGCTTTGGTTCCACATCCCACCACCTCAGCCCACAGGCTGCTGAAACATGAAGTGTCTCTTCTGCTCCTCCTTTCCCTCACTAGGAAGGAAAGACTTTATTACAATTTTAGAGATACCAAGGACAAGTACCATGAAATACCTAAACAGATTTCCCCCAAATGTTGTCTGCTCTTGCCTACCACTTGAAGTTAGATCAAAGAACAGGCTGGAACTCATTTTATCTGGAAAAGATGGTGAAATAGAGCTGTGCACAGGTTTGGATTCCTCAGGGGGTCTGTGTAAGGAGTCTGAAAACCAGCTGTTCAGTATAAGTAGAAACTAAAAATCATAGAGACTTAACACATTTTTTCTAACATTTAATTTGCAGTATATTATAAGGATCACTTTCTCTAATTGGAAGCTTAACAAAAGACTTGGTAATAACTTGCTGCTGCCAAATAATATCCAAATATTGCTGGTCAAGTAAGTGCAACTCTGGAAAATTAAGAGATGACTTTAGAGCATTTTTTAGATTCTTCATGTGTTTGTATTTGTAAATTCTGGGTTACTGATGATCACAAATACTCACTGCAGTTCAATTAAACTACATTATTTTGTTTTTATACAGATGGATGGATTGGCTACAAGCCAAAGGATAATTAACACAGCTAAAACTATTTAAAAGTATATAAGTTATTTGAATAACCTCCAAACACAAGACAGTGGAAAATAAGGTTCAGATCTTTTACACTCAGTGCAGTACTGTGAAGTTACAGTGCCTAATGGGATGGTGCTTGTAATGTATGATATTTTTATCTTATATTTTTAATTTTAATCTGTGGTGATATCCTATTGTTTTAGAATATAATTCTTTATTTGTATAAGAAATACTCTGTAGATCTCTAGTCATGGTAATGTCATCCTTTCCCTGCAGGATATGCTATAAGGGAGAGCATTTTTCCAGGGCTGATGGCTTTCTTTAAGAAAAAGAAGAACAAGAAGAAGAACAAGAAGAAACAAACCAGCTTTCTCTGGTTTGTTTTTGAGTTTTTAGCAGATATGTTTTCTCTTAAGTTTCAAAATATCACCTTCTCTCTGACTTCAGGAAACTTAGGGAGAATAATCTTTTCCCAGTAAATAAATATTTGTGGTGTGCATATCTATCATAAGCTTCCTCTTTTTTTTTAGTATAAAAATGGAAATAAATATGAAAGAATAAGAAACTGTCTAGGTTGTTTAGAAGTATTTTAATGTATCCAGTCCTTGTTGTTGTTATTGTAGTGTTTAATGCAAATATTTGTTAAATGGACTGGAAAACAAGTAACTTTTCCTACAATTTTGAAGATTGAATTTCTTCTGATATCAGTCTCATTAATAACTACAAGTGTATGTAAAATTAGAATCAGTTTTTCCTGTTCTCTTAAGGTTGTGTTGTTTTATCTGAAGTTATTGGCTAGAACAGAGTTTCCACTTGGTAGATAAATAAGTAATAAAATTTGTGTATCTGAGTCAGTTCTGTTTATTGACAGTGAATTGATATTCTCTCCTCCAGTACTCTCACCTCTCTCTCTGCTATTGGCAGTTTGCTCTTCCCTCCAGGTCTCCATTTCATGTATTCTGTCAGCTGGTCGATATAAAGCTATAGTTGATTCAGGGGAGTACATTCAGTTTTAGGATCTGATGGATTGACCCTGGTGAGTCAAACTCCCAATCTCTGCTTAGATCACTTCCCTCTTGCTGGTGATGGACAGAAAAACAGAAGAAAGTTGAAATTCGTGGATCAAGCCAATAACAATTTCATAATAAAAGCAAAAGCTGTGCTTGCAGGGAAAACAGAAAAGAGAAATTACTTTAGTTCTGCCCATCAGCAGGCAGAAATACAATCACTGGAAAGTGGGGCTTTCAGATGTGCGGCAGTTGCTTGGTAAGATAAAAGCCATAACTGTGAGCGTCTCCCCTTCAATCTTCTTTCCCTGAGTTTTATTGCTGAGTGCAGCATCATATGATATTGCACATCCCTTTTGTCAGTTTGGATCAGCTGCCATGATTTTGTTCACTTCCAGTCTCTCGGCTTCCTCCACTTTACTGCCTTTGGGAGCCAGAGAGTGGGAGGGAAGAGAAGGTCTTGATACTGTGCAAGCACTGCTCATCAGTAGCCAAAATATTGCTGTGTGTTATCAGCCCTGGTTCAGCCACACGTTGAAAGCACAGCATCATACAGGCTAACCTGAAGATATTTAACTCAAAACTTTATCCCATCCAAACCCAGTACATAGAAATGCAATGAGCAATTCATACTGAAAATATTGAGGCTGTCTTAGGAAATTCATGAGAGGTTGAGTTACAACTGACTTTCTTACTGAAGACACTGATTTGGATTTTTATCTCATGTCTTATCATATCTGGTTTTCCTAATATTCAAAGAAATTTCAAATCTTCAGACATTTTGTCCCTTGTCTGAAATTACTGAATGGACAGAGTAGTCACTAGATAGAGAAGATAAGAATGAAGTCGAGTCAGCCCAATAGGGCAAGTCTCACATTCTGTGATGCCAGGCAGCCCTTCTATATCTTATACCTTTTTCAGGATTATACTACATAACCAATTAAAAGGACTGTGAAAAAAAAGAAATAAATTACTAAAAGATTAAGTTTAGTTATGGTACGAAATCAAAAAATTTGAGTAATATACAGCAGAGTGCTACAGACATTCCAGTGCTCTACTTTTCTGCTTTTATTTGAACACCAGAGACTTGCCCAGTGTTGTCCACCTCCATAGCCTCTTACACCATGCTACATGAGCTAATACTCAAGTTCTTTCTCACTTCTGATACAAAGGGCACGTTACTGTTTTATTGCTTAGGAATGCACCACAATAGCTGAATAGAAAGAACCTTCTGAACCTTCTGGGTTCTTCAGCCCTATTCTTCTGATATTTCAAGCACAATTTAATAGAAGAAGTAGCTCTTTGCTCAAATTGTCTAGAAGGTAGCTATGATAGATTAAATCATATAAAACATAGTCTGGAGGTTCCTGTTTCTTTCTACAGACTAAAAGACAGTCAAAATTTCCAGATTTAGTTGCTCAGGCACATAGATACTAAAAATTAAGTAAAACTAATATAGTTTAGATGCTGAGTGTGGAAGGGCCCACAAAACAATCACACCATAAAGCAACACCACCACTACCTCAAAGCCCCAGTACCTTAAATAAATATAAAATGTATCTAGTGGAAGACCACAAAATCCTACATCTCCAATGAGCTACAGAAAGGGCAAAGATCAAGGCTAAACTAGGTCACTTCAAGTATTTATGAAGATAATTCATAATAGTTTTATTTAAACTATTACTTAAACCTAATCTTTCTCAAAAATCAAGAATAAACAAAGGATATCTTACCAGTCACTGACTGTCCAATCTGGAAAAAAAAGCATAGTGACTCCAGGTTGCAGAATCAATTTATTCCACAGTGTAAACAGTCAGCTGTAGACTTCAGACATTGAACTCTATTGAATGCAATAAAACACATATTACTTGAAAAAAACCCTCAGAAATAACAAGAAAAAATCCCAACAACATTCACTGGATTTTCAAACTGCACAGAGGCAGTAAACTACAATTTTACAAAATATTCTTGTCTCTGGGAATTTTTATCCAATGCTTCTACAGGATTAAAAACTGCACTTTAACACAATTTTGATTCTGTGCCTTATTCAGAGATTCAGATGATCATTTCAGAAGTTCACTTGCCAAATTATCTGAAACCTTATATAATATACAGTCTAAACTTATTCATAGCCATTTATCATGTACTAATATTATTCTTAAACTGAAAGGATTTTTCTTTCCTTGATATATCCTCTCTCAAGTAGAGAGAGAGTAGTTATAAAAAGTCATTATATCCCCTCTTAACCTTCCCCAGTTAGGCTAGGCAAACAAAGCTCTTCTTAATCTTTTTTATGTAGGGTAAATATTCCATTACTTTATTCATATCTCTTATTTAAATCTGATCCAATTTAAATTAATCACACCTGAGAGAAATGATTAGAGATGTACACAATGTTCCAGATGAGGCCTTGCTGATACCTCATGTAGTGTTATGTACATTCCATTTTCGTTTAGAAGAATGTGTCATTCCATGCATTTTACAATGACAGTAGCCTTGTTTCAAGGCTGCATCATTATGGCAGTTCATACTCAACTCCAGCAAATATCACCAGATATTTTACCCATTTCCTCACATCAGATTGACAATGTTTTGTTTGTAGCAAGTTTTTTATTATTAATTCTTGAAAATACATCTTTGAACTTTGTGGTGTTAAATTGCATTACATTTGTGTGATTCCTTTCCTTGGGATGGACATATCCTCTTGATGCTGACTCAAAACCTTGTAGTTTGTTTCTTAACTGTATAACTAGTTTTCATTTCAATGTCATTGTCCTAGGGTTAGTCTGATAAACAAATGTATTTTATCTATGCAGTTTGAACACTTATGCTTGAGAGGTGTCCGTGCTGATTCTCCTTCAGCCTGTCTTGCTATTTGAGTGCAGCTGGGGACAGTGTCCCTTCTACAGCCCTGTGTTAATCACTGCAATCACAATGTTTAATATATCTTAATATATAAATCTTCCTTATATCTTACCTTATGCCTTCCGTATAATCTTCCTTCAATAAATCTTATGAAACGTTTATCTTAATTCTGAGTAGAGTAGCTTTACTTTATTAGCCTCTCTAGGAAGTAATTTATCTAAAAAGATATTAAGTTAGTTCGACACAATCTGTATGAGATAAAATCATGTTGTACTGTAAGTTCAATTTACCTCTATGACCCGAATTAGTTCTTGTTCAGAATCTGCTCTAATGCTTTGCACAGCATTATAATCAAATAATCTGCTTGGATCATGAGCTTCCCCCAATGTTTTTTATCTTTATACTACATTTGTTCGCCAAGGTTACTACCAGCAGATTTGCAGCCTACTTTTAAATGGCTTCTACTAGATCTGCAAAACCATATCCTAATTAACTTGGTTGACTTGAACACATTATCAAATCCTAAACTTTTCACACTTAGAAATAACAATTTTGCTTCAAACTTCCATACCAGAATTTGTGTCATGGTCTTCACATTTGAAGCAGGTAATTTATCTTGTCATAATAATGTTGCTCAAATTAAAAAACAAAATAAAACAAAACTATAACAACAAAAAGCCAAAACCCAAACAACTCAAACCTAAAACAAAATCCACAGATGATAGGATTAATTAAAAATTCTGGCCATTTCTAGATTTTCTTTGCAGGTTTCTAATTCCAAATATAGAGGAGTTTCGTTACCTTGTTTCTCCTCTTTTCCTATGAAAAGAATAATGGATAAAGATTAGTATGTAAAGAAACAGTCTGTTTGTTTCTGATACTCGGGTCAGGCCTTTAAAATATTTACTCTTAGTGTCTTCAAACTCTGAAATATTTTCATTCTCCTAATGAATCCCTTTTGCCTATCCTTTTTGTCTCTGTTCTTCTTAAAGAATCCCTTTTACACTTCTTTTTAATGTCTTATTAATCTTTTTAATCTTGTTATTAAATCCCTCTTCACATGATTATTGATATTGAAAAGCTCTTCTACGCAAGTATTTAGTTTTCCTCTTTGAATATATGCTCTAATTGTGTTGACACATTTTACTTAAAAGTAGACTTCTTGCAGGTCCAGTGGAATTCTTCATTCTGAGGACAGGGAGACACTGGAAAAAGTTTCCCAGTGAAATTGTGGATGTCCATTCCCTGGCAGTGTTCAAGGCTAGGTTGGATGGGACTCAGCCTGGTCTAGTGAAAGGTGTCTGTGTCCCTCCCCACAGCAGGGGGGCTGAAACCAGATGATCTCTAAGGTCCCTTCCAACCCAAACCATTCTCTGAATTCAAATCTTTAATTTCCCAAACTATCAGCCTAATTAATTTATTTCCTGATAATGTGAAACCTTGACTTTTTAAAATCCCAAGGATTATTTATAGATTTTTTTTTGTCTGTCTTGCAGATTGGCTTCAGTTGAGCTCCCTCCACTTCTTACAGGAGGGCCACCACTATCCTAGTGGCATTCTGTGAACTCACTCTAGTTTATTCAAATCCTTATCCTTCCACTAATGGAATTCCAAAACTGGATGCAATAGTCCAGGTGTGGTCTAACAAATTAATCCATTCAATGTGATTAATGAGTTCAACTTTGCTGTATATTTATTCTTCATACCCAAATAAAATACCCTTTTTTGTTTCTTGAAGGTACTGTTGAGACTTCGTTCAGTGAAAAACACAGAGTTATATTTTTTTTATAACTATATTTTTCATTGTTTTAAATTGTGGTTCTTCCATTTTGAGGGGAAAAAATTGAAACAACTTCCTAATATACATGGGAAATCAAACTCCTCAATGAAAAATCAGGCATGGCTAAAAAGCCTCACACCAATAACAATGAAGATGCCAGCAAATAGGGAAACAGATTTTTCTGAAGTATTCCATGTGGGTGTATACTGATGCATCCAAAATTTCAGCATGCATTTGGCAGAAAAATCAGTTTGGTCTCTGTCATAAATATTTATTTCAAAAATAAAAAATTTGGTGAGCTTATGCTGAATATTGAAGAACTATTTTTGTCTTTGTAACCTGAGAATGGAAGTTCAAGTGAATTTGAATTATTTTGAGGAAGAATGGTGCAGTATTTGGAAAACAGATATTATGCACAGGACTTGAATCAGATGTAATATAAAATTCTGTATATAAAATTAGCTTCTCAAAAATTCAAGAAAAGAATGGATTAATCTCTTGTCATTGTACACAATTCAGACTTAATTGTTTGGACTCACAAGCAGCAAATTTTATGTGAATGCAACTGTACTTCATTGGGTGGTATCTCTATTGATTTGGCACTTGCCTGCAGATTAAGGCTCTTTTTTCTGTGCTCATCGATTTGTTTAGAAATAGGTAGGATGTTTACAATGAACAATAAACTATAGAGTTTTATTTAATATCTAGCCTGGAGGTTATTTCTATTTTTTGAATTTTAGAATCTAATCGGTTTGCATAACCACCTAGGATACATGGAAAAAAACCCCAAAATATGTGGTTTTCCTCAGTTAAAAAAATAAACTGTTTATAGGGTAAAATTTCTATCAAATGGAAGGCTAACACTGCAAAAATTTAGAAAAGCATAAAACTAGAGATTCAACAATATGGATATAATAAGCTAAATACCCACTCTAACATTTTTAGGGCAGTCCATTTCCTCAATTTCCAGAGATCTTAGTGTTGCTATCCTTGAAATAATGTTTTTGAACATTATTATACCTTTCCTTTCTGTTTATGCTCCAGCTTATATTCCAAAGTCAAAAAATTCCTAGAATAACAAATTGATGCCCATTTCCTTTTTCCCTTTTACACTATCATAAGCCTCCATTTACTACTGAGATTCTTTATGAAATACTATTTTCATGTAAAGGAAACATGGTTAGCATTGATGATTTTCCTGGATTAATAAGCTTGCTCTTGATTTTTATGACCATTGACATCTCTGGTCTCTCCAGTTCCTCTGTGTTTTGTGTTGCAATGTGTCATGTAAGACCTTCTAACAGTTCATTCACTTTTTGTGATATTCTATATTTTCAGTAGAAAACTTCCACAAGTTCCATCAAACAATTCAGATCCGAATTTTTATTTTGATCATTTCATGCCATACACATCACAAGCACACAGTATTTCTGAAATATAAGCATACATTTTTACCCAGAATTGTTTGCATATAATCTGGCTACACAAGCAGAGAGTTTTCTGAACAGGCCACTCAGGAGCCATTAATTATATTTTCAGTTGGTCATAGTTGAACAATTATTTTATAATCTCAAATTCTGCATAAACTTTTAAAAAAATGACTGAAAAAACTCCAAAGCCCTAAACTGTGCAATTTCTGTATTCAGAAATATATATCAGTAGCTGCTGCATTTTCTATATTCAGTATATATATCAGTAGCTGCTCATTTTGTTTTTTCTACCAGTTTGTTAGGATGGAATAGGAGATTTTCTCACCTTAGCCCCCAAACCATGTTTGAAAGTCCCTTCAAGACCATTATAAAACACAAGGAATTTTGAGTGGTTTTATGTTTCAGGTAGTAGTCATACAATCACACACACACACACACACACACACACGTATATATGCTTTCTTTTCAGTTAAAGTCACCATTAAAAACCTGTGTAATTTTCTTAGAGATGTAGAATATTAATTAAAGTATTTTAAACACTCAGTATTCAAGAAAGGCTTTTGTTTGCATGATCACTCTTCTCATTTTACCTTAGCTGATAAGAGTGTTTTGAAAGAAATCTTCTTGTTTGAAAGTCTTTCACAAGGTAATAAACATGGTAATAACTTTTTTTTTTTGTGAAAATTTTAAAATGTTATAGTAGAAAAGGTTTGGAAAGCTCATCTGGTTCCTGCCCTGAGGCAGAATCAGTTATATCTGATGGTTAACTGAGAAGGTCAAAAGTAGACTTTACTGCTGTCCTTGTTGAAGTCAGACCTTCCCTTCACTCAGGATTGAACAAGCCAAATTACACAAAAGGCTAGGGAAGAAAACAGCATGCACAACAGGCAGTCTTGGCCATTCCTTTAAGACCCTGCAAACTTGCAGACGGTCGGGTGATTTAAGAGATTGCTTTTAGCTGTTCTTTCCCTGTGGCTCACAGCAGCACTGTGATAAAGAATAGTCTTCATTTGCTAAACTGACTTTCTTTATCAAAAGACAAAAGAAAAAAAGGCAGAGATAGAGAAGAAAACTAAGGTAGAAAAAAAATGGGTGTAAAAATATTTGTAACATTATGCAACCAACTTTTATACTATAGAATATGTCCAAGATCTTGCCAAAGATGGTGAAGACAGAAATATAGTATGACTAGTGCACCTTTTCTTTCATTCAGAATGTTTGATGCTAAAGATCAAACAACTGAGATGGCTGAGTGAATGGAGATTGAAAGGACAGGTTTGTTGCCAGGTTTCCGCATGAAGACACTTTTAATACTTCATAAAAGAGGAATAGATGAAAAACCTCAGCTGCTCAGTATTTTATTGAAAGTGCATTCTGGGGAAATTTTTAACATATTACTTTAGGTGCATTGATTTTGGTTCCCTCATTCTCTCATTTATGATACTTTTTTTTCATTTAGCCCTATCTTATTTGATGAGTTTTTAGATTACTTACATTGACATTAATTCAGTCTTTTTCTTTGACTCTTTTAATTCCTTTCAATATGCAAAAATAGGTTTCTTTACTGTGGGTTTTGTAAATTTCATATGTAAAATACCTATGTGAAAGGGATAGTCACCTCTTTTGACCAGTTGTATGCATCGTGTTTGATGCACCTCAGGATGGAGTTTGCCCTCTTGGCTGCCAGGGCACACCACTGGCTCATACTGTGCCTGGTGTTATCCAGCACCAGATTCCTTTCTGCTGGGCTGGTCTCCAGCCACTCCTCTCCCTGTGTATACTTGTGCCTGCATAATTACATCCCAGGTGCAGGATTCAGCATTTGGACTTGTTAAATTTCATCCCATGAATCATAGCCCAGTGCCCTAATCTATCTAAATCTCTTATCCCTTGAGAGAGTCAATGGTGCTCCCAGTTTCGTATCATCAGCAGATTTACTAACAGTGCATTCAACTCCTGCATCTAGATAATTGATAAATATATTAAACAGCACTGGTCACAGAGCTGATCCCTGAGGAACATCACTGATGACGAGTCAAAAGTCAGATGTAACTCCACTCTCTATAACACTTTGAGCTCTGCCATTTGGCCAGTTCCTCACCCAGTACACTATGGTACCTGCTTATCTCATGGTTGGTCAACTTGTCCAGCAGGATATAATAAGGAACAATATTTAAAAGTTACTAAAATTCAGACAAATTATATCCACTTTGTTCCCTTTACCCACTAGGCAGACAACCTTATTGTAGAAGGACGGCAAATTATTTTACAGGATTTCCCCTTTGTGAACATGTTGATTGTGCCTTATGTTTGCATTGTTCTTTAATGCCTTTCAATAGTACTTCTCAAAGCCAAGACAAATTACAAGGAAAATTTGCTAGAAAGAAAAAGGCAGAATGTAGACTGTAAATTTATATTTGAATGTAAATGGGTAGCACTTGAAGAAGAAAGACAGAATTACAGAATTCAGGAGTACAGTTCATCTAAAGATTCACTGAGGTTCATTGTGAGACAAAAGCAACAACTAAACGTTCAAATCAAATGGTCGAAAGGCAAATAAATATCAGTCTTTTTTTGTAAACAAAAAATGTTGACAGTCATAAAAATCCCATTACCTCTTTAACTATAATAGATATATAATATTTTACTACTGGTAGTAGCATGTTGTTTCTATCCTGTTCCATGCTCTCTTAGAACAGGAAGAACATAAACAGAAAAACCAATGCATGCACTGCTATGATGACAGAGCTTTGGAAGAATCTCAGAAGTGATGGAAGTAACATCTTAGCCTGCTTAGAACAACCCTACAAATAATTTTTGTCCTTTTTGCTCATTTTAAATGGTAACATAATTGGATGTCTTCCTTTCTCAAGTTACAGATCTAAGATTCTACCTGTCCAGAGTCCCATAACGTGACACACTTCAGGTGGGTTTTCTGCACTTCTCCATCATGTAGTCTAATGCAGGAATTTACCATTGGTGTATGATCAGAGGTATAAGTCAATACCCAGATTTTGTACAAAAAAAAACCCAACAAAAATCCTCCCACAAGTTGCAAATCATTCACTAAGTCAGTGAACAAGCTAAAAAGATTCACTAATGAATTTTTTAATTAGTTGTCTCAAAAAAACCATTAATGATAAAATCCCTAAGAAAATTCTGGCCCACTACTATTAGCAGAAGACAGAAAACTCTGTCAGTACTCAGAAAAGGTGTAAAAGGATGACTAGGTAGAAGCTGACTAGTTTGACTTAAATCCTGAGGGGAATACAGGAAAATTTTTAGAGGGTTGGATTATTAAAAATTGAAAGATGAGTGCAACCTGAATGGTATTTTTATGGCTCTTGTAAAACACAACTGATTTCAATATATAAGAAGGTGAAAAATTGGTAACTGAAAAGATACCATACAATAAAACTTTTGGAATACATTCAGTATTATATCTACATTTTATTTTGATTAAGAATTAATGTAGATATTAATTAGTAAGATGTTCAAAGAGTTTGAAAATCTGTTAGTGGACAATTCACACAATACCCTACCAGTATAGAAGGCCTTACTAATACTGATACTGTACCAGATAATGTTCAGTGGTTGTATCAATTATCTAGACATCAGACTACTATCTGATGATGTTTTCAGATAAAGTAAATTGTATTGGAAAGCTAAATAATAGCAAAGAACAGCCAAAAGACATCCTGCATCAGAAAGATCAGGAAAACTTTCTGACTGCCCAGTGGCTTAAAAATGCACCGTGGGTGTACAATTAACTTTCCAAATTCTCAGCGAATTAACACATACTAAATAAAGAAAGAGGTGGACAGAATTAAACAGAAGTCATATGGTTTACACAGACATCTTTCCCAAACTCCTATGTATAGAACAAAATGTCTTTGAAAATATAGCAAAATTAAAATTATATTTCCAAGGAAAAGTGAGTGATGATCCATGGCAAAACATTAGCAGTGATCACACAATTTAAGTAACCTTTGTAATTAAAAGTCATCTATCACAGTCATTGCATCAGGGAAAGATGATTGAGGTGATTTCCCTCTTCACAAGTTGTGATGAAACTGATCCTGGAACAAACGTGCAAAACCAGTGCCTGAATTTCTGGCCTTCATTAATTATAGCTGAAATATCGGACAATGTTTAGAAAACACTGAAGTCACAGCACTACTGTAACACTATAAGGTATGAAAAAAAGGCTTTCCTAAGTATACTGGTGATGCTTATAATATGTTTATAATATTATAGTATTATAGTATTATAGTATTATATTATATTATATTATATTATATTATATTATATTATATTATATTATATTATATTATATTATATTATATTATATTATATTATATTATATTTTAACTTATAATATGCTTATAATACATATTTACATAAATGCTTCAAGCTTCCATGCTGCCTGGTTGCATGACTGCTGATCCTAGTGGGCTGCTATTGATGCCTTTAGAGGCTGATCTGAAACAGAGACTAGACAGAGTTAAAGGAATAAAGAAGTTATTTATTAAAAGGCCTTAAAAGGATACACCTTGGACAGTACAAGAACCAGGCTGGGGCTCTGCCCAAGAGTGACCCAAGAGGGATGCAAGATGGATGACAAGTTATGAGTTTTCACACTTTTACAAGTTTTGGTTCATTTACATATTAGGTTAATTGTCCAATTACAGCTTCAGGTTGTGAAGTCCCATCCTCCTGGTTTGCTATTTTCAATTGACTGTTGTTTATGCTTTTTTGGCGTGAGGCTGTAACAGTTGTCCTTGGTTCTTGGGCTGGAAAAGGATGATTTTGTCTTACTGCCCTGTGAAGAGAACTTGCTAACACTTAATATGAAGTTCAGAGTTACACACCAAGGCAGTACAGAATCTGAAATATATGAAAGCAAAAACTTAAAGCATCACTATCATTGATACTAATAATATAAACTAAAAAATGAACTAATAATAGAAACTAAAATATGAACTAATAATATAAAATTGTTCATTCTTAAAAGAATATAGAGTCTGTTGAGATACCTTTGAGCAGTTTCCTGCTGCATAAGTTATTTCCCAAGAGAAAGGAGTGTTGCAGATGGCCACAGGCAATCCAATATTAGCATCCTTTGCACATGATGTTACACATGAGGAAACTACAGTCCAGCTGGAAGGCATTAGAGCACATGCAAGAGTATAGTCAAGTCACACTATCACTTCAAACTAGTTATAACTAAATTACTAATATCATGCTAATAAAATTGGACATATATGCAGTAAAAAGGAAAAGATGAAGCATTACCATATTATCAGGGATAAAACTGCAATGTATAGCATTATTTTGAATGATAAAACACAAAATTACCATTTGATATTTTATAATTTATTTGGTAATGCTGAGAAACAGAAATATATTCAGATTAACTAAAAAATAGCATCTTCTACCTAATATGCTATCAGATTATTAATAAATGAATAAAATAAATCTTATTCTTGAAACCATATCTATTGATAACATAAAAATGTCTTATTGCATGCTTTTGGAAATAATGATGTTGTGGCAACAGAAGAAAGAAAATATTTGTCTATGTTAATTACAGTTAGAAGACATTCATAACATAAAACCATAGGAGAATGGGGGTCAGTCATTCTGCAACATCAGGTAGAGTTTATCAATTAACCTCTCCTATGTTGATATATTTGTCCTTTACATGAGATCAAACAGTCACATACTATTAAATTATTATGTTTATCCCAGATTTTTAGGTGAGCAAGGGCTCTCTCTGTGAAATGCCAGCTGCCTTGGTATGAAAATGAGTCTATGGCCTAGAGTCTTAAGAGTTTAAAATGATGAGGCTAAGGTGCCTTCCTGTAGTATTGCATTCAGGTGCTCAGCTCTACCAGGAAGGCAAAATGTTTTGTCATGTTCTGTACATGCAGAGCAGTCACAAAGGAAATAGCTCGAAGAACTTTGCTACATAAAGTCCTTTAAGCCTTTTTTCAGAAAGCAGTTCCCACTTCTTCAGTGTAGGCTGTCATACACCAGCTGGAACACAAAGTGCCTGGTATACCAGAGGGGGGAATATGGAACTTTTTTTCTTGACTAACCTGAGTACTCATATAGTAGGGAGTCTGTGAAGCAGTAATATGCCAGTAGGCAAGAGTTTAGCCACAATACTTGAGCAGACTCAGCATATATATTCCTGTTAGATGAGAATGGAATCTGTATTTGTTATGGATACAGACATGATTAAAATTCATACTTTTAAAGTATTCATTCAGACCAGGTCAGAAACTTAACCTTTATCATTAGCAATATTTCAGGTATACACAGAGTGTTTCTATCAATCTAAGCAGCTGAAAGAGCTACGGGAAGAGTGTAAAAATGAGGCCAAGAGTGTAACAACCCAGCCTACAATGTTTTTATCCCAGGGTAGTTCTTTAGCCTGTTGAAGACATGCTGAGTTACAACCAGGCTCAAAGCACATCTTGAGCAGAACACATGTAGCCCTTGAAATGTGATGCATGTTCCTAGTCTCACTGTCTCTTATGTCATATCATGCCATAATACAGTACCATCAAGATCTTCCTAACCATTATCCAACACGTCTTGCCTCACAAAGGAAAAAACAATTTGCATGCTACAAGAAACAAAAATCCCACCAACCTTTGGTCTTCTTGCCCAAATACGAGCTAGTCCTCTCACCCAAGACATAATTGCTTGAGTTGCAGGAGCAATCTGATTGTGAAGTACACTTGGTTTACAGAAGGCAGAACAAATGAAGAGTGAAGATTAATAAGGAATTAATGAAGATGAATAATGAGAAGGAAAAAGAGGAAAAGGAAAACAAAAAGAAAAGAGAGAATTAAAATATCATGGTTTTCCCAACAATAAGGTAATTCCAATCTGTCATTCAGAATTTGATGGTGACATAAGGTGCCAACTCAGACATTACTGTTCTGGAGTAGAAGGAATTAACACAGAGCTGACAGGCACACTCTTCAGCTGGATTGAAGCACAGAGCAAACAAAAGGCAAATTAACTGTACTTTTTATTGAATCTCATAGAGGACAGGAGTAAATATAATTTTCATCATCATGTACATTGAGAAAAAGGAATACAAATTTACAGTGAGATGAACATGGTTCTAGTAATTATTCCCTCTTTTATTCTGGAGATCTTTTTTTCCCAAAGTGTCCTGTAGGAAGAATTTTCAATAGTGAATTCTACAATGGAAATAAAGTGTTTTAAGATCATGTCTGTTGCACTGATTTCCATTACAATTTGTAGTAAAATTTAGGCTGTATCTTATTTAAAGGAGTTAATATAGCTTAAGAGATTCATAGTTCTGACAGAATTAAAAATTAAAAATATATTGAAAATAGCTTTGCAAATCATTTACACTTTTTAGAGGGCTCTTTGTCTGCATTTTCACTGTTATGTAATCTGTGCCTCTTGGCACAGAAATTGAAAGGTCCTCTCATTTTTGAATAAACCATTTTCCATGCAAAAAATAATTGGTCGATTTAAATAAAAGGACAGGGGAAGAGAAAGATGCTGCATGTTAAATAATTTGAAAAATAAGCTGAATTAATGAATCAAAAGATAAAAATGCTTATAGATTTCAAAGAAAAAAAAATCAAAAGCAATGTAATTTCCCTAATTTCCCAGCAAATCATTGTTTCACACATAAAATAATGTTTGCAAAGAATTGCAGACTCAAAGATAGTCACAGTGAATTAAAATCAGTAGTTCATGCAGTACAGGGCATATTGAACTTCATAAGTATCTCTTTCTAACCAAAAATCTGTGTGTAGAAAGATAGATTGTAAACTGAACACATTAATACTTCCAGACAGAACAATAAACTTGTGGCCATGGTTATAATGTCAGACACGGCCAGATCACCTTTATTATTTACTTTATGAAATGGGATTTTAAGAAAATTCCTTTTTCAAACATTGTAATGCTGAAATGTGTGCTGTAAAATGGAAGTCCAAAAGTTTCAATGACCATGAATATGCACATGAACTGATCTATGGGTGCATGAGAGGAAAATTTGTCACATTTACATTACATTAGTTTGATTTTACTTACATAAAACTGCAAGTCTTGTGCATTTACAGTTGAAATACTGAATTAGGTCTTTTTATTAAAAATGATCAAATAACAACAGCTTTTTTTTTAAGGAAGTGCTAATTTATCATGCAAGGCTAAAAAAGCTCTCTAGAGACAGCAGTGAGAGACAGATAATCTAATATGGCAAAGGAAGAATTTCTGTCATTTCTGTAAAGGATATTTCCTAGTTTCCCTGTTGCAAGTTCTGAGATTCTGCACCAGTAGAGAAGACAGAGAGAAAGACTTCCAAAAGTTTAAAATAAACATAACAGCTTCTTTTCTGTTTGGAGAGTGATTTACAATCTGTATAAAACCAGCTAACATGACCCTGATTCAGAGAAGTATTCTCAATACTTTTCTTTATAATCTCAAGCATTGTGGTATCCAAGGCAGGAATATATCACAGTTATCTGACACCTAAATGAACAACATATTTTTGAACTATTGAAATTTTTGTTTCTACTGGGTTTTTTGGGTTGTTTTTTTTTTTGGGGGGGGGAAGTTATTTGGAAAAGCATATAATTTATTTCTTAAATGGCATTTCTAGGAAGTACTAAATTCACATGAAGAAAATGAGGAAAAAAGTGAGCAAAAATTGAATAAGGGGGAGAAAAAAATAAAGCAAATGGTAAGAAATCTTGTTTATAAGAACTAACCTAGACATTTTGGAAGGGAGGCAAGAACCAAAATATATGGTTCACGGTCAAAATGCATAAAACACCCTGCACGTGGTGAAAACAGAGAGGATAACAAGAAAGCATGAAAATGTGTAAAGATTCTACTTGAATGGGATTAGGAAGAATTCCTTCCATATTGCATCTCACAGTTAAGGATATTGGGCTGATAAAAGTTCTTACTTAAAAACTAGCCGTTCCATCATCACCTTTGCAATGTTCCCTATCACCTTTCCTAGAGAAGAGAAAAGACCTTTCATGCTTTTTTGTTTGCCATTCACCGTACTTTGCTTCTACAATTTAGCCATTACATGTAAACTATTGGTTTTTTACTGTTATTGAGCTGAAGGAATTACAGTTTTAAAGAGCTATATATGGGATTGGCAAGTAAGTGGTAGGTATGTGTATTTATATGTGTTCTTCTACTCTAACCTTCTCAGATGACAGTGATGGATAGCAGTGTGCTGGCACACAATAAAACTGAATGAAACACTGAAGCCTTGCAATCTCTACAGCTAGATTTTATCAGATTAAAAAAATAATGTTTCAGAGCACGATCTACAAATACTGAAAATTGAAATACTTTCCATTAGACTTGCAAATAAATATTTATAAATAAATCTAGCACGATTCTGTTCTCTGTTGCAGAGAGAATCTCTAGAATAATTGAACCTGCTCAGGTCAGACTCCCTGAAGCCTGCTGTTACCCTGCTGCTCCCTTTGCTCCATGCCCATGGGACCCTGACTGAATACATAATCGCAGCCAACCACCATGAGCCTTGCCCCCTCTGGCAGAAGAGCCCATCTGATTCACAATTCAGCTGCCACAGATATATAAACAAGATAACATTCTCCGCTGGTACCCAACCACATTCTTTTAAAAAATATATGCAATCCATTGTCTTTTCAATAAAGTGTGAACATGTGAATTGCATCAATTTTCACAGCTGGCGAAAGTGATTCTTCTCTGTGTTGCTTATAGAACTTGACATATTCCTACTAAACTAGAGAAAGCCTGTAGCTGGTGTCCTTTGATTGTCTAGAAAGACAATTACACCACAAACTGTAAGGCACCTGATATTAGGCTAATCCTTAAAATGCTTGGAGTCAGCATTATTGCTAATAGCAAAGAACAGGCTATGTTCATTTATGATGCACTTTCTGCAGTTCTTGAATTCCCAGGCTGGTTAATTCTGGTTACAGAGCTTATTGCATGGTACTTTTAGTAGTAATAATCAGGCCCTTATAATCAGCAGTCTCAAAATGCATACATTTTCTCTTTTTTTGTTTTTAGGTCTTGTGTATTTCCAAAAGACAAATATATGTTTCATATGTGAGCTGGTTTTAAGTTAAATCTATTTTCAGCACTTCACAAAGCAGTTTAAGAAGATGAAAATCTACAGAATTTAACTAAAGGATAATGCTAAACCTGCAGTTGAAACAATAACTTCTATTTCCCAGGGCATTTGCAAGTGTCACAGGTATATTAAATTCTGTAATTTGCAGAGGCTAAGGCCATTACTTTCACTTAAAGTAGAAATGACCATAAGCAATATATGAAAAGAGCATTTATAATACTATGAAACTTTTCAGGGGTCTTAAATATAACTATATATATATATATATATGAATGTTTTTTTCCAGAACATTATTTTTGGTGATACCATAGTTATATAGGTGTAATTTATGTTTAAAAATAGAGTGTAATACAAAATCTGAGGCATTATCTTCTGCTGTATAATCTCTGCAAGACTATTGGAGTTTAGAAGACTCATGATTTGTGAAAAAATATTAGCATAAATAAGACTGAACACTTATACAACAGAGTTGGTAACTGCTCTAAAAAAATAATCTTTGTAAATGTCCTTAGACCTTAAAACCTTGATGGCTTTGCCTCAACAAATTCCATTTGTCACCTTAGTTTTTTGTGTTTTTTCCAGAAGAGATACATTGGACTACTGCTTTCAAATTGCAGCATCAGCACAAGTTCTTCTTTATCTGCCATAGCTGCCACCATTACCAGTCCAAAATCTGTTCTAAGATAAAGAAATCTTGTTTCTTTAATCATAATTACTTTGGAAACTTTAAAATTTGGTAAGTGCTACAAACAGTTATATAGACAGACAGAAAAAAAATTGTGCTCTTCACTTTCAGCACTTGTCAGACTGTTAAATCGCAAAATCATAGAACTGTAGAATCATTTGGGTTGAAAGGGTTTCACCAGACCAGGTTGCTCAAAGCTCCATCCAGTCTAGTCTTGAACACCTCCAGGGAAAGGACATCCCAGGCAACCTATTCTAGTACTTTACCACCCCCACAGTAATATCTAATCTACACCTCTTCTCTTTCACTTTGAAGCCATTCCCCTTGACCTCTCACTACATAGCCTTGTAAAAATTTTCTCTCCATCTTTCTCATAGGGTCCCTTCAGTTACTGGAAGTCTGCAATCAGGTCACCCCAAAGCCTTCTCTTTTCCAGGCTAAATAATCCCAATTCTTTCAACCTTTTCTTGTACGAGACGTGCTTCACCCCTCTGATCAACTCGGTGGCCTCCTCTGCACTCACTCCAACAGATCCATGTCCTTGCTGTTCTGGGGACCCCAGAGCTGGATGCAGTGTGCAAAGTGGGATCTCACTAGAGTGGGGTAGAGGGGCAGAATCCCCTCCCTTGCACTGCTGGCCATGCTGCTTTGGATGCAGCCCAGGATGCAATTGGTTTTCTGGGCTGCCACAACACATTCCTGAGGCTTGTTCAGCATCTCATCCACAAGCACACCCAGGTCCTTCTTGTCAGGGCTTGTCAGAGACTGGAATGTTATAATTTATGGCTTAAACATCTTCATGAAGGACTTTTGCCTATTATAGCAGAACTGTATAACAAAAGATGTGCGGAAGACCACCACACCCTGACTGAGGCCTTGCACTGCATGTTGGAGATAAGATAAAATGACTCAGGTCTGAGCTAGGGAAAAAGAGACTCAGGTCTGAGCTAGGGAAAAAAAATACAGTCACAGGATTAAGCCTAAGCCTTCAGGGTGGAGACCATAGTCCCAGAGCTATCAGCTGTCAGGCTGCCAGACACCCTCACACCAAAGGGTGGGGGGAGAAGAGGTTTTGGGTGCATAGTGACAAGGCCTCTGGTCCGCAGCACCTAGTGCCGATCCTCTGCTGTGCAGACCAGCTCAGCTGGGGGGGCCTTCATCCCAGGAAAAGCTGCATCTACATGAAGGATAACAGAGGGGGTGTCATGGCCCATGAAAGGTCCCCCACAGGGGTCCCCAGACTCTGCACCAGAGCACTGCAACATGACGTAACAGATCCAGAGTCTTGCAAGGAAGAGTGTATCACTTGCCAGCCCCAGGGAAGGCACCTGGGCATTCCCACTTGGCCCAAACGTATATTAATCCATTGGATTCTATAATTTTTGGTAGCACAGGTCTACAGGGGACCATCACCACCAAGACTAGATGAAGGGGAGCACTGAGATGTCGTTGGTACCCTGAGAAAGGTACTACACTTCTACTTAACCCTGGTCACACTCCCTGTCCTGTCCCCCCCACCTCTTTTTCTATTTCTTCTTTCCTTTCTTCCTTTCTCTTAGCCTCTTTTAATATTAAATAAAATACATCAATTTTTTTTGGCACCAACATCTAACCTTGTTTTGTTTTAATTAAGTTTTGGAGTATATTTTAAACCTTTCTGGGTTTGATGCATTTTATTCACAGAGACTTCATTTTCTTTGCTCTTTAGAATGGACCATTGCAACCACTGGAGCAGGTGGAAGCTTGAAAGAAGGTATGACCCTGTGGGAAGCTGGCACTGGAGCAGACTCATGGCAAGACCTGTGGACATGCCTTAGGATGTGGACATGATTTAGTGATAGCCTTTGTAGCTCTGGATTCACAGTTGGACTCAATGATCTTAAAGGTGTTTTCCAATTTAAATGATTCTATGATTCTCTACAGGAGAAGCAGAGCCATACCATCTGTTCCACTTTTCTAAATACAGTAGCTCAAGGGAACTGTACAGCTACTCATTTATCAAATTTTACCGGTACCTGTAAAGCAAAATGTTTTGTCTGGATGAAATCCATTTCCAGCTCTCAATTTTATTTTTTTTTCTCAAATAGCATTGACTAATGTAAATAGCTGATCTCAGCAAGTCCCACTCAAGCCACTGAGACTTTAGGGACTTATTAGTGAAAGTAGAATTAATAAACTAACAAATTCCTAGTGTGTACACTCAAGCCAAGAACAGTACTATGTATCCCCATGACATATTTATTTTTCAGGTGGAAAATATACTCAGCAACTCCCCAGCCTGCAAGAAATACTTACAATTTTATTTTTAGATAGGAAGCAGTATTCCCTCATTTTGTCTCATCATCTCTCTCTCAGACTGCAAAGTACATGATGATAATGAATGACATTATTTTCACTGCAATGATTTGACTCAAGTAATGGAAGCACACATCTTCTGAAGAAAGCTGACAGCAGTGAATCTTAGATGTTACTGGGAAAACAAACAGGCAATTACTGGCATTTGACAGCTGAACTTCCCAGCTGAACAGGAAATATGAAGGAGGACTGTCTAAATCAGTCTCCAAATTATTTCTTTAGAAACCCCAAACACCACCACAAAAACAACAAAACCCAACACAACAAAAATGTATATTGAACGTTTACATTTATAGTGTAGAAGGAAAAACATAGAAACCAAAAGAAGAAAACCAAACTTGATAAGCTTGTAAATATAGTGCACACTGGGAACTTGCAATGAGGGGGTCCCCAGAACAAGGACATCAGCCTGTTGGAGTGAGTTGAGAGGAAGTCACCAATTGGATGAGAGGGATTGAGCACCTCTGCTATGAGGGAAGGGTGAGAGAATTGGAATTGTTAAGCCTGGAAAAGAAAAGTCTTTGGGGTGACCTAATTGCAGCCTTCCAGTACCTGAAGGGATAGGGTACAGGGGCAATGGGGCATGATTTTTGCCAGGGCATGTAGTGACAGGACAAGAGGGAATGGCTCCAAACTGAAAGAGAATAGGTTTAGATTGGATATTAGGAAAAAGTGAGGGTGGTGAGGTACTGGAACATGTTGCCTGAGGAAGCTGTGGATGTCCCATCCGTGTCCCATCCTGGTTCAAGACCAGGTTGGGTGAGGCTCCGAGAAATCTGGTCTAGTGGAAGGTGTCCTTGTCCACAGCAGGGGGGTTGGAAGTGGACTTCCAGGTCCCTTCCAATACAAACCATTCTATGATTCTATACCACCATGAGCTACAGGCAAACCTGTGCTCCCATGCCTGGAGCAAGTCCTCCCTCCTTCTCCACTGACCTTGGTGCATAGCTGTTCCTTTCACATATTCTCATCCCTCTCTCTGTCCAAAATTACTTCTCAGCAATAGCACTTTTTTTTTTCTGCCTTCTAAAATACATTATCACAGAGGTGCTACCACCACCTCTTCTGTGCTTAGCCTTCGCCACTGGCAGGTCCATCTTGGATCCAGCTGCCATTGGCTTTGTTGGACATGAGGGAAGATTACAGCAGCTTCTCAGAGAAACCAGCCCTGTGCCCACCCCCCGCCATTACCCAAATATTGCCATGCAAACCCAATACAACTTATTCCTAGGAGTTATCCTTGCATTTTGAGCAATACAGGAGATTGGCACAAGGTATATTTCTGATGTGTCAGGCAGTAAATTTCAAGAGCAGTCTGTGGTATATTTATTGGTATAAATTAGGGTATAGTGCTGGCACATAGGAGACTTCACACATTGGTTGTTCCATTCAGAGCATTCTTACTGACACATCTTTATCTCTGGTTTCTTCCTTTAGGTTCAAGAACTAAGAGCTATTGTAAAAATATAAATATCTTGAGGAAGGTGGGTCGGTGGGATCACTTGACTGTGGAATCCCAAATCTCATAAAAATTTGGCTATGTAAAGATTCATATGAAGAAAGAGTTGGCCATTTAGAAGAAATGTTTATGGCCTTTCAAATTTGTTTTGGAGATTTAAATGAGGGTATTACGTTACGCCTGTTTAATTGGACCTTTCCAAATACACAGTGCTCTATAATGGAACCCATATATATATATTTATAATGCTAAATGAAAAAAAAGGAAACTTTGATCCCACAAAAGGGTAATGATTTTTCAGACATCAAATGACAGTTCATAGTGATGATTTTGTATTGGTTTAAAATGCCACATAAAAGGCAGGTTTAAATGTAGAGAAAACACGCAGAAATGTATACAGAAAATTAAACAGTCTCTTTTATCTCTCTTGCTCACTTTATCTCACTTTTCTTAGCAGACACAATCATAACCATTCTCTTCTCATTTTTAGAGCAGAAAAATTCACTGCAGTGTCATTTCCATTTTCTAAAAATTTTTTTTCTGTTCCTATCAGTCTTTAGGGATAAATTTAATGGCAGAGTCCAGAGCTACTTTGGGTCCTGATAGCAGTATATCTGTGAAAAGCCAGACTAGCAAATAGAACACATGGCAGAAAATTTATTTGTTGTTCTACATAGATATAATCCAAACTTCACACTTCTGTCTGAAATAGAAGCCATCTGAAGACTCCATGCAAAATTTATGAGCAAAATTCTAATAGCAATGAAGCCTCCACACTGATGAATTTTTATTGATTTTAGTATATAGCTATGATTTTTAAGTTTGTGCAGAAGTGAAGCCAAATTCCTCCCCAAAGAATTTCAGATTTCTTGAGAGGAATTTTTTCTTCCCCTTTAAGTTTCACTTTTGTACCGAGCTCCAAAATGAGCAGTTGTAATATATGGGATATGGTAGATTACAATTTTCTATATTTTGCTTTGTTCTGGTTCTAATGTGCATATGTGCATTTGTTAAACATGAACACAGTCTGTGGGATTTTAAATAGTAGACCTGAACTGTACAGTTAAAATACTTCTTTATGCTCCGCATGGCAGGTTGTAACTTTGTGTTTATACAGTGAAAATTCAAATAAGTTTTAATACTCTTGAAGGGTTACAAAGCACTAAACTAATTAATATATTAAACTGCTAGTATTTTCAGTATCAGTGTTATGTAAATAAAAGACTTAAAAATATTTTCTCTAGTACCTAGAAAAAAATATTACCTGTATTTCATGTGTGTTCAGCTCAGTGGATAAAAATAATCCATATTACCTTTATAAAGTTAAGCTTATTTGAGTTGTCAGGTGAAAAGACAGAGAATGAGGAAAGTAAGAGAATGCTGAATTGCCCACATATTGAATGTGGGCATTTTGTTTAGGAAAGAAAAATATAACAAAAAGGGAATAGTTGAAAATGGGAAAAGAACTCCTGAATAGCAGCTGATAAAGCAGAAAGAACAGAATCTGGTGTACCACAAGTACACCTAATCTCATCCATGATTTGGATACTACCCTGGCTGCAAAAGTTTGCAGTACTGAAGATTTTTTCCATAAGATCTAGCCATGAAATATCCTACTTTGATTCAAAACTGAAAGAAAACTGAAGAAATGCTTCTTTTTCTTTTATTCAAAATCTAGTGTATTTTTTCATTTAGGTCATGCCCCAGTTTTCAGCTTAATGCCATGACTCTACAAGAATTCTAAAAGCACAGGGAAAAACTGAGATATTGCTACATGTATCTTGCATCTTATTTATTAATATTTTAGTACTGAAGGATTGCATACTTTACATTTCAGAGCACTGTCCAGGGCAGAACAAATTATTTGTAAAATAATTAATTAAATAGGTTATTTGATAAATCTAAACTTATTCTTTCCATGTAGAAAACACATATGTGGACTCCATTTGCCCAAATTTTGCTTAATTTAAAATACATTTTAAAAATTACATATTAATAAATTTAAATTATTTTTATATTAATAAATTTTAAATTAAAAATATTTTTCAAATATTTTTCTTTATTTCCTAGTTCTGAGATTTATCCTGCATTTGTCTGAAAATGTGGAGAGGGGATATTTCAGATTTCTATGGTTGTATTTCCACACACTGCCTAATTTTTCTCCCCATCTCTAGTCCAATAACATAATCAAATTATACTTCTGAAGAAAGCAGGGAACAGAGATGAGAGACTGAAAAGAGCTATGTAACAACCAGAAAAACATTACTACTAATAATGTGAAGTTTAAGTTAAGTGTAGAACACAAGGGAGATCACTGATGTCACTGCAGTGCCACTGTCAATTACATTTAAAAGGTCATTGGGACTGGGAGAAGTTTCCAATAAGTGGGAGAGAGAAAATATCAGTCATATCTTCAAGAAGGACAAAAAGGGGCAACTGTGGGCTACTCAACCATACCTCAGTCCTTGTGTAGATGACGGAGCAATTATTAATCAAAAATATTTCTAGACACATAAAGGACAAGAAAATTATTAGGAGTAATTAGCATGGAAGGAAAATCATGCTCAACCATTATTACAGCCTTCTACAATGAGGTGGCTCATGGTAGGTGATGGAAGAGCAGTGGATGTGTTTACCTCAACTTTAATAAGGCTTTTGACACATTGTCCCATAACATCCTCACAGACAAACTGACAAGGTACAGATTAGGTGAGCACACAGTGAAGTGAATCAAAAACCGAATGAACTACCCGACCCAGAAGGTTATCAGTGGTACAGAATTCAGCTGGTGGCAAGTTACTAGTTTTGCTCCTGGGGCCAGTATTGTATAACATTTTCATCAAGAACCTGTACTCTAGGACAGAATGCACCTTAAGCAAGTTAATAGATGATACAAAACTGTGAGGAGTGACTGATATGCCAGATGGGTGTGTTGCCACTCTGAGAGACGTCAGCAGACTGGAGAATCAAGCCAAGAAGGATCTCATGAAGTTCAACAAGGAGAAATGTGAAGTCCTGCATCTGAGGATGAGTAAACCCAGGCATCTCTGCCCACTGGGAACCAACTGGCTAAAAAGCTACACCTCAGAGAAGTCCTCATGGGCAGCAAGGTGTATCAACCAGCAGTGCATCCTGGTGGCAAAGAAGGCCAGTGGCATCCTGGTCTGCATTAGGAGAAACATCACCATGGCCAACAAGAGAGTCAGTCTTAATGTTCTACTCAGTTCTGGACCCAGTGGTCTCAAGACAGGTTTGTACCTCAGCCATCCTGGTATTCTGTGATTACAGATATCTGCTATGTGTGTGCTTTGGCTGTATAGAGCTGATTGGGAGTTTGTGTTCATGATTTCTATAAAACCTGCAAAATATTTTGATAAGCTAACTGGTTTTTTGCTTTCTCATTGGAAGTTTTGCACTGCAAGGTCTTGAATGAAAAACAATACAAGGCCTTCCACAAAACTGAATGGAGGAATAAATGCTCATAAAATCAACTAATTAAAAGCAATTCCCTATAAAAATATTCTCCAAAATTTTCAAAGTAACACTGTGCACCCACATAGAAAACTACAAAGTGCAGTACTTGGTTTAATTCTGAAGAGTTTTACAGGGAAAAAACCCAAGCCACATATATTACCACCTTTTGCATCTCACAACTGAAAAAACACTTGCAAGCTAACATTTCATTGGCACTATAAATTTTAAAAAGGAATAAAAATTTCATTATGCATCAATTCTCTCTGTAATTAAATGCTTTAAGGAAGGTTTTTGTCACCTTCTAATCTTACGTCCCCCATCCAAATATTTTAATGACAGTATTGTGGAATATGGCTTCTGTAAAAAGTACAAAACCAAAATCAAAACTAAACCAACCAAGAAAATAACAAAACAACCTTAAGCACGCATCAGAAGAGGATGGAAAAGAATAACACTTGCAATTCATAGTGTAAACTTCTTGGGACAGGAAAAGTCTCTGCAGTCTTTCCTTCTCCCTTTTTCTCATTTTCCCATGCAGTGATCTGGAGAAAGGAGACCCCTATTATTTCATTTTCTCCTCTGTCTTCTCCAAGAGTTGCTATGGTTACAAACTATCCAAGCAGACTGGCATTTCTGTGCACACAATCACTGTGCTTTGCAAAAAGGGAACTGAGGTCTCCCATATATTCTACTCCTCCCCATCTTCCGTACCTCCTACCCCCTGCTTCTTTTAGAACTGTACCCTTTGAAAACTCTTAGGGAGGCTTGTTTAATTAGGGATGTGGAACATTTTCCAGTACCAGGCTAACAATGATGACATTTCTCTCATGTCTAAAGACAGGATTTTGTAACTGCAAATATGTGCACATAATTACGTATGAATATCAGTCCTTTGGGGTTCAAAAGACCTGCCCACATACAGAAAGTTATGTGTGAATTTTTGTTTTGTCACTTACATGATATTCTTCTCTCATGTAAAGATCACTGAAAGATGATTCTAAGAGCGTATCTAGGGCAATGTTTAATGTAGAAATTCTAGGCTTCTTTTTAGTAACCATACTAATTCTTAGAAGATGCAAATCTTAAATGCGAATCTGTTTATGCATTTAAGAATGTATTTGCTCATATGAAAGAAAAACACTAGCATTATATAATTATGATTTTTTAATATATATATTGTTTTGAATAATTTTTTACTCAACAAACAAAATCCACTTTTAACATAATCAAACACTTGAAACTACAACAGTCAAAACTGGAAACTCTTTGTGAAATATATAACTAGTTGCAGTATCCCTTTAGGCCTAAAAACCTATGTGCACACCACTGGTTAAAGTTACAAAATTTTCTGCAATTTATTTGCAGTAAGTGCAAAATTTAAAATAGTTTCTTTGCCTCAATGGCTTTCAATGTTTTTTAAATAGTTATGATCTGAATCTCATAGTTCATGCCATTTGGATACTGCTGAACTGGGCAATCTTTATAAAAAGTCATTGCAATACCATATTCTATACCATGGTTAACTTTGGCATTAATTTACAATTTTTGCTGCTTAGGATTTTCTTTTTCCCAGTAGCATTTGCCATCTTTTCAGAGCAACAGCTTCACAGCTTCTGTCATTGGTAATCTGTTACCAGTTCTGATCAGTTGTGGGAGATGCATTACTTTGACACAACTCCTGACACAACTCATTTGATTGAGTTTTTCATTACCCACCTTTAGAGGGAACTTATTTGAGCAGTTCTACAATAACTTTTATATCTTTCAACCTGGTATCAATATAACCTTCTTCCACATCCAAAAAAGTCATCTGTAGACTACACAAACAATTGCACGTTACATCTACCCTCAGTGGACATTGCTATCCCATGGAAAGCAAACAAAAACTACATATTGATTTCTTTTACTTATCTATAATTGTTCTTTCCGCCTATGTCATTCTGGGCTTAAGGTCTTACAGTCATCATGCAATAAAATAAGGTTTATTTTTCTCCCCAAGCAGCTCTGAAAACTCTCTTAGTGACTCTGTCTGTTAACAGGACAAATATAGAAACCTATCATTCAAGTTCAGATCCCTAACAGGCAATCAGTCTAGGTTATCAGATCATCATGTGAGTGCTAAATCTGGCTATTACTGAAGAAATGAGGGATTTTCAAAACAGCAGTTTAATGAAACTTTCTAGACTAAATTTTCTGTAGAGTAAATTTTACTGGTGTTTCTCAAGGTGGAGATGTTCCCAATTTCTTGTTGATTTTTTGCCTTGTTTTCAGAAAATCTTTTGTGTATTGTTGTGCAACAAAAAGCACAGAAGAGACAAGAATTTCTGTCAGAACTAAATAACTGTGAGTCAACAAAAAACACATCAATGCATCCATATGGTATCAGCAAGAGAGATTTTTCTGATTTTTTTTTTCTGTCGAGACTGTGGTATCTCTGTGTGTGTTTATGCATCTTCTGTACATTTGTGAACAGAAAGAATCCCCAGCTGTTCAAGGTCTAATTTAGAGGCAGCACTTGAAGATTGAAATGCAAAATCTTGTAGATAGAATCACATCCTTGTTTTATAAACCACCTTTCTTTTACCTTTCTCGGAAATATGAGTTCAAGAATCTGATAACTGTCTAACAGTCATAATGTCTGTCAATAGTCTAACTGTCTATCTGTTGACTAAAAATTCAATTCAGGCAACAAGGCTGCTGTTATGTTGAAATCTGAGAATTAATGAGACAACAAAAATTTGACTGGTCTCTTTAGACACTTACATTGGTTTGGGAAATAAAAGATGTTCTTTTGCATGGGAAAAGGTCTTTATAGTTCTTTGCAGAACAAGAAGGATTTCTTGCTAAATATTTGAAAAGTGCGATCAGATAAAAGAGGAAGTTATAGCTATAGACAGCTAGATCCATATATGCATATCTTAAAATTTGTACAGTCATGTGTTTTAATTTAAGACAACTCTGTGTGGCAGACTCCAAAATGAGTTACCTCCCCTTTAGTTTTAACCAATCCCTTTTCACCAATAAGGAGAGAGAAATGTGAGATGATGTCAGTGAAAAAATAACAGTTATTAAAAAGAAAAGCAGCAACAACCAAGATAACAGCAATAAGCACTACATACAAAGGTGCTGACTCACATGTTTCCCCCCCCCAAAGAAAACAAAATGGCAGAGAAGCCCCTCCTCCCAAGATGGTGGGGAAGCCCCTCTGTTGGATTGTACCTTTTCCTGACCCAGAGATGGGGCAACTGAGAGGCATTTTTAAAACTTTTTTTCCATTTTCACTCATGTGAAGGGTGAGACAGTACAGATGTTATAATTCACACCATCACAATCAGAAGCCAACTATCTCCTAATTACAATACATTATAAACATTTCTTGGCCTATCAGTTTTTGCCACACACTGCTGTTAATGCCTTAAAGCCAGTCATCTAAAATCACCCTTTGTGGGTCCTACTACAATGCATCTTTCATAGTTCTATTTCCCTAAAGTATCTAGTCTATTTGCAAGGCCATCATTTGAAACTTGTTTCTAGTTCCATTTCTCTCTCAATAATGTCTGTCCTGTTCCACGGCATTTCTAAGTCAGCGTTTTTTATCTCAAAGTTTGCATACAGATGCATACTATGTGGAGCCTTCTGTCAGGCTTTGAGAATTCTCTACAAATCCATTTCCCACACCCCTCCTCCCAAATGGCAGCCACCATAGCAGACCATAAAGATCAGAAGACAAAGCCAATAAGATGGAGAAGCCATGTTCTCCAGTGCTCAGAGATAGAAAAAGAGAGCTTTTTCCTTATACTGCTTCAGCTTCTTGAGTTGCAAGTCAGAGACCTTCCCCAAGAAACCCTCTTGGGAGCCTGGAGAAAAACAAGAGAGCTCTGTGTATCCATTTCCTGCTTAAAAGAGACCCCACATGCCCTCCTTTCTCTGAACATGGGGTAAAACACACAAATCCTGTTTCTTGGGTTGCCAAGTCTTAAGGTGTCTAAAGTAGACTGTGCGGATTAATGGAGTAATATGGAATACACAGGTTTATGTTTGGGTTTTGGTTTTTTTTGGTGGGGGGGCGGGGCATGGGGAACAGCTAGGACACCATGAACTCCAGACTTTCTGCTTCATGTGAATTTCTGAGATTTTCTAGGGGATCTCAAATAAAATTTCTCATTGCTAAGCAGTTTAAATCTGTCCTAAAACAGAATAAAAATTGGTTGGAAAGGTATTTTGGGCCTAACTTGATTGACCTCTCAATCAACTTCTGAATGCCATTTGATTAAGAACTTGTGTTCTTAGAAATTACTGGGTACGATTCAAGTCGGCAGTTGAAGAGTGCTAGGGCTTAGTTTGGATGAGTCCAGAAATCTGCCAATAATAAACTTTAGTGCAGCTGATGAAAAGTATAAAATCATGGAATCATAGAATAAAATCATCAAGGTAGAAAAGTCCTGAGATCATCCAGTCACACCTTTCACTGAACACCACCATGTCAATTAAAATGTAGCACTTAATGCCACACCCAGTTGTTTCTTGAAGAGATCCAAGGATGGTGACTCTATTACAGCCTGTTCCAATGTTTAACTGACCTCTGAGTGAAGAAATTCTTCCTGAACCTCTCCTGGTGCAGCTTGAGGCTGTTTGCCCTTGTCATGTCACTGGTTGCCTGAGAGAAGAGGCCAATCACCACCTTGTCACAACCACTTTTCAGATAGCTGCAGAGAGTGATAAGGTTTATCCTACACATCCTCTTCCCCAGAATAAACAACCCCAGCTACCTAAACTGCTCCTCACAGGATTTGTGTTTCAAATCCCTAATCAGCTTCATGTTCTTCTATGGACATATTCCAGGGCCTCAATGTCTTTCTTGAATTGAGAGGCCCAGAACTGAATACAGGACTTGAAGTGTGGCCTCACCAGTGCTGAGTACAAGGGGGAAAACCCTTCGCTAGTTCTGGACACACCATTTTTGATACAAGCCAGGATTCTTGTTGACCTTCTTGACCAGCTGGGCACACACTGGCTTGTGTTCAGCTGGCTATTAAACAGCACCCACAGGTCCTTTCTTGCTGGGCTGTTTTCTAGCCACTCTGTGCCCAATCTGTAGCACTGTGTGGGGTTATTGTGACGCAAGTGCAGGACTCAGCACTTTGGCCTGCTGAACCTCATACAGTTGGCTTCATCTATCAATCCAGCCTGTCCAGATCCCTTTGCACAGATTTCTAGCAGACCAATACTCCCACCCAAGTCAGTGTTATCTCTGTGTTTACTGAGAGTATACTTGATGGTCTTGTCCAGATCATCAGTAAAGGTGTGAAAAAAGACTGGCTCCAATACTGAGCCTTGGGAAACCCAACTAGTTGCTGATTGCCAACTGGGTCTAGCACCATTCACCACTACTCTTTGGGCCCAGCCAGTTTTTAACCCAGGGAAGAGAACACCTGTTCACACCATGGCAGCCAGCTTCTCCAGTTCTCCATTGTTTTTCCAGTGCATGCATTAATAATCTGTCAAACTGTAATAGATACAGCACAGTAAGGACATATAAGACTTTAGTACCTATATATTTTTTCATAATAATTCATTTTTTATGTTCTATAAAATTGTTTATTTTTGTGTTGCACAGCAAATATTTCAGCAGGAAATAGTGGACAGAAATAAAGGACCTCTGCTAAAGGGCATCAAACTGATGTACATTTTGTGGCATCAATTTACAGAATCACAGAATGTGTAGGTTGGAAGAGACCTCCAAGATCATCAAGTCCAACCCAGCCCTAACACCTCAACTAAACCATGACACCGAGTGCCACATCCAACCTTTTTTTAAACACATCCAGGGATGGTGACTCCACCACTACCCCAGGCAGACCATTCCAGTACTTTATCACCCTTTCTATAAAAAACTTTTTCCTAATATCCTACCTATATTTCCCTTGGCGCAGCTTAAGACTGTGTCCTCTTTTACTAAAAGAAAAATGGTTTAAATTTATCTTCACTTCTTAAAGAATTCAAGAGTACAAGATGAATAAAAGATTTCTGGCAGTCATTACAGAAACAAAATGCCTGATAAGTAAGGTGAGTAATGCATATTGAACCCAATGAAAAAGCTAAAATTTCTTATTTTGGTGTTATCAATACCTTGGTCCATCCAACTTTGATTTTTGCACTATTTCTATATATTTATCTCACTATAATATCATCAGGCTCTTCAGATTTCCATTTATATAAATTAAAATTTGCTTTCCAAAGATATGAACTCCTACTGACTTCAATGTATCTGTTTCTTTGAGGATCTGAAGCAAAGCATAAAACTAACTGTAGCTTGGCATGGGGTGGTGAGGCACAGAGTTCTTCCAGATAATTGTTCCTCTTTATAGCTAAATAGAAATATTAGAATGGTATTTTGTAGGCTTAAAAACCTGTTTAGATTATCTCTGTAAAACTTGAGAAGTTATTTATATTTTTTGCCTGTTGTCCATATATTTTATGCATCAAGATTTTTAAAAAGCCAAGGTATTGGTACAGTAGTATCAATAACTTAATGTTAGCATAAAGGAAGCCAGTTATGCCTGGATTCATCCTGCCAGTTGTAGTCATCAAAGCATCTAACTCAGTTTTTCTATAGTCATCAGAGATATTATGAATCATCAGATATTTTTGAAAAGTGAATAAAATCTTTAACTACTCCAACAATAGGAAGGTAGATTTGCCCTTTGAAGACCTTGTCCCCCTTCCCCCTCTCCCCCTCTCCTTCCAGTTGATTAGGAAAATACCTAAGAATGGGCTGATATCTTAACTGAGCATCTAAAATCAGGACAAAAAGCTACTGTATGTTTAGCTGTGGTTAAAGACTGGGTGCAATGGCCAGGAGTCCTCCTTTTTCTGCTGCAATTTGTACAATGAGTGGTTCTTAGATATTTCTAAGCACAAACCACAGCATTCTCATGTCAAGGGACATACACATAAAGGCATACATAAAAAAGACATGCCCACTGTCTTCCATGACATCCATCATAAGAGCTGTTTTTGCTGCTCACCCTAGGCAGTAATTTACTTTGTCTTGGCGGAAGTGAAATCAGGCCAGTGCTTTTTGTCTTCACAATTAATTTTTATGTGTGTATGACCAGCCTGACGATTCTGACATTAGAGTCTTTGCCAACTCCCATGCAGGGGATAATCCTCCTCCCTAATTGGATCTGCTCAGTGTGACCAGCAGAGTAAGAAACTGTTGCCGCTGCAAGATCACCTGCTGGCTGAAGAGGCATTTCAGGCAGCCATAGGGAGCTGGGATTTAGCCTGTTTCACTTACTGAATCTTTACTCCTGCAGTAAAATGATCATCTTGTCATGAACTCGACATAGAGTCTACTCAAGACCTGCAGAAAGAAATTTCGTCCCTTTCAGACTTTTAGCTCTCAGATAGAATGGCGCAGAAAGAATATATTTTAATGTAAAAGAAAAAGAATCCCTTTCTACATCGATAAAATTATTAGGTAGTAGATCAGTTTCTAGGTTGTTCCTGTTATGCAGTCAAGATTACAGAATGCATTGTAGAGAGTTTACACTGAGCCTGAAATAAAAACAGTAGAAAAATTATTTCATTTTGATCAAAACCAAAACCAAATACTGGAAATAAAAAATGCCCCATTAAGTTTAATTATGAAGGAATAAAGATATGTAAATAGATTTACACACATGACCAAGGAGAATCAGACATAAAACTGTTAGAAATTGAAGCCAACATGCATCAAAACCATTTTCTCATCTTCAGAAGACATGTCTGTAAAAAACTTGCATGCATGTGTAGTGGAGAATTTCAAGAATCAAGAGCACAGTTCTACTGAGGAAAAGATCTGCGTAATGATCTCATTAATACCAATCTCTTTGGTTAAAACTCTCCTTTCCTATCCTGTCTATCCTTGACCTGCATATATTATGCAGGTTTTAAACAGCTATTTTAGCTGTTTTCCTGAATAGATCAGCCTACAGCGCAGCTAAAGCACATGACCTTCAGATGCTTTTTCAGAACAGCATCAATCTGTCAGAGAGACTGCCAGTAAAAAAAAAAAAAACCACACAATCATAGAACTTTTTTCCCATTTCAGTGGGAATCTTATTGTTTCTGTTTTCAGAGCTGAAGTGCTGAAGTGAACCTTAAAGCAACTTTCTAAACAGAATAGAAAATAACACAAGATGAAGATTTTCAGTTGTAGAGATAAAATGTAATGGTTTTGATTACCACTTCCTACCTGAATCTATGTTTTGTTTATTGTAATATTTAAAGAACTTTCTTCTCAGCACCCCTTAGGAAAAATTGCTAAAGTTTCATAAATGTTATCTTAGAATTTTTATGATACATTTTAGTTATAATCCATATATGGAAGTAACACCCTGGAAGTGTTGGAGACTAAAAATTCCTACATTCCTACACCTATTTAACAATAAATCTAAAGAGAAATATCAGTATTTGATAATACTTCTGTGTTTTGTGTTTTTTGCAGACTACCCTGGGTTGTACACAGACAGGCATTTTAAAAGTAAACTTTCCTCAAGAATTCAATAATCTTTATCCTATTGCACCATATTAGACTAAATTGTATTGGCTGCCAGTGTGACCCAGTGTCATGTGTTTAGCTCATAATCTAATACATCCAGTCTTAAACAAAGATATTATTACCTGTAAAAGTGTGGAATGGAAAAGACTTCCCTTACTCCAAAAAAATTCACAGCTTGAAATAAGATGTTGATATGAGATTTGCCTATGGTTTAGCATCTAGTAGAATTAGAATGTAAAACTGGAAGAATGATGGACATACCAAATGTTTTATTTTCTGCTATAAAAATAGTCCAGGTTTCTGTCAAAAATTATGGCTAGAAATTGACCATTTGCATTCCCAAAGAAAAGATCAGTGCTGGCTTACAATTCTCACATACTCACATTGACCTGCTACTGATGGTTCCCTTATGAACCTGAACTTCTGTCAAATTCCGGTTTGCTGGAACCCAAAACAGAAGGGAGTCATCTGAGTGCAGTGCAACTACTGCTTACAGAACTGCCATGATTTTACCATCCATATTTTTCTAAAGTCAGATGTTTCTCAAGACCATGCTGAATCATCTGTCACAGTCCAGCTTCATGAAGATCTAGTTCTGTTTCTGACAGCAGTTTAACTCTCTGATACATTACCGTGGGATCATATGCAGCCTAATTAGCTGGGTCAGCAGAGTGTGTAAGGCAGCCAGATTGTTTCCAGTCCTAACGCTCACTAGATCAGGTTTAAGGTGTAGTTTCAGGTGTGTATGCTGTGCATCCCATGAATAAGCAGAGATGCTATGGATAGTTTCTTCCTGTTTTTCAATTAATGGGCATAGAAGCTTCTCGAGCTATAGAAGTTTGCCAACAACCAAGACGAAGCCTCCTAAAATACACAGATCACGGACAAAAGGAATTCAACAGTGGAGCTGAAAATTATTTCCGCTAGACCAGATGTGTTTATTTCTTCTTTATGCTAATAATCATGGTAGAGTATCACTTTGAATACAGATGCTTTTTAGCAACTTTCAAATCCTAAGAGTGGCTAGCTTTTGTGCTGGTTTGCATTCCTAGTTAAAAACTATTTCAGATATTCCACAAGCATTCTTTCTATGTGAAAATGTTTGTTTTCTGAAAGTATGGAAAAAGTATTTGCTGTTAAACTGATTTATCCTTTACATTGTTGGCAGATTCTGCAAATTATTTTAAAAACCATCAAAGCTATGTATATTTGTTTTCATGTTGGAAAGGTGCAGAAGCAAAGACTTTCCTTTAAAAGCAAGAACAAAACAAGGCATCTGATACCTCTGACACTCAGAAAGGTATACTCCTCTACTAGTGTTTTTCATATTTTCTTTAAAGGAACATTTTATGTTTAACAGCCCTATTTTCCTGAATTGCTTTCATTTGGTGTTAAGTGCGCTGTTTCCCAGTGTCTCAGGATGTTGGCCTGCTTTCTCTTGAGTTCAAAGACATAGTTTGTGTTACTCTTTTTGTACACAGCCATTTGCTGTAAAAACTAAGCTGTGTGAAAAGAACAAACAAATCAATCCCTACTAAAATATTTGGTGGTATGGTCTATCAATCACTTTGGCAGGAAAATATCTTATGAACATACATTTTTAATTTTTCTTTTGAAGAGATAGCAGACTGAATTCCGGCTTAGGACATGGCAATGTGAGTAGGAAGTGACTCAACTAAAGCTAATAAACTAAAAGAAAATCAAAACTACATTAGTGGAAAATTAAGTAAATCTACTGTATTTCTTTGATTTTTTATAGAGATTTTGCTGGAATACACTGGAGACAGTTTGCTTTAGTCAAAGCTAAGTAGACCTGAATTGCGAAAGTGCTTAATGACTGCAGTATCTCAAAATTTACTTTTTAAAAATATCAATCTTTTTCCATAGTGACCTCAAGGCTGAATTATTATCACAGAAATTTTACTGATTCCTGCTTCCATTAGTATTTAGAATACACAAAACATACAATATAGGCCAATTAACTATTTCTGAAAACAGCTGACACTTTGTAAACACAGGCCCAGTAAAATTCAGAGATCTAATTACTTTAAAAAGTACATTGAAAAGAATTCTTGTTTTACATATGGTGGATAAATAGAATACAAGCACAGTTAGTACAGCAAAGAATACCAGATGAGTATCCATAAAATGGAAGTATTCTCAAAGAAAAATCATTAAAATTAAAAGCTCATGGAATATATCTTTAATAAAACACTAATCTATCCAAGTCTTCAGGTTGCCTTTTACACACAATTTTATACAACACATTGGATTGCATGAGTGCCCCATAATGGATAACAATATAGGTCCTTACTGCCTGATCTCATGCCTCAGACAGCCACTACTGGGCCAAGAGAAAATGCGTCACAGTGTGGTAAAAACTGAAAGAGGCTGTCTCATCTCTGCATCCTTTCCTGTTTGTTCTGCCTTCTTACTCCCAAACACATGTGTACCAGAATGCATATTCACAGAAATGCACAATAACATATAACAGAGAAATTAATCGAGTTTGATTTAGTCCAGATCAGTGCCCTGTGAATAAATATAACTAATTGTTAAACTGTAATTCATAGAAATATTTTACTTTCTGCTATATTAAATATGTTTGAAAAAATTGTTGGGGGGTGATTTGGTTGGAAGATTCTAATGTCTTATAATATTGAAATATACTTATGGGAAAATTAATAATCAATCCCCATTCATTTTTTTTTCCTGTGACACATGGTCTTACCATGATTTCTGCTTGTGGAAATGTAATTGTCCTAAGAGCTTAACTATTCTAGTCCAGTATATTTTATACTTAATTGATTTTCCAAAGAAGGAGGAAAGTGGACATAGATGAGTATCCATTGAATACTGATTCTGCTTATGAGATTGGAGAAAATACATATTTTAGTAAAGTCTCTATCAAGCAATTAGAACTCGAAGGGACCTAAAAGTCATACAGTTCCAACCTACTTGTCATGGGCAGGGACACTTTCCACTAGACCAGGTTGCTCAAAGTCCCATCCGGCCTGGCCTTGAACATTTCCAGTGATAAGATATCCACAACTTCTCTGGGCAACCTCCAGTTCTAGTGCCTCACCACCCTCACAGTAAAGAATTCCTTCCTAATATCTAATCTAAACCTGCTCCATTTTAGTTTTAAGACATTCCGCCTTGTCCTACCATGCTCTTATAAAAAGTCCCTTTTCCAGCTCTCTTGTAAGCTCTTTTTAGGTACTGAAGGTGCTGTAATGTCTCTCCAGAGCCTTCTCTTCTCCAGGCTGAACAACCCCAACTGTCTCAGCCTGTCTTCACAGGAGAGGAGTTCCAGGGAGCTCCAGTCCTCTCATTATCTTTTTAGCATTCCTCTGGTCTATTTCAAATAGGTTCTAATTAAAGCAGAGTCTTAATAAAATACCTGTGTGTTCCAGTGTTTCTGTATACTTGTCATGAATACTTCTGTCTAAAACATTTACATTCATGAGTTTAGTTTAAGTTTCTTCAGTTCCCTAATTGAGATAATGTTCAAGGGCAGCACAGAATTCATTTCTGACATGTCAAATTGAGTAGAAATAAGAACTAGATCCATAAAGACAGAAATATTAACCAACACAGAAGTTAATTGTGTATTCTAGTCATCAAGACACTAAAAGGGGTAGAAATACTTGTAGCATTACTTGAATTTCAGGATGGGATGCCTTTTTCAAACGTGGGAATGATAATTTTAGTTTTTTTGTGAAATCCTCACTGTTATAACTCTCTTTAATGTGATAACAATGGGGATTGACTGTTAGATAATTGATTTTCAGTATGTGCTGTTATACATTTTGAGTAAATGCATCCAGAACTAATTAACCCAGAATGGATTTTCTCCAAGTTTTTCAGGTTAGTTGATTAAGAATTAAAAGAGAGTAGTCAGAACAAATCCCCATCTAGGGTATAATGGAACAAAATGTATTTTCTATATTGACTAAAAAAAACCCATGAGAGTCTACAGTACCTTTCCTGAATAAAACAGAGAATTTAATCACTTAGGATAGAAAAAAATTTGCAAACTTCATTTCCCTCAGAGAAATGCAGGGATAGTCATTGCCTTAATGCTTGTCAGATCCAAAGATTTGAGTAGACCTAGATGAACTTTGTGAGACTTATAAATATATTTCAACCACCAGTAATGCAATTGATTTTTCAGTTTATGTAATTGTGAACTGTTTGCAGCAATACAATTTTTTATTTATCTGCTCATGCCTTTAAATTACCATATGGCAGTTTAATTCAAACAACACTCCTATCAATAAAATTTTAGGCACTTTATATTCACCATGAGATAGGTCATCTTTATCACTTGATACCATCTATTTGCATTCTGAGTAAATGAAACATCTAAGGGGAAGAAAAACTTGAAAACAAGTTGAAAGGAAAATGGGAGCAGCTCTGAAGATAAATTGAGATTGTACCTTTTTTCCCCCGTTTTGGTTTCCCCCTCTAGAACACACAACTATTTGGCTTGTCTTCTGTGTCCTTGTTCAATTATGGAAACAGTTGCGTGTGCTTTTTTAGCTGTAGGTTTGTGTTGGCTATTTTAAAATAATTTCATAAGATTTAGGACCATCTACTTTTTTTCAAACGATAGCTTAAAAATCTCTGTGTAGTCCTCGTAACAAAAGCTGAGGTCAGTGATAGGAGAATCAAAGGCACGGACTGACCTTGTGTGAACAAAAATAGTAGCAGACAAAATTCACGGGCTTCATAAAACACATGGCAGTAATGGCCAAAATGTATGTTTGTGATACTGCTCTGGGCCTGAAAGTGAATTTTAATGTAACCCAAACAATTGTTACTTCTTTCAGAAGAAATATATGAATGGAAAATAATTCTTGGTATTGTTTTAAGAAAGCATGTTCACCATTATATATTTCTTCTGAATTTCTTTATGGTGGTCCTTATATTATCATCAGAGTGCTTTGGACATTTTAACTAAATTTAACTAAATACTGACAAGAAGGTGAAATATTTATGAGACAAATCATGATGATTAATACAGTTTATGAATGAAGACAGTTGCATGAATGTAAGGTTAAGAATGTCCACAAGTCTTAGGGATTCAATTTGAAACAACAAAGATCTGAGGTTTGTGTTGTGTTTTGATGTGGCATTTATTGTTTGTTTTCAGTGTTCTTTTGTTTGTTTATGTGGGTGTTTTTCCCCTCCAAAGGATGCAAATACAATCACCTTATAATCACATCTTATTTTAAAACTATTAGCTTTAGCTATTTTTAGCAGCAGTGGGCACATACCATACAACCTCCTAATTTCTGCTCTGGCACTTCTTAGCTTAGGAGTTTGCTATTCTCTGCTAAGTATGTTCTGTGGTTTCCTAAAGTGCACCAACCACAACATAATTTGCTGTTTAGAACTGATGCATTACTGTTTTCAGCAACTCCATGTTTGCCAGCAAAAATTACTTCCAATAAACTCGGTTAATTACTAGTGAGAACAAATTAAATTGCAGATGTTTCTGAGTGCAAGGACGTGTTAAATTCAAATTAGAAAAAGCAGAAATTTAGTAAAATTATTTGCTTTTAAAAAGGAGAGTTTTCTTTTGCAACCCTTGTAGAAGATGTGCATGTACATCTAAGAATCACATAATCAATCATCAACTGCCAATAGGATGTAATTAGCATGAACGAAAAGCAATTCTGCAAATCTCTTTACTGGACTTAGTAGCTTTTGCCACAAAAGAGCAGGTAATTTTTCAATATAACTCAAAAACATTATAGAATTAAAGTAAAATTTACATATCTTTACGTTCAGTGGAATACAATAACATTTTTCAACCTCTCATAGTATTATAGCATGCATCTACAAAATTTGAGACTTCTGAGAAATAAGAAAGAATGTTTCTACTTCTTGCAAACTTTTTAAATATTCAGGTTTTTAGAGAAAATTTGCAATGTGCATAATAGAAACATTGCACAATAAATTATTTTCTTGAGCCATTCTTCATGATGTTGGAGGCAGTATAAAATTTACATTTGGATGAAAAATAGGGTAGCCATTTGTTGCGTTCCTGTTTTGATCATGGGAATGGTACTATAAGCTACATAATAAAACAACAAAGAATACAGGTTTCCTCAGAAATTGGATAAACTTTTGTCTGTATATGTAATTGTTACCTTCACTGATAAAATATTGGTAGTAATACTTAAGACTCTCTCAATTAATGTTGGTAGGATCAATTATTGATGTAAGATGCAAAATAATATGTACTGGCTAAGGACCATAATTGCTCTCTTAAAGGATGGAAATTAAATTGATCTGAACTTCTGAAAGGGAACCTTCAAACGGATAAAAAAATAAGCTTGTTAAAAGGATCAGATTTACATTTAACATTTAATTTCACAAATACTACTCTTACAATACATTTCACTTTGTCCTTTTTATATAATAAATAACAGCCTGCAACAAAGCAATTTTCCTTTAAGAAATAATGTTTCTGTCATAAAAATGCCACATTCTTAATACTGTATTCAATTTTAGATTTATCAGCATATGAAAACCAGCAGTTGTCTCTTACATGACAAAACACAACCAAATTTTTCAGCAAGTTATTCTCCTACAATCTTTCCAAAGCCTCTTTGAACTACCCTGTTTACTTTGTTCTTCCGTGAGTGCCTAAAAGAAATTCATTTATTTTACTCAACAGATTTACTGCACAAGGAATGGGGAGGAAAACAGATTTACTAGCTGTCTCATTACAAAAATTTAAATCCCTTTGTTCGCTTCACCTTCTGTTTTATCATAATTATACTCACTCACGTGAAACCAAGATTACAAATTCATCCTTTGGGAGTGATCCTGTTTATAAACTTGGTGGTGTTAAAGCTTTTCTTCATATTGTGTAGTTTTATTTGACAGATGGAGCTATACAGTCCACAAACTGAAATGTCTTACAAAATGAAGACTGTATTAAAACCATGACAACATTTCTCTTACATTAAATATTAAGATGGAGGTTGGAATTCTTGTAACAAGATCATGTGCACACATTATTAAATTATTGAATATTCATGTGTATATGTAGTGCATTGATTTTGCTGGCCATCGGGTGAGGCTCTATCATGCCTCCTCCTCCTCACCCGTGTGTGGCAGTTCTGTTTCCATGTGAGTGGCACTGACAGTGGTGTCTGCAGCACTGAAAGCCATGGAGAGATAATGGAGGTGCAGTGAGAGCAGCTGGGTGAGATTGCTGTTTTTCTTTGTGCTTTGGTGGAAGAATGCAGAGGAAAGGGGAAACAGTTGAGAAATATAATAATATCAGTTGACTGGACCCCACACACCATTGAGAGCAGAAAGCAAGGAGGGTTGTCATTCTCTGCTGGCCAGCATTGGAGTCAATCAGTGAGGGAACAAGCTTTTAGGTTGATTCATTCTTACAGTGTATTGTAGTAAGCTTATATTGCCTTGTCAATGCGATTTGAAACCATTAGAGGAACTATATGTAACATTGCAAGAATGTTTAAGGTAAAGAATACAATTAAAATATTTCAATTTTTAAAAATTCTAGTTTAATTATAGATACAAAGCACTGGTTTGGTGTGTTCAAAAGAGGAGATGTGAGACAGCAGAGAAGTTTTTAGCTGCTTATTTTGAGTTTTGCCAGCATGAAGATATTTATTTCTCTGTTTTCTGAATATTAATCAAGGATCTTGCTCTGTATTTTGAGTCTTTATCATAGGTGGACAGGGACCAAATTGTGAAACTGAGATAACACCACCAAAAGGGAATCACAGTGCATGTAATACTAGAGAAGGGTGTGAGTGGAGAAAGACAAAAAAGCACCAGGGCAACAGTGAAAATGAGATAGTAGAGGAGAAAAAGCATGAGTAAACAGAAGACCCTGGAGAAGCATGCAAAGAAAGATGCATTTTAAGGAAACAGATTTACAGAATGAAAACTATTAAATTTGAAGAAACAGAAATGCACAGCAGAGAAGACTTGAAGACTTGAAACATAATAATACAGCTTCAAGAGGAAAACTAGAAAGAAGGAAATCTGGAAGAGAGGTAAACGAAGTGTGGGAGAAGAGCTGCTGTTCTGGTCATTTGTTTACCCAAAATATATGGAAGTTAATCTTCTGAAAGTCTCCCATTTATATTTCTGCCCTACAGCAAAACTACTCTGAAAAATCCAGTCTCAGTTATTTTCACCTTCTTGCTCTGCCATTCTCATTGCTCACTCAATGGGAGCCACACTGTAAAAAAAATAACTGAAGTCATCAGCTTCACAGCATTTTATATTGATCCACAAATACTGTCATGAGCAGTTTTTGCCAGGTAAAAAATCAGCAGAAATTGGAAAGGAAGGTGGCTACCTGGGGATACTATTGCTGAAATATTACTTTGAACAGAGAAAATGTGCTCTATCTGTAAAGAAAATATGGCTAAAGTCTAGATAAAGAGTTTTCAATTGTTATGTTGCTCCATTTTTAGGAGTTGTTTTTGCTTTTTAAAATTTGAACATCAACAGTGCAACAGAATCACACTTGAAATAAATTGAAAAATTTAATAAATAATAACAACAAAATATTTTAGTATTGATATTCAAAATGTGAGCAAAAGATAAAATATGATAATATATACCACTATGTTTTGAGGTAATAAATTCTGTAATTTCGTCTTATTGTGGAAGCAATTTCTGTGGGGAAAATGTCATTATTTTCCTTAATGAAACATGAGAACATGAATATGTGGAGTCAGGAATAGATTGATATTTCATTTTTGCACAGAATTCAGATGCACTATTTCTGATTGGTGTTTTCTGTGCAGCAGCAGACACATATTTGCTACTCAAGATGCTTAACCTAAATCATATTTTTCAATAAAGTTTAGAGTAACATTGATGCCACTCTGGAAATGAATTCAGACATTTTCAACTGTTTCACTCATACCTTGAAAAGTTTGCAAACCACTGAAATATTGGTTAGGTTATTTTCAGAATGTTTTTCAAGAGTTTCCTAATCAACATATTTTACAGGTGACCTTTGTTTGACATTTGACATTCAGCATGCAGATCTTTCAATGGAAACAAAAAAACTTTGAATATTTCCTCTGAAAGCGACAGAACTAAGTTCTGCAAATCTTAAATAATTTGAGGTTCTCTTGCTTAAATTTTGAAAATACTCAAATTTAAAGAACCTTAATAAAGGGAAGTATTAGTTTAGTGTTTCATTTCATTTCCAGGTGCATAATATTATCCTCATTTATAATGTCTTCCTCATGTAAGTTGATATAAACATCACGGATAAGGTGCAATTGTTTTCCTCCCTTTATAGCCTCCTTGTTCTTGCTTATATCAAATAGGGATGTTGAGTGGCTCTTTCCTGCTCTTTAGGAAGTAAGGACACCTAGAAAGTAAGAAAGTAGTTGCCATAACTGGCCCCAAGAGTGAGCCATTGGCATATTGGCATTTCTTCACATTGGTAAGACTTTCTAAAAGAGACCATCCACAAAATTAGGACTGCAGCTCTCAAATGCTACTTAAATAATTTAAAAATACGGAGGAAGTAATGTATCAAACACCTTCACAGGCTGATATCAGTGTTTTAATTAAGGATGGACTTGAACTGTAAATTCCTGAATCTAATACATTGTAAAAAGCTTGTGAATTTCTGAAACTAAGTTGTTTTAGTCTTAGAGTCTTATTTTTCAATAATGTATTGCTGAGTTGTGCATAAAACCCTGTAAAATCAAGTTCTTAATATTAAATGGACTTATGAAATTGTAAGTTAAGATATATGATGTTCAAGTATTAAAAAGCTAACTACATAGAAGTGTAAAGTGCTAACGTTTCTTTGGGTTTTTATCTTAGTGTTTTCTGTTATTTTTTTATCTATACTATAGTAATGTCTGGATAGTTATGTCTAGAATCTGTTGAAAGAGATATTATGTTAATTATAGCAATAGAAGACCTTTGTTCCATTGAATATCCAGAATTATAACAAAAGTTTAATGCAAAAGGAAATGAGAAAATTATGGAGAGGAACTTATGCTTAAAGATCATTGGTTTCACTGGACATACAGATAGCCCTCCAGGTCAGTTACAGTAATTTAAGTCCTCAATTTGAAAACCAGACAATAGAAAAGTGCATTCTGTCTGTAGAATAGACCAAGGGCATGAAGGTCACTGAGAAAAGTAGTCCTTTTTCTACTTGGGTTATTTGATTGTGATTATGTGATTATGGTTATGGTAGATATGTTTAATAACAGTATGTCCTAGTAGATTAAGCAATCTGAGAATAAAAGGCAAAAACTAAAAAGTTCACTGATTCACTGTGCTCTGCTTCTCAGTCTTGTCACTCAGACACGTTTTCCCTTGATTTTCTCTCCAGACTCTGCAATGTAAGTATTGTTGCCTCTTCCAACATAACAGAGTAAATATTCCCTTGTGCTGTCCACTCTCAAAAATATGGGCACCATTTAAAACAGTGATTGTTCGACAGCAGGAAAATTATAATGAAGATGCTAAATTATACCATAAGCCTGACATTAACCTGACATCCTAAAGATGTGCAAATAAATAAATGTTCAGTTTCAGGTGAATGCAGTCTGAATTTGGTCTCTGTGGGCTGCTTACCAGCAAAGCAGTAGTTCCCTGACCAACTAAAGCAGTCAGTGGGTTCTTCAGTCTCAGGCTGTGCGTGGTTTCAGGCATGGAATAAAGGAGCAGGCTCTGAAGTGGGTTTGAGAACGTGTTCATTCCAGTGCAGTCCACGTGGCAGAACAGAGCTTTTGGGCCCTTGTCTTCCTCTTAAATACCCGGGGCGCAGCCTGGGAAGGAGGAAACTCTGGGCCAATGAGGGAAGGAAGGGGGTGGTCCAGGACAGGGTGATACCGAGTGATTAAGGGAACAGGGAGGGAAGGGGCTCGGGAAGGAATCTACCAAAACAAAATGCATATACAACTTTGAAAACCTCAATCATGCACCACAACAGCAGTCCATACCCATAATGGCTGTAGTGGAGATTACATGTCTATATTTAGTACAGTCAAAATCCCAGGTTTTGACTACAATTTTTATGACACTTGAGTTAAAATTGTAGTAGACTAGGTCATATTTTCAAAATAGTAAAACAAATATTTGGGTTTAATTTTTTTAGTTTTAGGTTAAGTATTTTCAATTAAGCCTGCAAGATAGTCGATGCTTCTGTTTTAATATTTTTAGAGGGTTATTACTACTAAAGGACATTATTAGCCAAAGAAATTTTTTTTGTGAGATTCTCTGTTGAAAATAAATCTTTGCATTGATTTCAAATTTCACCTTGGGATTTCTCTTCATTTATATAAATTTCTGAGAACTGGATTAGGCTATATCTGATATAATTGCTTTGTTGGTAGCTGTCATTTAAACCTTCACCTAGAAGGGTTTTAATTTCAGTTCTGATATTATATTAGAGAAGGTGCCCAGCAGTCAGTGAAATCTCCATGTTTTTAATTGTGTAACTATTAGAGCTCCTCATTCATTACATTTTATTTTACTATTTGTCTAGTCCATGTCTAGATTTTATTTGAATCAACTTTTTTCCCTACTCCTTCAGCTAAATTTTTTTTTTCTTTTTTTTAATATCAGATAATGGCTACAGATGTAGATATGAACAAGTGAAGTGATTTCTCTGACTTTCACAAATGTGGCAGTGTATTATTTCTTCATGAGCATGGTAGAGGAAAGTACTCTTCAAAGAGAGTCAAGAACAGCTGAAAATTAAAGAAATTTTTTTAGAAAATCAGTGGAAGAGCTAAGGTGAAAGGAGGAAACAGTACATTAGCATTAGAATAATTGTACAGTCAATTAGTTTGCACAAAGATATGTGAATATCAAAGTAAATCAAATCAATATGGAAGATTTATGTTTCCAGTAATTTGGTCAAAGTTTTATTCAAGTAAAATATAACCAATTTGCCTTTCCCCGGTTTCAATCTTGAGTATGAGGTTAAGAACTATTGAAAATATCTGTATAATGATATTTAACTGTAAATATAAGAAGGGAAGGGAAGGGAAGGGAAGGGAAGGGAAGGGAAGGGAAGG